>CM055072.1:33536953-33771953 GCA_029204045.2 Tillandsia leiboldiana | reverse complement strand
TATACATATATATATATACATATATATATATATATATATATACATATATATATATATGTATATATATATATATACATATATATATATATATATATATATATATATATATATATATATATAGAGAGAGAGAGAGAGAGAGAGAGAGAGAGAGAGTCCGGCTACTGTGCTTGTACAAGCACCAAGCAATTGATACTTGTAAGTTTTCTACCGTTAGATCTAATCCTTTGATTAATTCTACCGCTTAGATCATACTATTTCACCGACCACCCACTAAACCCAAGGGGCCCACCATCATCCTAACCGCACATTCCTACATCCAATGGTAAAAAACTCAAAAGCACAAATAACTTTATACTTTTACAAGCATAGGAGCTCAATTATAGTATTCCAGCCTAGCTATATATATATATATATATATATATATATATATATATATATATATATATATATATATATATATATATATATATATATATATATATATATATATATATATATATATATATATATATATATATATATATATATATAGTCCGCTACTATGCTATCGATAGCACCAACCATTTGGTGCTACCAACTTTTTCACCATTAGATCTACCCTTTTGATTATTTTCACTCCTTAGATCATACTATTTTTCTAACCACCTATTAAATCCTAGGTCCCACTATCATCCTAACCACACATTCCTTCATCTAAGGGTAAAAAATCTAATAGCACCAATGACTTGGTGCTATTAATAGTATAGTAGTATAATTATATATATATATATATATATATATATATATATATATATATATAACCAAGTCATTGATGCTATTAGGTTTTTGACCATTGGATGAAGGGATGTGCAGTTAGGATGATTGTCACGCTTCGAGGCTGCCTACTTGGTCGCTCCTCGAATCGCCATCGATTGCTCGTAGACACTTACAATCGGACCACCGCGGCAACTCGTTTACCTCAAAGCACTAATGAATGATACTGCGATGTTTTCAGCCAGTTTCACAAAATCGCTCGTCGATGCTCGTTGTTCTTCTAATCAAAGTTGCTTGGGGTTCCACTCTAACCTTCAATTATAGAATAAACCAATCAATTTAGGTCTAAAACTCCAAAACCCACGAAAATCTTAAACGTGCCCTAAATCCTCTTTTACTCAAAATTACCCTGAAATATATGGAGAATTTACGATTAAACTAGCGTAGAAGTATTTAGGGAACACAAGGATATCAATTTTAAAAGATTTACTAAAATTCGAGCTCGAAACCCGAAACCTTTACCGTGGTTGCGAATCTCACCGAGCTCCCACACACGCCAAAAACTTGATCCGGCACCACCACGCGCCTCTCGAGGTTGAACTCCACCAGGGCATCGAGTGGCGAGGAAGAGATAGAGAGAGAGAGACAAGAGGGAACAAGAGGACGGAGAGCACCTCCCTCTTCTTATGTGCGTGCATGCATGGTGCGTGCGTGTAGAGAAAAAAATAAGGGGAAGAGAGAAAGTGGGAGAGAAAGGTCATTCTTAAAGAAAATCCCACCCCTTTCCCATGTGAAATGACGAAAATATCCTTATTGAGCATTTTTGTCATGCAAGGTCTGAACCCTCCCTCCAAGGTCCATACCCCGAAGGTCACCCGTTGACAGTCCGGACCCTCCCAGTAGGGTCTTGACCCCGAAGGTCCCTTTTCTGGATTCGCAGCGAAGGTCCGAACCTTACTCGCAAGGTTCGGACTTCACAGCCAAGGTCCGGACCTTGACGTTAGGGTCCAAACCCTGAACCCCTCAAGGCCCAGATTTACCTTGTAGGAAAACTCCAAGTTTTGCTCTTTTGGATTTCAACACTCTTCTAATTATCCTGAAACTCTCGGGACCTAATTTGAACTTGTCTACAGTTGCATCTTGACTATTTTCAATCAACTGGTCAAAATCCAACATTCTTTTATTTCTGTTTTCGCACCGAACCTGCATCGAAGACTCTCCATCTAGCTTGAAACTTCACCAGGGCCATAGGGACGGTCCTTCAAGCCAGTTTTCACCAGAACTCCGCTAATTGCAAAAAGTCCAGAGTGTTACATTCTTCCTCCCTTAAAAAAGTTTCGTCCACGAAACTCATATCGCACCCTGACTCGATTTCTTGAGTCCATAGGGCAACACCCTATTACTAGGCTTCCAACCAACCGGGTAACTCACAATCTATGTTATTACCATCCTAATCTCGACTTACGGAGATATTGGCAGTTCTGCAGTCCTTTTTCCACAACAAGGGTGCATTCGTAGCCAATTACACTAGACACATTCCTTTGCCGCTCCATTTGCTCAACGCGAAGGGCAAAGGCCAATCCACACTCATCCTCGACATCGGGGACTTCTACCGACTTTGGTAGTCGCACGGGCAGTGTGTTAATGCCCCGACGTGATCTTGACTTTCTTGCTAAATGTGGTCTCGGGGACTTAACATGTCCCGAACCCTGAACTCACTCTGTCCAACTGTTGTATTCACTGGAACAACCGAAGGCCACCGCCCCATCGGTACCTTCCTCTAATCACATATGGGTCATCCTACTAGAAAACACCTAACCACATTTCGGGATGGCTCATCTTCGCACATCCACCGGCAGATACTCCCTTTGGAGTTTATCAATTCACTCCTTAGCACCGCATGGAGGTCATGCCCTGAGTACCTTCTTTCAATCACGTGTGGATCACTCCACATGGAAACTTTATCCGAATTTCATGATGGACGATCCTGACACACAACGAACACTACTGGCTCGAGGCACAACCGTTATCTAATAACGTCTCGTGCTAACCCAACGCCTCATGAGGAGTATGTTGTACGGCTTCCACATGCCACCAGCTAGCACCATGTCGTCCTTACAACGAGCCCACATGAACATCCTGTTCATAAATCATCTTGCCTTCACGACCATAAAAGGTCAAGTAGTTAATCTGGCGAGTTGTGTGACCGAGCCCTCGCTCCTAGGGTCACCACCCTTGACCGCTACGCATCTTGCTAATGCTCTTGTCTCAAGAGCCCACAACTAATCTAACGCCGCGCCTATGATGGTCCCATATGAATACTTAGTTTGCAGGTCCAATTCATCATTACAACGATATCTAACATCGAGGTTGATTAGGCGAGCAGCGCGACCGAGACGTTTGCTTACTTGGTTATCGCCCTCAGCTGAATCGCATGCTATTAATGTTCTCACTATGAGAGCCCAAAGTGAATCCCTTTATCTTGGATCATTACAAAGAGGTCTACATATCCCTGATCCAACATAGGTTTACCACCTGAAACCCAAACCGACATTGTATAACGTCTCACGTTCATACGCATGTACCTAATCCGCATAACGGAATCCTCACTGCAGATCAAGAGTAAGAGAATCTCCAGTTGAATCCAATTTCACAGCTTAGATGGTACCGCGCACTTTGGCGCACCATCGCTCTTATATGCGGCACTCTACATTCTCAGGTCATTGCAATTAGCAGGGAAGAATGTGACACGAGCATGTTCGAGCACCAATGCTCGCTTAACCACTATGGTCTCTACTATCTCTATCTCTGAATAGTAGCATTAAACCAACTTACCAATGACGCACTGCTCTAGCATCAACTCATCCTCTGCATGTATGACTGCATAAGTTTAAATCATGCTTGCTGTGGCACAACTGGCCACAAAAGGTTCTTCCTCTAGAGTTGCCGACACAGGGTTACCCGGCGCTTGCCGCTAACCGTCGGCATGGCGCGACCTTCCGTACCCCTCACAGGCTCTAGGTAGCATACTCACAAGCCAATCTAGAAAGAAAACACTACTAAGATCAAAAGGGCCCAGCTCACTCAGGGGACAGTCATAACTTATATGCCCTAGTTGCCCACACCGAAACATTTCCCCTCACATTGGTCACGACTTCGTGCACAATAGGGACCACCACAACCAACCCTTCCCACTGAGGGTCGAGTAGTGGACACCTCCGAAACCCAAGGTTGCGACTACAACGCCTCGGGCATCACTCGGAGCTTGATCGACCACTTGGCGATCACCTCACTCTACTGTCCAATCTTACAGAACTCGCGCTCCTCCCGCGCGACAACATCTCCAAACTCAACCAACAAGGCTCGATCCAGGACTTTAGCAAGGTTTGCAGCTCAAGGGCACGCACAACCACGATGACCTCTAATCGAAGTCCCCACTTAAAGCGGTCAGCCTTGTTCTTGTCGTCTCACACCACATATAGAATACAATTAACTATGTGCGAGAGATCCCCGCTCGTACCTCCACATCGAGCGATCTCCATGCCTTAGCTCTCAGGACTTTTCCTGATCCTTCACACTGTCAAGGAAGTTGGCAGAAGACACCAATTCTCGAAGCTCATCTCCCTCCAAGGTATACAAAATCTTGAAGAGCGCCTCGATCGAGTCAATCCTTCGACTCACATCGAAGACTGACGGCTACAAACCTTGAACATCCTGAGAGTTACTCATGCTCACTCTCACCCTATCTCCGCATATCCAAGGGTCGGTACACCTGACCCCGAATACATTGACTTCTCATTGAAAATCAACAAGCAGAAGTCTCTTAACATCATGAGAGTTACAAAGGCTCGCTCTTGCTCCACCTCTGCACAATCAAGGGCCGAGACAACTGGCCCAAACGGAAGTGCTGCCACTGCAACTCCTGGCTACACGTGGCACGTCACAACATTGACTCTGTCGATGACACACGACCTTACACTCGGGGACACAAATGGTGCCAAACTCACCCGAGTCATGGCCGCCGATGGCTCCAATACCTTTGGAGCCCTGTAACTTACTCACCTTAACACTGGGCAGTCTTCACCGCCACCATGCTTCCTTGGTTTGTTGCCACATTGCTTCATGGAGCACGACCAATAATTCATGACACTCTCGACTCTAGCCCTCCCGGGATTACTCAGGGGCACAAGCTAGCGTACTCCACACAGACCCTATCTGAGGTCACCAATGCGACGCCATCGCTTTCTATAACACGGCAACACGGGTCGGTTTCTTCAACCATCGTACTAATTGTGACTTACACTTAACAACAAACCCAATTAGGCGAAAGTCACAGAATGGCACTCCTACCCTATTTTCAACATCATGTTGTCTACAACCAACATGATCACCTAAATAGAGTAGCCGCACACCTTCAATCCATCTCCAATTGTCGTTGGAGACACTCATTAACCCAATTAATCCTTTCGCCACATACCAAGTTCTCACCGCTCACGAGCCTAAGTCCTTATGGTTTCCCATCCTAGGGTCTCCTAGGTCCGTCTAGACCATTTTATGCTCTGATATGATTTTATCTGTCACGTCCCGAGCCTGCCTACTTGGTAGGTTCGGGTACGTGCACAGGCCGCCGAACGGACAGAGTTTCTCTTGTCCGCTCAATGCATCACAACTAGTACAATTCAAAATGTTCCTACCCAAAACTGAATTCATACAAGGATTATGAGAGAAAGGTACATAAAACATAAAACAACTAGCTATTACACACATTCATTAGACATACACATTCACATTTTTCTTTCTTTTCTATTATACAATCCATAATATTATTATAATTTCATTAATTTACAATTTTATACTGCTGGCTACTCATTGTTGCAGGGTATTTCTATCTAGGTCTCAATCTGGCAGGGCGCTATCTACTGCACTACGCCCTCGCTTTGCGCTATTGCGCTGCTCGCAAAGAAACCTATAAAAACAGGGGTGGAAACTAAAAAAAAGTTTTTAGTGGATTTGGCCCCGACCTGGGCACCTCTCCCACTAGGTCTAATCGAGGCATAAGTAGATAGATAAGAAAAGATATAAACTATTATACTGTGCAGATATAAATAAACACTACTGTACGCCTTGCCAATATGTTTCAATGCTGAACTTAATATGACCCATGATCTCATGACCCAATCATCGTGCTCATCTCACATCGAGCCAAACTCACATCACTTGACACCCCCTAGGACTATCACCTAACAGGGGTCGTCTGCTGGGGAATAAAGCTCATCCATCATTTGACACTCCGAAGTACACTGCTCGGGAGGAGCGACCTCCCCGAGCCGAACAGACTATGTGAGTATGATCCCGTCCTCCAATCCAGAGGACTCACCAAATCATGACGACGCTAACCTAGGAAAACTATCAACCCTAGCGCCCAACTCATCCAAGAGCTCTATGCAATACCAATGTAGCCGATCTAGAGAACTCGCCCTACCACAATGACACTACTCTGAGAAAATCAACCATCCCTAGTGTCTAACTCATCTGAGGGCACAGTAACAACCCTAATGTAGCTAACACTCTACATATAACATATGTCACTCGATCTATGTTGTCATCACTAGGTTCTACTCAACCCTAAGTTATCACATAGTTTTCATCACTTATTTTCTAAGTTCCACACTAATCTTTTAATGCAATAGTAGGGTTCTTGTTCTTGAACTCACCAAATTCTCACATATTCCATTTTTTGGATTATCGACCCATGTCACCCAATATGAACTTGAAAGTGTGCTAAAAATTGCGATCATTCACCCAACACTAACCCTGCATGCATCAAATACCTTGTGTACATATAGGGTATACAATAGAAACATAAACATAAAAGGATATTCGTCCATTTAGGAAAGCACCACCCACCTGGAATCGCCTACGATTGCTTGTAGACACTTGCAATCGGACTCCCGGGGCGACTCGCTAACCTTGGAGCACTAACCAATGATACCGCGACGTTTTTAGCCCATTTCGCAAAATCGCTCTTCGAAGGTGGCTGTTCTTCAAATCAAAGTTGCATGGGGTGCCACTCTAACCTTCAATTAGAGAATAAACCAATCAATTTAGGTCTAAAACCCAAAATCCACGAAAACCCTGAACGTACCCTAGATCCTCTTTTACCCAAAATTACTTTGAAATACACAAAAAAAAAATTATAATTAAACTAGCATAGAAGTATCTAGGGAACGCAAGAATTTCAATTTTAAAAGATTTACTAAAATCAGAGCTCAAGACCCAAAACCCTTATCGTGGCCGCGAAACTCGCCGAGCTCCCACGTGGGCCGAAAACTCGATCCGAAACCACCACGTGACTCCCGAGGTCGAACTCCATCGGGGCGTCGAGTTCCGGCGAGGAGGATGGAGAGACGAGAGAGAACGAGATGGAGGGAGTGCTCCTCCCTCTCCCTGTATGCGTGCATGTGTGGTGCATGCATACAGAAGAAAATGAGGGAGCGTGAGAAAGAAAATGGGGTATAAGGGTCCCTCTTAAAGGAAACCCCACCCCTCTCCCATGTGAAATGATGAAAATACCCTTATTGGGCATTTCTGTCATGCAAGATCCGAACCCTCCCTCCAAGGTCTGAACCCCGAAGGTCCCCCTTCAGGTCACCCGCTGATGATCCGGACCTCCCAGTATGGTCCAGACCCCAAAGGTCCCTTTTCTGGGTCGCAACGAAGGTCCGAACCTTACCCGCAAGCTCCGAACTTCACAACCAAGGTTCAAATCTTGACCTAATGGTCCGAATCCTAAACCCCTCAAGGCCCAAATTTACCTTGTCAAAAAATTTCCAATTTTTCTCTTTGGGATTCCAACACTCTTCTAATTGTCCCGAAACCGTCGGGACCCAACGTGGACTTGTCTACACTTACCTCTTGACTGTTTTCAGCCAACTGCTCAAAGTTATGTATTCTTTTATTTTTGTTTTTGCATCGAATTTGCACCGAAAACTCTCCAACTAGCTTGAAACTTCACCAAGATCATAGGAACGGTCCTTCAAGCTAGTTTTCACCAGAACTTCGCTAACTGCAGAACTCCGGAGCATTACAATGATAATGAACCCCTAGAGTTTAGTGGATGCATGGTTGGGAAAATAGTATAATTGAAGGGGTGAAAATTATCAAAGGGGTAGATCTAATGGTGGAAAACTTGGTAGCACCAAGTGTTTAGTGTTATTGATAGAGAGAGAGAGAGAGAGAGAGAGAGAGAGAGAGAGAGAGAGAGGCTGGGGTGCTTTTATAAGCATGGAGGCATCCGTGCTTATAAGTTATTTTTGATGTTGTGACTTTCAAATCGACGATCGGCTCCGTTAGACTTGATCTAGAGTATTTGAAGTATTTAGAAAATAAATTTTACGATTTTTCGATATCATTTGCTTAGTGATCGAAATGGCTCAAAATTAATGGTTGAAAATAAAAATCTCAAAAAATGTGACGAAATGACACTAAAATTTTAGATCAAAAATATTAATCTTATTTTATGTAGTATAAAAAAATTTCTATCAAAATTTTACGTGATTTACACATTTCTACACCGTTAAACTTACAAACGGCTCACCATGACCATTAAAATTGTTGATTTTGAGCTCATTTGATCATTCAGCAAATGATATTAAAAAATCACAAAATTTATTTTCTTGATGCTTCAAATACTCTAGATCAAGTCTAACGAAGCCGATCGTCGATTCGAAAGTCCCAACATTGAAAACAACTTATAAGTATAGAAGGCTCCGTGCTTCTATAAGTATATTAGCCTAACTCTCTCTCTCTCTCTCTCTCTCTCTCTCTCTATATATATATATATATATATATATATATATATATATATATATATAGAGAGAGAGAGAGAGAGAGAGAGAGATAGATAGATAGAGAGAGAGAGTCCGGCTGGAATGCTATCGATAGCACCAAGCTATTGGTGCTACCAAATTTTTTATCGTTAGATTTATCTCTTTGATCATTTCCACCCCTTGGATTATACTATTTAACCAACCACCCACTAAACCCTTGGGGACCACTATCATCCTAACCACACATCCCTTAATCCAATGGCTAAAAACTTGATAGCACTAATGACTTGGTGCTATCGACAGCATAGTAGCCAGTTCTATATATATAGAGAGAATTAGGATATTATTCTATTAATGTTGCTATTAGGTTTTCAACCTTTGTATGAAGGGATGTCATGCCCCAGGATTTCAAAAGCAGTCTAAATTTTTTTAAAAAAACAGAGTTAGAAACTTAACCCCTAGAACGTGGGCAGATCCGCCACGCACATAAAAAATTTTCAGTCCAAACGAATAGAGTCTCCCTTATATACTCACGGCTAAGCAAGTACAATGAGCACAATCAGAGATACTGCATACACTAATAATAACTTAAAACAGTAATCCAACATAACTGAAAACTAAATAACATAATATATGTCATATGCAAAATCTCAAATCTTTGAAACATAAGAACAGCATACTGTCCAATACTCTAAATGGTAAAATCATAAATACTGTAAACTGATAGCAGAATGGTGCAGGCTAGCTATCTAGCTAGCAAAATGGGACGACTCTATCACGAGAATCTCATATTATCGCCCCGACTGCTCACCACCCGATGGACCTGAAAAATGGGTCACCAAAGGGTGTGAGACACAACTGAATGTATCCCAGTGTGTGACACCCCCGGAATTTGGATTAATCCTATATATAAATTATATAATATGACTAAATCTCTTAAACCCGGCTATAGCATTTTAGGTAGTAGCAAGACCCAAGAGGTTAAGAGAGTTAAGCGTGCTAGAGCTAGAGTAGTTCTAGGATGGGTGAACCCCTGGGAAGTTAGGGTGTCACAGTTGGTATCAGAGATATTCACCAGCCGGAAATGTGAGATGAGTCTCGGCTGAGCCAGGGTTATATAGCGGGTAGAGTGAGGCTCCCCGGCTAATGACCGTTGTGGGTGGAGTGCAGCTTCCCACAAGGTCGGCTAAGGCTAGCGAGACGAGTCTCACATCGCCTGGTGCTTGTCAGTGTCTTTGAGCCTGACGTGGACGTCAGGGCTTAAAGGGGGGAAGAATGTGACACCCCCGGAATTTGGATTAATCCTATATATAAATTATATAATATGACTAAATCTCCTAAACCCGGCTATAACATTTTGGGTAGTAGTAAGACCCAAGAGGTTAAGAGAGTTAAGCGTGCTAGAGCTAGAGTAGTTCTAGAATGGGTGACCCCCTGGGAAGTTGGGGCGTCACAGTAATGTAAAGATCCGGCCCACTAGCAATAATAACTCGTTGGATTTAAACCACAGCCCAAAATGCTTAAGCCCGATTATTATTACTAGTGTCCATGTCTTATATATACCCAAAGACATCCACACTCCCATCCGATGTGGGACTATTGGGGTGTCACAGACTCCCCCCGTTTAGGCCTGACGTTCTCGTCAGTCCACACACACATAGTAGCTCAGGATTACCAGGTGATGTGAGACTTGTCTCGATAGCCCTGTCATCTAGACCCAGACTCAGCCGAGACTCATCACAAACTTCCGGCTGGTTATTGGCTCTGATACTTAATGTAACGATCCGGCCCACTAGCAATAATAACTCGTTGGGTCTAAACCACAGCCCAAAATGTTTAAGCTCGGTTATTATTACTAGTGTTCATGTCTTATATATACCCAAAGACATCCACACTCCCATCTGATGTGGGACTATTAGGGTGTCACACAGTGGGTACAACGAGCCGGAGATGAGCAAGTCATACCTACTAGTATACAATAATAAAAAACTAATAAAGCTGGTTTGAAATAATAACATAGGCTGATATGAAGCAATAACTATAAGCAAGTATGCGTCAAATGTACTATAATCATCCAACCCAATTAGGTTCCACTGTTGGTCTCTAGAACCTCAGGATAGTGCCTGACCAAATCTGCTACATATAGCCCACACCTGCAAGAATAGCTAAAGCATAGGGCTCAATATCACCCGACCTACAGATGCAGCTACATGATGGGCTCATGGGTTAATCAGACCACTCTACCAGTAAAGAACACCATAACGGGAGGTAGTCCGCTGGTGTACGTGAAAATGTACAGCTGGTGCATGGCAATCTTAATGCGGATGCTCAAAACTCGCGGCCAAAAGACCGAATATGGCTAATAGCCGAGAACTTACAAACAGGATACAGAATAAATCATAGTGCCAACAAATGCCATAGTGAACCATAACTTCTACTCTATTATACATGCCAATCAAAAGATACTAGTATGTATAACCAACCATCAGTAGGAGATATGTCAAGCAACAATTATGAATGTCAACTACCACTGCGAAATAACACGACATATGTATATATGGAGCATAGGAAAATTAAAGTGCTGAAATGCAAGAACTGAAAGAAGGGCTAGCAAGATAATCAATGGTCCGATCTACTACGGTACCCAATCAGGTTACACTATGCCAATGCCCGAATCGAAGTACCCACCTCAGTGTAGGCGATCTAGGAATCTGCTGCTCAACTCGCATTGAGGCTCCTGACTGCTCGGGCCTATAACATAACCACTGATCAGATGCTAACTCGCACAAACCCGACCCACTTACTCACAGTGTATAAAACAACTAAACCACTGACTTAAGTTAAGTCCCAGGATCCACTAGAATTTTCGATAATCCGTCGATCGACCGACGATGGTCCGAATAGTGCCTACAGGCTACCAAATTTTACAAAACTTCACTTACTACCCCGGAATGCTTCATTTAATGTGTCCGGGTAGCAACAATCAACCTCGTGCTATAATCTCCCCTAACTGTGCCATAACTATTGTAAACTGCACCCGGATTCGCCGATTTCGGCTCCGGAAGTCACCGACAAGAAACGAAAGTCACTGGACCAGCCAGGACAGTGTCGAGAACAACTAAGGACACCTAGCAATCATAAGTGACCTTCTAATTTGTCTGAATCGCGCGTTTTGCCGAAACGACGGTAAACCACCGATTTCGCCAATTTATGACTCGTTAATCGATTTTGATTTAACGAAAGCCATCGGACCACGAACGAAAAGTCCAAAGGTCAAGTGCATGCCGCCTGAGGCCGTCAAAGTGGCTACAATTGTAACTAGACACCTAGGTTTCTGAGAAAATGCATAAAAACACTTAAATTAGATCGTTTTGGCTTGTTACCTTAATCCGAAGACTTTCGGATCGATCCGAGGGTATCAGTAGGTGGGCCTCGATACGCTAAGACTCGTGCTCACTATTCGAGAGTTGCCTGGAGTCTGAAAAATGCCCTAGGGCCAACCTATATCAAGATCAAGATGCCAACACTTAAGATCTAATCAGACCAGCCAATTATACTGAAAACTGAAGTGAGCATCATGCTCAGGAGGTCCAGAAGGTTTAGAGGCTCACTTTACAAGAGGTCCAGAGTCGTCGGGAAGATTGCCGGAGCAAGGTGGTCCAAAGCTTCAAGCTTTAGAACTCGGATTGGCTGAAGTTGCCTCAACTCAAGTTCAGGATGGAAGCAGAGGCAAGCAGTAGCAGCAGGGGCTCAAGAGAGGTGCCAGAGGAGGAAGATGAGGGCTGCGGGGGATTTGGGCTTGGTCACTTGTGCGGCTAGGGTTTCTAAAGGGAAACCCTAGGAATCTATATGTAGAGAGGGATTAAAATGCTAAAAGGTCCTTCTACTTTATGAATTTGCACCCGAGTCCATTACTGGAGGTGTATAATGCTGAGAAGCCCCTCTCCACAAAGTTTAATGCATTTCCATGCATAAAATATAAGGTTATTTGCAACTATACACTATAAAATTAGGGTTTTTCATGTTTTCGATGCATTTGGCTAATCGAATTTGAAATCAAGCGTCGCCACGTCGTTCAGCTCGACGAGACCGATCAAGTAGAGATTTTTGTTCATCGCGTTTCGATCTCATTAGGTCGCATTAGTCGATTCTTCAGGAAAACCCACAATAATTCGAATTTTCAAATTTAGAAATTTCAGAAAAACAAATTCAATTTCAAATTTTAGAATTTAAAATTCATAGGTACTACAAGGGAGAGATGTGCGGTAAGTAGGATAGTGGTCCCTTATATATATATATATATATATATATATATATATATATATATATATATATATATATATATATATATATATATATATATATATATATATATATATATATATATATATATATATGTGTGTGTGTGTGTGTGTGTGATTGTAAATTAGAGAAATACCGAAATTTGAAACAATATGATTGTAAATTCATCGATTATTCCAATAAAGTGTAAGGGTGGACTAATTGACGTAATTTTAAATGTAAGAGAATAAATAAAACATGGCCTAATTAAAAGTATAGACACTTTTCCAATTAGGCCTAATATATATGTATCATATTAAAGTGGTAGTATTTTAATATTTGTAGATTTTGCCGGTAGGGTTTGGATCCACTTATATTTTTTATGCATCTTCACAATTATCATTTATGTAATTGAAAGCTGGAATTAGAACAATAAGATTGAACAGAAAATTATAAGCTATATTTTTTGGTTAAGTTGTAATTTAATCTTTCTATATTCCTTCTCATTTCTTTCTCATATCACCATATACACACACATATCACGAACAAATAGCTTTTGCAATTAATATATATATATATATATATATATATATATATATATATATATATATATATATATATATATATATATATATATATATATATATATATATATATATTAGTCCATTGTTTTTCATGAATTATAAATAAATACTACACGTTCTTCACTGATCAAGACGTATTGGTGTTACATTTGTATTTGATCCTGACAAAAAAATCTCATGAAATATGTAATACAGAATGTTCTTCACGACTGGGGCGATGAAGATTGCGTGAAGATTCTTAAACAATGTAAGAAAGCAATTTCTGCCAAAGGAGATGGCGGGAAAGTTATAATTATTGATATAGTGATAAATATGCTCAGCGACGATCCTAAAAAAACTGAGATGGAACTCTTATTCGATGTTACTATGATGATAGGCGTGGGCGGAAAGGAGCGCGACGAAGACGAGTGGCAAAAAATTTGTAGTAAAGCTGGGTTCGCAAGCTACAAAGTTACTCCTATGAAGGGAACATGCTCCATAATTGAGCTCTTTGCCTAATCACAGGATTAAACAAAGTGAATAATGGTATGATCAATTAATCATGTGTTAAAATAAACTTCTAGGTAAAATAATCTATGTTACTGTGGTTTGTATTAATTAAGAGTTTTTTTTTTTTCTAATTTTGTGCGTGTTAATTTACTTGGTAACAAGGAAGAAACTCGCGCGACGCACGAACTGTGATTTGTAACAATAATAATTTTTTTTTTTTTATTTAGCTAGTTTAATAGTATAAATTGATTTGAAATAAACATTTGAAATTAAACTTAAATGTAGAATAGTAGTACAAAACGCATACAAAGTTACGTACTAATTAACATTAAATCGTAAAAAATAGACATGATAAAACGTAATTAAAATAAGAAAAATAAATTCAAAATATAGGTAATATAAGAATTTTTAATTATTACTCTATCATTGATATTACACCAATATATAAGAAATAATTTATTTATTTAGCTGGCAAACTCTTTTAATTTTCAAAGGATAAATAAGATGAGAAAGAAATATGTAGAGGAATTGTGACCGTTAAACTTCCTTCATGAACGCCTTTAGTTACCTTCAAAATTATGTTGAGAAGCCCTTATATTATTTATTATAATGTATCATTTGGGATTGCAGGGAGATTGCTGCGATAAAAAAGAACGATGAAAAAATAATTTGTTTATCCGTACGTAATATTATATTTTGCAGATTGCAATGAATCGGTTACGATATTTTTTTTGCAGTACCACCGGAGAACACAGAAGCATATTTTCATATGTTTTTGCTCCAACTCCACGAACCTCAATACCGAACGAGGCTTAAGTCTAATTGGAACTACGCCACGTGTCATTACATAGTGCATCAAAAGTTTAAGTTTTCAAGTTAAAATGGAGCCTGAATATTATTAATAGTAAAAGAATAGTATTTAAAGACTGGCATCTCTCTTTCCCGTGCTCTACTCTTCGCGCCTTACCTCGGCCCAGGTCTGATCATACCCCCCTAATGCTAACGGCATTCTCCTTTGTGCCTTCCCCCCACCTGTTCAGGTTCGAGTCCTACTGGCTCCGATATCCGGCGATCTCTGAGGTGATCTCTAAGGCGTGGAATGGCTTGTTTACTGGGGTCGATACTGCTAGCAAAATCTCGTCGAAATTCAAGAGCGTCCAGTCGGCTCTCCGTTCTTGGAGTGCTGGGCTAAAATCTACCATTTCTATCCAGGAAGATCTTTGTCTCAGGTGGCTTGAGTGGCTCGACCTAGCTGAAGAGGCTAGACCTCTAAACGACTTGGAATGTATGCTTAGACCTCTTCTCAAAGTAAGATACGAAGAACTGTGCTTGCAAGAGGAAATCAAATGGAGGCAGAGATCAAGGGTGCAATGGCTTAGAGCGGGAGATGCTAACACCAAATTCTTCCACCTTAAAGCTTGTAGTCGTAGGAACAAAAATTTCATCTCCCATCTGGTCGACGGAGCTACCACTCGGTTTTCTCACGACTCTATTGCTGCCTACTTGCTTGATTTCTTTGTGAAGCAACTTGGGGCGGCGTCTGAAAGAAGGTCTTCCCTTAATTTTGCCTTGTTGTTCTCTTCTACTGATTCGGATGTCGATATTCTGAGCCTTCAGGCATCGTTCGAGGAGGACGAGGTCAGAAGTGCCATTTTCGCTTGTGCGCCGGAAAAAGCCCCTGGGCCCGATGGCTTTCCAATGGTGTTTTTCCACCGTTATTGGCCCGTTCTCAAAGCTGATATTATGGAGCTCTTCTCCAAATTCCATAACGGTTGCCTGGACCTCCGCGAGATTAATGCAAGTTGGCTGTGCCTTATTCCAAAGAAAAGCGCGTCTACCACTGCTAGCGATTTTAGGCCTATATGCCTTGAGAACAGTATGGTCAAAATTATCTCAAAAGTTCTGGCTATTAGATTACAGTGTCTCTTGGTCAATCTTATTAACCCGTATCGGACGGCTTTTATTAAAGGGAGATCGCTTCTAGACAACTTCTACTGCGCCCATATTTTACTTCACCACCTTCACTCAACTAAGCAAGAAGCGGCGCTTCTTAAGATTGATTTTGAAAGAGCTTTCGACCACGTCGATTGGGCTTTCCTGCAGGACCTGTTATCGGCTAGGGGTTTCGGGTCCAAGTGGATTGGTTGGATTATGGACCTCTTACTTTCCTCCAGTACGGCAGTTTTGCTTAACGGCGTTCCTGGCAACTCCTTCCCTTGCAAACGTGGATTACGTCAGGGCGACCCTTTGTCCCCTCTCCTCTTCATCCTTTGTATTGATGTGTTATTCAGAATGCTGCAGGCGGCTTTTTCTTCTCTCGACCTTCCTTCGGTGGGCATCGGGACGGTTAGAGTCCACACCCTACAATTCGCTGATGATCTCCTTATATTTTTTGACAGTTTCGATAGATCGGCAAGGGTCATCAAGGTCATACTTGTAGTGTACTGGTTTTCCCATGCAACTTTCCGGTGAATCCACTGTTTAGAACACCTAGTGTTGGTGTGTCTGGCCCATGGTGCATCGAAGGGGTGCCACAGATGGACCTTGTGAGACTTTGATAGCGGATTTGGCCTTCGGCTGCATTTGCCGAATTTTAGAAAAGGTTTTGGGCCAATCTGAGGTTGGATTTGGATTCAGCGCGGAAAAACGCTTGAAAACGGCTATTTGCTTGTTAAATTCGGAGTCCGGATGACCAAAAACGGGCTTCCGGAAGTTTTCGGGGATTTTCGGTGCATGGGGGAGACTCGTGGACCGGCCTGAGCCACGTGGCGGCCTATTATTGGCCGGCTCACGCAGCTCGGTCCACGGGGAGGCGCGGCGGTGCATGGACCGCGGGCGGGAGACGCGTGGCGTGCCCTGATAGGCCGGCGCACGCGGCACGGCTCATCGGTTTTGCGGGGTTGCGGTGGACCGGGCGCATGACACGTGGCGGCTTCGGATTCGCTGGCTCACGTGGGCGCGGTCCACGGTGCGCGCAGTGGGGCGCCTCGGGACGGCGCGCGCACAGTGGCGCCAGGCGGGCGGTCGGCCGCACTCGAGTGCGCCACGTGTCGCCTCGTGGTTGGGCGGCCATACCTACCCTCGCTGACCGCGAGGTGACACGCGGCGCACAGCGGGCCGCCTGGGTTTGTAGACTTCAGACGCGGAGGCTTCAGACTTTATCAGAGGCAGTGGATCATGCATAGTGGGTCGAGAGGGGAGATCACGTTGTTTCTAGACGCAGAGGTCTGGTCGCTCAGAGTTCTGAGAGGAAGCGACCAGCATCGGATGAGGGGGGGCAGGCCAGTTCCTGGAGGCCGCCCCGACCGCCACCGCCTCAGTTTACGGGCCGGGGGCGTTCGGAGCGGCGAGGGCCTGGGGGATCCCAGAGGCCCCCACAGCATCAGCAGCCCCAGCGACAGCAGCAGCACTCGCAGCAGCAGAGGTCGCAGTCGCGACAGCAGGGATCTCAGCGGCAGTCGCACAGGCAGCAGCAGCAGCAGCAGCAGTCACGGCAGTTTCGGGCCCCTGGCAGTTGTATCTTCTGCGGGGGTCAGCATTTCCCCGGCACTTGTGATCAGAGGTGGGGGCGTTGTTATGGCTGTGGTCAGGCCGGGCACATACGATCTTCATGCCCTTTTTCGGCATCAGTGGCGCCTTCTTCGGCCTCAGTTTCTCTTCTACCTCAGCAGCGACCGCCAGCTCAGCGGCCCTATGCTCCTGCGAGCAGGGCTCCCTCCTCCCACCCTGCAGACTATCGACCACCAGCTCAGAGCGGGCGAGTCTACGCCGCTCAGGTAGGGGACTCCACGGCAGCCGACCACGTGGTGGCAGGTATCACTTTACTTTTTGGTATTAGAGCTCGCACTTTATTTGATACCGGTACATCACATTCTTTTATTAGTAGAGCATTTGCATCATCTCATGGACTAGAGTTAGGTCGGTTGCCACATGCATTAGAGGTACAGATTCCCGATCACATACTGCATGTAGAGGAGTGTTGTTGGTCTTGCCCGGTACAGCTTGAGTCTTGGATTTTGCCAGCGGACCTGATGGTCCTTAGTCAGCTGGGAGATTTTGACATTGTGCTGGGGATGGATTGGCTGGCTCGCTATTTCGCGACGATTGATTGCGCCGCGAGGACTGTTACTTTTAGCGAGCCAGGCCAGGAGGTGTTCGTTTTCGGGGGGTGCCAGAGTGCTTTCTTTGCCTCTGTGGTTTCGACTTCTCGTGCGAGGCAGATGATGCGCAGTGGATGCGTAGCCTTTTTGGCATCTGTGGTTAAGGAGCCTACGGCGGCTCCGGGACTCGCGGATATCCCGATTGCCCGCGAGTTCCCGGATGTGTTTCCTCCAGAGCTGATTAGTATGCCGCCGGATAGAGAGGTCGAGTTTTTGATTAACGTAGTTCCAGGAACTGCGCCAATCTCTAAGGCTCCTTACCGAATGGCACCGGCTGAGCTGCGAGAATTAAAGGCGCAACTCCAGGATTTAATGGACAAGGGTTTTGTGAGACCGAGTGTATCGCCTTGGGGAGCGCCGGTGCTATTTGTGAAGAAGAAAGATGGTTCGCTTCGACTGTGCGTTGATTACCGGGAGCTGAATAAAGCGACCATCAAGAACAAGTACCCTTTGCCGTGCATTGATGACTTATTTGATCAGCTGCAAGGGTCTTGTGTCTTCTCCAAGATTGACTTACAGTCTGGTTACCACCAATTGAAGGTGAAGGCCGAGGACATCCCAAAGACGGCATTCAGGTCGCGGTACGGGCATTATGAGTTCACCGTCATGCCTTTTGGATTGACAAATGCCCCTGCTGCTTTTATGGACTTAATGAACAGGATTTTTCGACCATACATGGATCGGTTCATCGTTGTTTTTATTGATGACATCCTAGTTTATTCCCGAAGCGATGTGGAGCACGAGGAGCACCTGAGGATTGTGCTACAACTTCTGAGAGAGAGGAAGTTGTATGCCAAGTTATCTAAGTGTGATTTCTGGCTTCGGGAGGTTGTCTTTTTGGGCCACGTGATTTCAGCCGCTGGAGTGGCAGTAGACCCGGCGAAGATCGAGGCAGTCCGGGATTGGCCCCGACCGACGACGGTATCAGAGGTCCGCAGTTTCATGGGCTTAGCAGGATATTACCGTCGGTTTGTGGAAGGTTTTGCGAAACTTTCCACACCCCTCACTCGTTTGACGCGAAAAGGGATTAAGTTTACTTGGAGTGAGGAATGCCAGAGGAGCTTCGAGGAATTAAAGAACAGATTGATGTCGGCTCCTGTCCTTTCCCTCTCCGTTATGGGGAAAGGATACGTGATATACAGCGACGCATCGCACAGTGGACTTGGTTGCGTGCTGATGCAGGAGGGAAGGGTAATCGCTTATGCCTCTCGGCAACTGAAGGATTATGAAAAGAATTACCCTACCCATGATTTGGAGCTAGCTGCAGTGATTTTTGCACTAAAGTTGTGGCGCCACTACCTGTATGGGGAGCACTGCGAGATTTACACCGACCACAAGAGCTTGAAATACCTGTTCACACAGAAGGAGCTCAACTTGAGGCAGCGCAGATGGTTGGAATTATTGAAAGATTATGATGTAGACATATTATACCATCCTGGCAAGGCCAACGTGGTTGCTGATGCCCTGAGCAGGAGAGCAGTACAGAGTCTATCTTTGATGATCACCGATCAGGCGCCATTACTTGAGCAGATGAGGCGGTTAGAGCTCGAGGTTGTGTCCCCTGGGGTCTCTGCTAGACTTATGTCTCTAGTCGTGCAGCCCACTCTGTTGGACAGGATTCGGGAGAGACAGAGTGAGGACCCCCACCTGATGAGGATTCGAGAGCAGATGCAGACTGGTTTGATAGGGGACTTTTCAGTTGATGCTGCGGGAGTACTGCGGTACAGGGACCGCGCTTGTGTGCCTATGGATGCAGAGATCCGAGAGCAGATCTTGAGGGAGGCCCACTATACACCTTATACCATCCATCCTGGTGGGACTAAGATGTATAGGGATCTTAAGGCACAGTTTTGGTGGAATGGGATGAAAAGAGATATTGGGAGATTTGTAGCACACTGTCTAACTTGTCAGCAAGTAAAGGCTGAGCATCGTGTACCTGCTGGCAAGTTGCAGAGTCTCCCAATCCCTGAATGGAAATGGGAACATGTTACGATGGATTTTGTTACTAGTTTGCCGAGAGCACAGACGGGAGCGGATGCTATCTGGGTGGTCGTGGACAGGCTTACAAAGTCCGCTCACTTTTTGCCGGTTCAGATGACTTGGCCGATGGAGCGACTCGCACTGGTGTACTTGGCTGAGGTGGTGAGATTACACGGGGTACCCGTTTCCATCGTATCAGATAGAGACCCGAGGTTTGTCTCGTATTTCTGGAGGAGTTTACAGACAGCCTTGGGGACGCAGCTCCGATTCAGTACAGCATTCCACCCACAGACCGATGGGCAGTCAGAGCGCACTATTCAGACCCTCGAGGATATGTTGAGAGCATGCGTTCTGGACTTTGGAGGAGGATGGTACCGACACTTGGGATTAGTTGAGTTTGCGTATAACAACAGCTATCAAGCGAGCATTCAGATGGCTCCGTTTGAAGCGTTGTATGGACGCAAGTGTCGGTCACCCCTATATTGGAGTGATGTGGGAGAGAAGAAGACTTTGGGTCCTGATCTACTATTAGAGGCAGAGGAAAAGGTCAGATTGATACGACGACATCTCGAGACCGCCCAGAGTCGACAGAGGAGTTATGCGGATACTCGACGGCGAGACTTAGAGTTTCAGGTGGGTGACCATGTTTTTCTGAAAGTCTCGCCTTCGAAGGGGATTCGGAGATTTGGCATTCGTGGGAAACTGAGCCCTCGTTATATTGGACCTTTTGAGGTGTTGGAGCGCTTAGGGCCAGTTGCCTACAGGCTTGCGCTTCCTCCCAGGCTTTCAGGTGTTCACAATATTTTTCATGTATCGACACTGAGGAGGTATGTTCATGACCCGTCCCATATCATCGATTTCACCCCTTTGGAGGTTGCTGAGAACCTGAGCTATGTTGAGCGGCCGTTGAGGATCTTGGACCGTGAGGTTAGGGAGTTGCGCAGTCGGACCATCCCGTATGTGAAGGTTCTCTGGAGCAGTCATGATGAGCGCGAGGCTACCTGGGAGCTGGAGTCAGCGATGATGGATGCTTACCCCCACTTGTTTGAGGCCCCTGCTTGAGGTATGACTTTTGTTTCGAGGACGAAACTTTTTCTTGTGGGGGAGGATGTAGTGTACTGGTTTTCCCATGCAACTTTCCGATGAATCCACTGTTTAGAACACCTAGTGTTGGTGTGTCTGGCCCATGGTGCATCGAAGGGGTGCCACAGATGGACCTTGTGAGACTTTGATAGCGGATTTGGCCTTCGGCTGCATTTGCCAAATTTTAGAAAAGGTTTTGGGCCAATCTGAGGTTGGATTTGGTTTCAGCGCGGAAAAACGCTTGAAAACGGCTATTTGCTTGTTAAATTTGGAGTCCGGATGACCAAAAGCGGGCTTCCGGAAGTTTTCGGGGATTTTCGGTGCATGGGGGAGACTCGTGGACCGGCCTGAGCCACGTGGCAGCCTATTATTGGCCGGCTCACGCAGCTCGGTCCACGGGGAGGCGCGGCGGTGCATGGACCGCGGGCGGGAGACGCGTGGCGTGCCCTGATAGGCCGGCGCACGCGGCACGGCTCATCGGTTTTGCGGGGTTGCGGTGGACCGGGCGCATGACACGTGGCGGCTTCGGATTCGCTGGCTCACGTGGGCGCGGTCCACGGTGCGCGCAGTGGGGCGCCTCGGGACGGCGCGCGCATAGTGGCGCCAGGCGGGCGGTCGGCCGCACTCGAGTGCGCCACGTGTCGCCTCGTGGTTGGGCGGCCGTACCTACCCCCGCTGACCGCGAGGGGACACGCGGCGCACAGCGGGCCGCCTGGGTTTGCTGTCCCCTGTTTGGGGTGACGTGGCCGCACCAGGGTCTTTCGGGCGCGTCGGACGGGAGGTGTACAACCCGGTTTCCGGGCGCAGTGCGCCCGAAAACTGCTCCCGAAAACCCGGCCCAACAGCTTGTGGGCTGGGCCTATAAATAGCTTTCCCTGTTCGTTCTTTTGGCTTTTTGGACCCCTTTTTCGCAAGTGTTCTTCAGAGAAGTTTTCCCTCCTTCAGTGCACTACCCATTGGAGAACTTTGAGGATTTTTGGAGGCACTCTTCCCGAGGTTCACCATTTTACGGCGCGGCGCGACGCTTGTTTCCCGGCGATCTTCTTCGCCCCTTCTCAGTGTTTGGACTCCTCCGACTCACCCCGACTTCGGATTTCGCCGATTCTTGCGCCGTTGGACTCACGACAGGTAGGACTTCAACTCCTGTGTTTTTAGGTTCCTCAATTTCCGTGCTGATCTTGGAGTTTTCTGAGCACCCATTTGACCCATTTTTCTTCGCGGACTTTTGGACAGCACCGCGGTGTTCTTGCCGTATCTTTTCGCTCAGACGTCGGATCGAGGTGATTCAAAAGGCAATCTTCATCTACTCTTCGCAAGGAGTTTCCTGGATTTTTCCCAAATTTTTATGGATTTTGCACGAGGGTGAGAATCTCCTTTCTCTGTGGTTCTTTGTTACAGAAATTTGGTGCAGTTTGGATTGGGGTGTACCCCTTGCCGGATTTTTATCTCAGCGTAGGAAACTCCGATTTGGGCGTGCAGGTACTCGTTTCGATGGGCTCGTTGCGAGGATCGCGAAAGTATTTTTCTTGGATTTTTCTGGGCATTATTCGCAGGTAAAAATTGGAGAATTCTGGACTGTGGAATTAGGGGACAGATTTTGGAAATTTTGAATGAGTAGCTTATGTGCTTTCCTTTGGGGTATTTTGTACAGATTGGTGGTGAGTATTTGGACTGATCTTGGGCTTCGCTTTTGGGAACTTGGAATAGCGCTCGAGGTGGGTGATGTTGTGAACCTCCTACTTGTGAATGTCACTAGGCCTATTAGAATGCCTTGATCATGTGCTATTAATTGTGAATGTATCTAGCATGCTTGTATGAGATTAAGGTTCCTTTGTTAATATCTGCATTGTTAGCAGGCTACAGGTTAGTAAGTGGCGTTTCCATGTTTAGATATGCAATTTAATTAGTTGGAAAGAATACTAAAGCCATATCATGTCTTATGTTAAGGGAAGGTTTGGGCATGTGGTTAGAATGCATGTTGTAAAAGAGGTACTTGCTAGTAGATTGTGCATCTAAATTGTATCATGTATCATATATCCTGCCACATGTACATCGGGAGTTCCAAACACTTAATGTTGCATATGTTAGAATAATTGAAATGATTTTATCAAATAAAGGACTTTGCATGCTTGAATGGTCATCTAGCTGTTACGGAATTTGAGTTGGCGTAGTTTCGTGAAAGTTTCAAGTCCTGAAGATTGAAGGTGAAGAAAGTTGAATCATTTAACTCAATCTCAAGAAAGAAGAATTCAAAAGGATCAGGTATGTTTAACTAAAGAATTTGTGTGATCCGAATACTTCTTGTAGTGTAGAAACACTTGGAAGAATCTTTCATTGCATAAAAATCAAAAACTGGACTTGGGACATGTTCAGGATCCGGATCAGGCTGTTCGATCCGGATCCCGAAGGTGGTTCGTTCATACATCGTCGCAATCCGGATCGTAGTCTCTTGATCCGGATCCCGAACGTTGAGTTTACCATCTACCTTGAACGATCCGGATCTTGCTTCGCAATCCGGATCCCGAACGTTGATGTTTGGTGAACTGTATGAACGATCCGGATCGTAGTTATATGATCCGGATCCCGAACCTTCGTTTTTCTGGAATTGGCTGTTTCGTTATGACGATCCGGATCTCAGTTATCACGATCCGGATCGCCGTCCGTAAAATTCCAGAAATGGCAGGTTTTTGATTCTTATCTCCTTCCTAGGGTTTCTAACCTATAAATAGACCCTATGTCTTTCTTTCTAGGGTCAATCCACATAGCCGTCATTTTCATATATCATCATATACGGCTATAGATCCACATATAGAGAAGAAAGGAAATCATTAGAGAATACTCTATGTTTCTTCATCTATATTGATTAGTTTGATTCTAGGTTTTCATACTCACATCTTGAGTTGAATCAAACTAATGAATACTTAGATGGTATTTCCGATCTATCTTTGATCTAAGTATTCGGCGGATCATCACCACCCAAAAACAACGATTACCCCAAAATCGGCGCGTGGATTCGCGTGTCCTTGTGGATTCAAGGTTCATTCGCTCTCGTGGATTCGGAGCGAGGCATGTTCGTGGATTCGAAGGGTGCTATTGGGTGAAGACCGTGGATTCGGTCGGACGTCGTGGATTCGACGTTGGACGCCGTGGATTCGGCGTTGGGCGCAGATCGTGGATTCGAGAAGCGTCTGGAGCGAGCGGAGAAGATCCTCTAGGAGCGTATGGAAAAGGTTGAGTCGTAAGTGTGTACGGTAAATCACCTTGTACGTGTTTTAATTCTAGTGGATTTCTGCCGTGTTATCGGTCCCGTGGTTTTTTACTCCGGTGATGGAGTTTTCCACGTAAAAATCTTGCGAGTTATTTTCATTTCCGCATTGGGTTTTTATCGCAACGATTTTTGAGTGTTTATACGTTTACACCTATTCACCCCCCTCTAGGTGTTTCTTCCCCTATTTAGATCCGTATTATATACGACCCAACAAGTGGTATCAGAGCGGGAATAGGGTTGTGAACAATGGTTGAAGGTGGAAACATCAATCGACCCCCTTTCTTTGATGGAACAAATTATGCGTACTGGAAAGTACGGATGAAAGCCTTTTTATCTTCCATCGACGAAAGGGTGTGGCATTCAATTGAATCAGGATGGACTAATCCAACTGAACTTATCTCTGATGTTCACACCTTAAAACCTAGGTCGAAATGGACCAAGGAAGAGTTTGAGTTATCCTCTTACAATGGCAAGGGAATTAATGCTATTTTTAATGCCTTATCTCAAACTGAATTCTCTCGCGTCTCGGCATGTGAGACTGCGAAAGAAATCTGGGATGTTCTCCAGGTTACACATGAGGGAACTAACCTCGTGAAGATTCAGAAACTGCAAATGCTTACGAGCAAGTTTGACTCTATTTTGATGGCAGAAAATGAATCTTTCACGGACTACTATACACGATTGCAAGACATCGTAAACTCATGTGCTAATCTGGGAGAGAAGATTCCAGAATTTAAGATTGTAAGAAAAATCTTAAGAACTCTTCCTGAACGATTTCGCCCAAAGGTTACTGCCATTGAAACTATTAAACACCCGGACGAAATACGTGTAGAAGAATTAGTTGGTTCATTACAAACATATGAAATGACTTTTAATTCTAACAATTCTTCTGGAAAAGCATCCACTTCTAAATCTTCAGGTTATGCGTTAAAAACAACTAAGGAAGAAGACGCGGATACATCCTCCTCGGACGATGACGAGAACCTTTCTATGGAGGAATTTGAGAAGCAGCTCGCTCTCTTGACAAGGAATTTTCGCCGCAACTTTCGAAGGGGTAATTCAAGCAAATCTCTATCCTTCAGAAAGTGGAACAAAGGCAAGGGTACTCCAAGTCACAAGTCAAGAAAGCAGGAGAACTTCTCAAAGGATAAGAAAAGTTCAGAAGGACAACTGCAATGCTTCAAATGTCGAGGCTACGACCACATTGCAACGGAGTGTCCTAATAAGTATCCAGCAAAGAAGAAGGCGATGCAAGTCGTCACTTGGGATGACAACTCAACGTCAAATGAGTCGTCTTCAAGTGATGAAGAAAAGAGCTCCACGGCATTCCACGCGTCCACATCTTCACCATTCATGTGCTTTATGGCAAGTACGTCTGAATCATTGTCCAACTCCACTGTTGAAAAGAATGCAATGGACAATGAATCGGATGATTCGGAAGGTGAAGAGTTTGCTCTAGCCTATCACAGATCTTTACAGGATTTAAAGAAACCGGCTAAGCAAAACAAGGGGTTGAGAGGGAGATTGCAGGATCTCGAAGAAGAAGTAAAAAGGGTAACTTCTCTCTCGACCGATCTTGAAGTGGAAAGGGATAGTTTGATAAAAGCAAATGTTTCCCTTCAAGAGTCCAATGAGCAGCTCGAGAAGAACTATATAGATATGGTGAACAAAGCAAACTACTTCTTGAAGCTCTATGGCGAGGGCCGACAGGAAAGACGGGAAATGACAGAGACCATTCTCCAACTCAAGGATGACTTACAGCAATTCTCTTTAGGAAGGAGTAAGTTGGATAAACTCCTTGGTCTTGGTCAAACAAATCGGTTCGGCCTCGGGTACACTCAAACTGGAAACAGTCCAAGTTCGAGTGGGACAGTCTTTGTGCCTCAGTCGGTATCTCCTCCTCCGACATCGGAATTCAAGACAAACAACGACAACAAACCTACCTCATCCTCTTCGGAATCGTCAAGCTCAAAGGTATGTTTTCGTTGTAATTTTGCAGGGCACATCGAAAGAAATTGCGAGATTGGAGCTCAAAGAACAAATCAACCACATCTTGCAATTGCTACCAATAAGCTCACTTCCCGGAATTCAAGGAAGGATTTTTCAAAAGGAAAGAACATTGGTAGCACCTCAAACAAGACGATGACAAAAGAAAAAGATCAATCATACAAGACGTCGTCTTCAAGGAGAATCTCTCAACCTTTACCAACATACTCCAAAACTCAAAAGGTTTGGGTATGCAAAGGTGAAACCCCTCCTTGTCCTTAATCGTTCTACGATTAAATCTTGTATAGTTTGTGTAGATTATTTTCTTTTCTTCTTTTTCTTTTGGCCGACCCGTCAACCATCTTTGGGAGGTAAATGGTACATCTTTTTATTGGTTGATGATTTCTCTCGGTTTTCTTGGGTAGCATTTTTGAGAGAGAAAGCTGATACGTTTGACTCTTTTCATGAGATTTGCCATCGTATTATGATTGAAAAGAATGAAAAGATCATTCGTGTTAGAAGTGATAGGGGTGGAGAATTCATAAATTCAAAATTCATTGACTTTTGTACTTCAAATGGCATTAAACATGAATTCTCGGCACCCTATACACCTCAGCAGAATGGTGTTGTTGAGCGCAAAAACAGGGTTGTTCAAGAGATGGCGCGTGTGATGCTTCATAGCCGGAAATTACCGCTACATTTTTGGGCTGAAGCTGTGAACACCGCTGTCTATGTCATTAACAGAGTGTATTTGCGCCCAGGAACCTTGAATACACCATATGAGCTGTGGTTTAGTAGAAAACCGGATATCAAGTACTTTCGTATCTTCGGGAGTCGATGTTACATCTTACGTGACCGTGAAAATCTTGGAAAGTTCGACTCTCGAAGTGAAGAAGGGATCTTTTTGGGTTATTCTACGAATAGCAGAGCATATCGAGTATTTAACATTGAATCTAAGACGATCGTAGAATCTATAAATGTTAAAGTAGATGAAGCTTCTCATTTTGGATCTGAAAAATCTACCCTCGATATCTCTCTAGATGATGATTCTCCTGCTAGTGCATCTTCTCATAATAATACTTCCAATATTAATGATGCATCTAATGGTTCTTCTAGTTTATCTGATGTGCAGGAATCATCTCGTGTACCTCCGAGTACTCCGTTTCAACAAACGCTACGAATCTCCAAGGATCATCCGGAATCGAACATCATTGGAGATCCACAAGAAGGAGTTAGAACTCGAAGGCAGTTGGTTTGCGGATTTGCTTGCTACGTATCTTTAATCGAACCAAAGACAATAGATGAAGCTCTTCAGGATGACTACTGGATTAAAGCAATGCAGGAAGAGCTCCATCAATTTGAGCGAAACAAAGTCTGGGAATTAACGAAGCCTCCAAAGCAACATAATGTGATAGGTACCAAATGGATCTTCAAGAACAAGAAAGATGAAGATGGTACTATCATCAGGAACAAGGCACGACTAGTTGCTCAAGGCTACTCTCAAGTAGAAGGTGTAGACTTTGACGAAACTTTCGCCCCTGTAGCTAGACTCGAGTCCCTTCGTATATTGTTTGCTATTGCTTGTCATTTTAAAATCAAATTATTTCAAATGGACGTCAAGAGCGCATTTCTAAATGGGTTTTTAAATGAGGAAGTTTATGTAGCTCAACCGAAAGGTTTTGTAGATCATAAACAACCTAACCATGTTTTTCGTTTGAAAAAGGCTCTTTACGGTCTGAAACAAGCACCGCGAGCATGGTACGAAAGGTTAACAAAGCACCTTTTGGAGAAGGGCTATACTCGAGGGGGAGCTGACAGGACTCTCCTTGTGAAGCATTATCAAAATAATTTCATTGTAGCACAAATCTATGTCGATGACATTGTATTTGGTGCAACAAAAGATAATGATGCTTCTAAATTCGCGGAGACCATGGAAAGCGAATTTGAGATGTCCATGATGGGCGAACTGTCTTATTTTCTTGGATTGCAAATTAAACAAAATGATGAAGGTATTCACTTGAGTCAATCCAAGTATGCAATGGAGTTGGTCAAAAAGTTTGATCTAGAAAATTGTAAAGATTTTCCAACTCCAATGGGAACTAGCCACAAGGGACTTGGAAGTGAATCACATAGTGAGAATGTAGACGAGAAACTGTATAGAAGTATGATTGGAAGTCTACTTTACCTCACGGCTAGTCGCCCGGATATATCCTTTAGTGTTGGGATTTGCGCGAGATATCAATCAGCACCAAAGGAGGTTCACCTGAAAGCGGTGAAACGGATCATCCGGTATATCAAAGGATCAATTAATTTCGGAATTTGGTATCCTATGGGAACAAGTTTGGATATTGTTGGATACTCAGATGCCGATTGGGCAGGATCAGTGGATGATCGGAAAAGCACGAGTGGTGCATGCTTCTATCTAGGCCATTGCCTTGTTGCATGGCACAGTAAAAAGCAGAATTGCATAGCACTCTCGACTGCCGAAGCGGAATACATTTCAGCTGGAAGTTGCTCAACTCAACTCATTTGGATGAAAAGCGTATTGAGTGACTTCCGCATTTCAGCATCTTCGGTAACAATTCTTTGTGACAACACAAGTGCAATTAACATTTCTAAAAACCCTGTGTTGCACTCTAGAACAAAACATATTGAACTTAGATATCATTTTCTTAGAGAGCTAGTTGAATCAAATACTCTTCAACTTTCATATATTTCAACTGAGGATCAATTAGCTGACATTTTAACAAAACCTTTGGATCAAAAACGTTTTATTCATTTACGAAAAGCAATTGGGATGCTTTCCTTGAAATAATCTTCTTTTTGAAATCTTTGCTTAGGATAGGTTTTGTATTTGTTTTTGTTTTGTTCTTTATCTATGTTTGTACATAGGACATTAATTGAGCATAGATCATAATTGACTTTAATTGCATCTTTTCGCACATTTAGAAATTTATTATGCTTTTGCCATCATAATATTTCACTGTTGCAATGATCATTTATGTTAATTAAATCATCTTCTAAAGTGATCAAAGTCAATTTCTCTCTCTCTATGATCTCTTGGTATAGTCATTATCTTATTTGACTGTTTAGTCGAGTATGAAATCGAGATCAATATTTGGTTGAATACTTTATATCTTAAATAATTGATAGCCAATTGAGGGGGAGTCAAAGATAATGTAAAATGCTCAAAAGATGTGGAAAGAGTTACATCCCAATGAGGAGTGTGAAAACTACCACCACATGGAGGAAAGAGCTACCACCTCGGTCGTCCGAGTATTGTGTGCAGCTACCACATGTATACCAAGCATGGTTGTTCAAATTTTTTATTAAGTAAAATGCATGTTGAAATACTTGACTCTGTCAAATTTCAAGGTTGGTATAAGGTGGGTTTTTAAAGAAAGATGCTCAAAGAGCCACTCTCTTCAACAGATTGTCTAGAAATATTATCTACCATATTTGGGATTTCAAACATCTATTGATCTTTGTATTTCATTTTCTTTACCGAATTGATTATTTGATAAAGGCATTACTCATAAGATCAAGTTAGATGTAATTGAAGGTGTTCAACTTTAAGGGATTTAATTCTTGTAAATTTTCGTTTCATTTTTGGATATTACTGATAGATTTGGCATAATCTAATTCTTGTTGTGTGAAACGATGATTTTTGTTTAAAGTTGATACACATTTGTGCTTACAATCTTTTTCTGGTTTTTCTTGAATTTCTCTGAAATTTTCTAAAGAAAAAGTTGGGGCCGATCCGGATCGGGCTAGATGATCCGGATCCCGAACGCAGGAATTCTTCTGCGGGCTGACGATCCGGATTGTATCTGCCGATCCGGATCCCGAACGCAGTTTCTCACTGCGGGTAGCCGATCCGGATCGCAGTTATGAACTGATCCGGATCGCGGCTAGGTTTTATAAGGAACGAAAGGGGTTTTTGATTTCTTTACTCCAATCTTTTTGTTCCGAAGTTTCCAGAGCCTCTCTCTCTAGATTTCATCCTTCCTGGAAGCTTTCAAACTCAGGTTCTTCAACTCCAAGTAAGTTTGATTGATCAAAATCTCGGTTTTTCACCGTTTTTCTCTTTTCCTCCTCAAACGTACGAAATTCTTGGATCGATTTTATTTGTGGATGGTTTTTGATCAAATTTCTTTTGAAATAAGAACTCTGGGTTGTTTAGTTTTGATTATATGCTAGGTTTTCTCCTGATTAACGGATTTTTAGGCTTCGATTTCTAAAATTCGGTTTTAGGGCATATAATAAGGATTTTCGAAATTCATGCAATTGATCTATTTTTAAAAGTCCTTTTGCAAAACTAATTTGATTCTTAGTCTCACTACATGATTATGATTGTTTGGGTACAATTTTTCCAATTTTTGAAAACTAAGAATTTTTGTGTTCTTGAGTTGGTTTTCACAGGACACCTTCTTAACTCAAGCACTTTGATCAATGGCACTTAATTCAATGAGTTTCTCTTGGTTAATCCTTCTCCTGGTTTCAATGATGCACACAAGTACATCTGTTAAAAGGGAACCAGATGATTCAACTCAAAACAAGACGAAAAACGCAGATGAAGACAGCTCAGACTATGATGATGAAGAATGGGACGAATTTTTCAAAGATGTTCAACGGAAGATTGATGAGGAAAACAGGAAATTTACCAAAGGAAAAAGATTAATGAAATCTACCTCAACAACCAAACAATATACGAGACGGAAGACTGTCCAATGGAGTGAAAATCAGCCTAGTAGGCCTCTCACCAGAGCTCGCTCACTCTCTGGAATTCTACAAACTGAATCTCCATGGGTTACGGGACCGGATGCCCCATCTGCATCTACACAGCATCCATCACACACGAAGAGACAGGCTACAGACGCTGATGTGTTGAAATCGCTTCGACAGGAACAACAAAGACTGTCTGCTGAACAAGAAAGAATGTCGAAGGAACTTCAGCAACTTTCCTCTAAACAGAAGAAGATCAAGAAGAAGTGCTCAACTATTTCGACAATGCTTAAAGGGATTTTGAGCAAGCTCAGTTGTACCAGCTCCGACTCCTCCGACTGAACTGCACCTTTCTTTTCTTCTTTTTGTGCAGGATTTTGATTTTAGGATTTAGTCTTATACTTACGTTAGCTTAGTTCTCAGGTTTTACGTTTTATTGGAACTTTTTTCACTCTCCTAACATTTCGTAGTCTTAACTACATTTTGGCTTTGTTTTGTGACAAAAAAGGGGAGAGAGTTAGAGAGAACTTTGAACAATGTTGACTGCATGAAACATCAAGGTAAGTGAACAATGTTTGATATGAAAACTGGATGAATATCAAGGTAAGTATTACTCCAACTTTCATTCTCAACTTGAGGTTTTTCAGCTGTATGAATGCATGCCTCGACTAACTATTTGCTAACTATTTGGGCATGTAATATAACTAACAAGTTGATGTTCACTAACAAGTTTGTGACACTTGGTTTTTGACTGCATAGAAGATATGTTGGTTCTTAACTCTGATCAATTACATATCTATATATATATTAGTTTGTCACAAACATGTTCATGACATTTGGTATTTACGTGCAAAGAAGATATGTTGGTGTTTTTTTAACTATGATCAGTTTACATATCTGAATATAAATGTCATGGTAAGTATAAATGAGTTTAAACTTCATCTCTGTTTGTGGTTTTTGAATAATACAAAATTCTTGAGGTATCTAACGATTTTTTTTGTCAAGAATGATTTCTTTTTGCAGAGAGTACAGATGTCTAAGTCTAGAGTCTGTTTTAGGAGTTTAACTCATGTATTGTATTTTGGATCTCCATTGTAAATTTTTGTTGTATGGTGATAGCAACAAAAATATCTTTTTGAATTTTCTTTAGTGGATCTGTGTTTTGTCACGAAACCGCCAAAGGGGGAGATTGTTACGGAATTTGAGTTGGCGTAGTTTCGTGAAAGTTTCAAGTCCTGAAGATTGAAGGTGAAGAAAGTTGAATCATTTAACTCAATCTCAAGAAAGAAGAATTCAAAAGGATCAGGTATGTTTAACTAAAGAATTTGTGTGATCCGAATACTTCTTGTAGTGTAGAAACACTTGGAAGAATCTTTCATTGCATAAAAATCAAAAACTGGACTTGGGACATGTTCAGGATCCGGATCAGGCTGTTCGATCCGGATCCCGAAGGTGGTTCGTTCATACATCGTCGCAATCCGGATCGTAGTCTCTTGATCCGGATCCCGAACGTTGAGTTTACCATCTACCTTGAACGATCCGGATCTTGCTTCGCAATCCGGATCCCGAACGTTGATGTTTGGTGAACTGTATGAACAATCCGGATCGTAGTTACATGATCCGGATCCCGAACCTTCGTTTTTCTGGAATTGGCTGTTTCGTTATGACGATCCGGATCTCAGTTATCACGATCCGGATCGCCGTCCGTAAAATTCCAGAAATGGCAGGTTTTTGATTCTTATCTCCTTCCTAGGGTTTCTAACCTATAAATAGACCCTATGTCTTTCTTTCTAGGGTCAATCCACATAGCCGTCATTTTCATATATCATCATATACGGCTATAGATCCACATATAGAGAAAAAAGGAAATCATTAGAGAATACTCTATGTTTCTTCATCTATATTGATTAGTTTGATTCTAGGTTTTCATACTCACATCTTGAGTTGAATCAAACTAATGAATACTTAGATGGTATTTCCGATCTATCTTTGATCTAAGTATTCGGCGGATCATCACCACCCAAAAACAACGATTACCCCAAAATCGGCGCGTGGATTCGCGTGTCCTTGTGGATTCAAGGTTCATTCGCTCTCGTGGATTCGGAGCGAGGCACGTTCGTGGATTCGAAGGGTGCTATTGGGTGAAGACCGTGGATTCGGTCGGACGTCGTGGATTCGACGTTGGACGCCGTGGATTCGGCGTTGGGCGCAGATCGTGGATTCGAGAAGCGTCTGGAGCGAGCGGAGAAGATCCTCTAGGAGCGTATGGAAAAGGTTGAGTCGTAAGTGTGTACGGTAAATCACCTTGTACGTGTTTTAATTCTAGTGGATTTCTGCCGTGTTATCGGTCCCGTGGTTTTTTACTCCGGTGATGGAGTTTTCCACGTAAAAATCTTGCGAGTTATTTTCATTTCCGCATTGGGTTTTTATCGCAACGATTTTTGAGTGTTTATACGTTTACACCTATTCACCCCCCTCTAGGTGTTTCTTCCCCTATTTAGATCCGTATTATATACGACCCAACACTAGCTAGGCCACCTTTTTCTGCTACACAAACATATTTGAATTGACTTAGGAGAAACCATGCTTTTATTCGTTCTCCTGTCGTCTAGTCTTAGGGGATTGTGTAGTCAGATGTTCAGAGTTGGGACAGTCGGGGATCGATGTTTGGGTGTTGCGGCGATCGCGGACTGTGGGCGGTTGACCGGATTATTATTATTATTATTACTTTTGCATCAGATTGGAGGTAGGGGATCGAGTTTCCCTTTAGTGGATGGGTTTTCCCACTTTGATCAGAGTCGTGACCCCGTCCTGCTATTTTGTGATACTGATGATACTAGTGGCAGTGATACTATGCTCGTGTGGGGTCGCTCCCCTCGAGTGCCACTCCGGAGTAGGTTTCAGACCGTGTTGGGTGCCGGTCAGACCGTGTTGGGTTCCGGTCATTTGGACAGGGGAGATACTGAGTTGTGAGGTTGACAGCAGAGCAGGCAGTACCAGTGTTTACTGGTGTTTTGATTGGGTTGGTCTGTCAGTCTTTGACGTTCTGGTGCATGCTTTCAGCTATTCTTTAGTTAGGCATCTTAGAGGCATGTTAGTGGTAGCTCTTCAGCAGTAGTGTACTTGTAGCTTACCACCTCTGTTTTCATTTTCGCCTCTGATAGTCCTAGTGGGCATGTCTGAGTTTGAGGTCTACCCACTAGGGGAGGCTACTGTTTTTATAGTAGTTCTCACCCCCCTCTGCTTTCTCTTTTCTTTTCCCCTTTGTTTTGCAGAGTCCTCTGCGGGAGTTGCGGGACCCTCTTCCCTGGATCGAGGTAAGAGGATCGCTGATTAGATAGCCACTGCCCCGAGTCCGAGTTTTGTAGTTTTGATGTATCCCCAGTACACTCAGACGGTTGTATTTCCTTTTATTTTGGGTCTGGCTGCGGCCAGCTGGTTGTATTTATTTCGTGAGCTGGGAGAGACACTTGTATATTTGTGAGAGCTTATTGTACTTTTATTTCCAGCATTTGTCTGAGATGTATTAGTTTTAGTTTAGCTCTGTTTTATGCTCCTTTATTATATTTTTTTTTATATTTGAGCAGGTTACCAGCGCTTCGTGTACACGGAAAATTCCGTATGCACGGCGGATCTGTGGACGGGCCCGGGTTCTGGTTTACACCCGGGGCGTGACAATACTTGAGGCTTTCATGGAGATCTCTGGTCTTAAAATCAACTACGGCAAAAGCTCCATCTCCTCGGTTAATCTTCCGAGCTCCAAATCTGAAGCTCTTGCCTCTTTCTTCAGCTGTCAATCTCTTGGATTCCCCTTAAAATATTTGGGTTTGCCTTTATCACCTAAGGCGTTGCGAAAATCTGATTTTATACCTATCATCGAGAAAGCGGACAAGCGACTCGCAGGGTGGAAGGGCCTCCTGATCTCTAGGGGGGGACGATTGGTGCTCTTAAATTCGGTTCTCTCCTCCATTCCGTCCTTCTTTTGCTTTGCCTTCTCACTTCCTAGCTGGGTAATTAAATCGATCGACAAGCTTCGCCGGGACTTCTTTTGGAAGGGGAAAAGTTTAAATAGCGGTTTTCATTGTCTGGTCAAATGGGAACATTTATGTCGCCCGACTAAATACGGGGGCTTGGGTATCCGCAACCTCCGCAACTCCAACTCCGCTCTCCTTTTGAAAGGTTTATGGTCCTTTCATTCTTCTAAGTCGCTCCCTTGGGTGCGTTTGCTGACTTCGAAACACTACTCCCATCGGCCACCCCTGACTGAGACGCCGCCGACTGGATGTTGCCCGATCTGGAAGGGTATGCTTTCAAATGGTCCTTTCTTCATCTCTTCCACCACTTATTCAATCGGAAACGATAAGTTGACGTCCTTCTGGAATGCGCGTTGGAGCGGCGTTTCGTCTTTGCGTAATAGCTTCCCACGTTTATTTGGAGCGGCGTCACTCAAACATCTATCGGTTTATAATTGACTTCGTCGTTACGGCTCTCAGACTGATTTGGGATTTCAAGGTATTCTCTGTCCGGAGGCGAGGCGTGAGCTACTTGCCTTACAGGCGGCGATTAACAGCTTCCGGTTGTCTAACTCCGAGGACTTGATTCATTGGAGATGGAGTTCTAACGGGATCTTCTCAACCAAGACTGCTTACAATTTCATTTCCTTTGACGGGGTCAACAATTGCAAGATTCTACATCTATGGGACATTCGGATACCGCTCAAGACAAAACATTTTCTTTGGATTGCAGCTAGATATAGGCTACTCACCGCGGAGCTTCTTAAAAAAAAAGGTTGGTCTGGTCCATCCATCTGCATGAGTTGCCGTGCATGAGACGAAAATTTGGATCATCTCTTCTTCTATTGCCAGTTTGCGAGGTCGCTCTGGGGGGAAGTACTTCAATCATGGCCTCTCACTTGTTACAGATTACTCAACTACTCGGGGGATTTTGCGAGTAGATGGAGGGGGGCGAGGATGACCTTGAAGGGTCGAAATAAAGCGCATTTTGATCTCTTATTCGCCGCTACCTGTTGGGAACTTTGGACGGAACGCAACAGGCGTATCTTCAATGATTGTTCTTCTCAGAGTATCTTTTGTGCTTTAAGAGTTCACAATATCTCCAATCTCTGGACCCTAGCCCTTGGGGGATCTTCTGCTTTCCCTTATTCACACCGGAGCTAATTCACTTCCACAACTGCTCTTTCAAGTTTTTCAAGACTTCGAGGTTTACCAGACCTTTGGGTTTCTGTTTACGGGTAGATCTTTTTCTCTTCTTCTGCGACTACCCTTCTGCTGACTTCAGCGTCTCTTTGCCTCTTGGCTACCCACCTTCGCCATTGCTTGGTCTGTTCATCAAGATGGCCCCCTCGCCTCGCTTCGACGACTCAGTGAAAACTTGGCTTTTTAGATTTTCTTGGGACAATTCAATGGTATGAAAGTGTGCATGTGATATGTTGCTTGCCAAAGGGAATTTGGAGCAGGCGTTCTTTTTATCCTCAATTGAAGGTATAGCTATTCGATCAACTCTGGGATTTACTCGATACTGGGTTCTGTTGACACTGAGGAACAATTGGTGTGATTATTACTATCCCAACAAATTTGCCATGTAGGAGTTGGTTTTAACCTCGGATTAGGATTAGAAACATTCAGTTCTTTCTTACTTAAACTGGGTTGGATGGATTATCCACCTTGGGCACTTGGGTTACCCTGATTGTGTTTGGAAGCGAGAACACTGGTTTTTCACAGAGGCTGCCTCTTCTAGTGCTTTGTCTGCTGTCAATCTGCCTCCTTTGTTTTTTGTTGTTTTTATATGATCCTGCTCCTTGGTTTTGCACTGCTTTGTTTTTCAAGCTATCTTATGGGCATATCTGGCATTCGAATTCTCACCTGGGCTTCTATACACTCTTCGTCGTCTCCTGCGCAACATCGAGCGACTATCGTGCACCTTGGGCGACCAATCTCATCAACCTGAGCCTCTTTTACACTGCGGGTTTCTTGTTCGGTCCTCTCGACCTTCGCAAGGCAAGCTCTTTCCTTAATTCGACGAGGCAGATCTCCTGCTCCTTGGGGATGAAGCAATTGGACTGTTGGGACTTTACCAGACCTTGTCAGCTGTTGGGACCTTCTTCGTCCAGATCTGGTTCGATGTCTGGGAATACGTTAATTGGCGTCGTTAGTTTCTTTTCTCTTTTCTAGAATGATGTTAATATTCTGTCCTGTATGTTGTAAAAGTCTTGGATGTTGCGATATCTGCTTCATTTGGTAGTAGTTGTCGTTGCCACTGTTGTTTGTTGTTGTTGTCACTGTGGATGTTGGCTATCTTGTACTGGTGGCACACCATTGTTGTGGTTGGGGTCATGTGCTCCGGCTTCTGGGCTGACCCCGTGTTCTACTCTGTAATCAAATAGGGTTTTTTACCCTGTTTAATCAAAAAAAAAAGAATAGTATTTACTATTATTATCAAATGGAGCCTGAATATTATTAATAGTAAAAGAATAGTATTTACTATTATTATCAATTTTATAGTCATGGAATGCCTAGGATTTAGTAGTGGTGGGTGGAATAGTATTGATCTAAGAGTTAAAATGCAATATTTTAAAACTTTGATAAAGTAGCAATCCAAAAATGTTACTGAGTTAAGGGTTATTGGTTCAATCAATGGATCAACCACTTGTTGAATCAGTACCTCAGCATGACATTATAAATATTTAATTATTATTTTAAATTTTATTATATATAAGTATAAACATATGCTATTATTCTAGTATCATACTTAATTATAAAATACTAATTTTTAGACCAAATCAAGTAGATATAATTTTTTTCAAGTTTCAATTTTTATAAAATTGATTTGTGTTAATAGAAAATAAAATCAACTAAATTAATTTAAAACTATTGGATTTTAATATCACTTGATCAAAAAAAATTTAGGTTTGTTTGAATAAAACTAGATCAATTCATCAGTTCAATAGTTGAACCGTTAGTTCAAATGGTTCAAAGTAGTACTTTGACTTATCTTGGTGGATTGAACCTAACCGTTTCATAGACTTGGTCACGGTCGGACCGATCGAACTAGCCGATTTTATCTATTTTTAAATTATTACTAAAAAAAATGATCGTAAATATTATTTATTTAGTATGAAAAGTATTCCAGTATTCTAGGTGAACTATTGAGTATTTGGCCCTTGCATCAAAGGCTTTGGCCCCTAGATCCCATTGTTGCATGATCCAAGGGCTAAAGACTTTGATCCAAGGGTCAAAAATAATAGGTATATATAGTATGATAACAATAATAAAATCAAATATATATCAATATTCAGAATTATAAATAAAATTATAAAATAACTTAGAAAGCATCATAGAGAAAAAATTCTTAATAAAATAGCGAAAGCAAGAAATACGGTTGTGATACGAACGGTACCAACCGAACTAGGTAATTTGGTTTCTCCTCCTATCTCGAACACTCTCCCGCATGGTGTGGAATTGATGAAAATACTTACCAGAATGCATGTGAGTAGGCGGCAGGACTAGTACCATATTTATATAAAGTACAGATCGACTTCCCATCAAAATCTAATTGGGATTGTATTTAATTTAAATAGATGAAAAATGAATAAGATATATCATATCAAATAATTCTATATCTATTAGGATTGGCCTTTACACTACAACAAAATTATGCTATAGCGACACTTTTAAGTGTTTCTAAAATCTGAAAAATGTATCGCTAGCAAAAATACCGACACTTATTATTAATGTCGATATATGTGTCATCGCTAGGGCGTATAGCGACACATTTTTGTAATGTGTCCCAAAAATATGTCCCTATAACCTAATTTTGGATACAAATGAAATATAGATAGAATATTTATACAAAAGTGTCACAAGAATGTGTCCCTATAATCTAATTTTGTTGTAGTATTATTTATAATAAATCTAAATTTGAATATGATTAATTAGGCCATATATATGAAAATCCAAACAAAAAAACTCAAAAGCACCAAATACTTGGTGCTATTGGAGTCCGACTATTATACTATCATGAATGTGAATGTCTTCATACTCATAAATTGTTTTCAATTATAAAAATTTTGAATCGATAATCTATACCATTAGACATAATTTAAAATATTTAAATATTTTTAAAATCAAATTTTATAACATTCTGGCATCATATACTTTAGTGTCAAAAGGCCTCAAAATTGACTATTTTAATGGCCCATTTGAAGCATTTCCCAATTAACTATGTAAAAGAATTAAAATCAATTAAATTTTTAATAGACAATTCTATTCACTATATATATATAGATCAAGGTCAATAATTCTAATCTTAAATTTAAACAATATTTTCTATTTTTAGGAGATATTTTTATTTTAACCATTCATTTTATGTCCACTTGATAAAATTTTTTATATATTCGAAAAATTATGAAATTCAATTTTTAGATACTTCAAATGTTTTATATTATATTTAACGGTATGAATTGTCCATTTAAAAACTTCATTATCGAAAATGACTTCTAAGTATGAAGGCCCCTATACTCATAAGAGTATAGTATAAGGATCCTTGAAAACTCCATTATCGATAATGACTTGTAAGTTCAAAAGCCTACTCATGCTATCTAGAAATTGAATTTCGTAGTTTTTCAAATATACAATAATGTTCATCAAGCAAGTATAAAATGAGTGGTATTAAACAACCTTCTAAAAATAGATATTTAAATTGTTCAATTAAAGATTAGAGTAATTGATCTTAATTTAAATGGTGAATAGAATTTTCTATTAAAAATTCGACTTATTCTGATTCTCAGCATCGTTAAATATGAAAACGCTCCAAACCAACCATTAAAATTGTTAACTTTTAGGCCTTTTGATCGCAATGTATACTACAACAAAATTAGGTTATAGAGACACATTTTTATGACACTTTTGTGAAATGTCCTATCTATATTCCATTTATATTCAAAATTAGGTTATAGGGATACATTTTTTGGACACATTATAATAATGTATTACTATATACCTTAGCGACTGCACATATAGCGACACTAATAATAAGTGTCGGTATTTTTGCCAGCGGCACTTTTTTCAGATTTTAGAAACACTTAAAAGTATCGCTATATCATAATTTTGTTGTAGTGGTATATGATATCAAACAATTCTGAAATTTGATTTCTATAATGTTTAAATACTCTAAATTATGTTTAACGGTATGAATCGTCGATTCAAAAGCTCTATCATCGAAAATGATTTATGATTACAAAGGCAATCATTCTCATAATGGTATAGTGGTCGGACTATAGTTTCTAAATTGACACTCTATAGTATTAAATATGATCTAGAACATTTGAAGTATCTAGAAATCGAATTTCGTAATTTTTTAAATTTATAATAAAGTCTATCAAGTGGGAATAAAATAAACAGTCAAAATCAAACAACCTTCTAAAAATAGATAATCGGATTGTTCAATTCAAAATCAAAGCAATTGATCTTAATCTAAACAATGAATATAATTTTTCATCAAATGTTCCGCGCGTTGTGACGGATAGATATTATTAAACTAGGCTAGTATACTATCAATAGCATCAAGTGAGCCGGACTCTCTCTCTCTCTCTCTCTCTCTCTCTCTCTCTCTCTCTCTCTCTCTCTATATATATATATATATACTAGTGAAAGTACCTGCGCGTTGTGACGGATAGATATTATTAAATCAATCAAATCCAATAAAAGTGATCAAAAATTGATAAGATAATAATCTAACCATAAATCGGAGACATCACAAAATAATAAATCCCTTTCAAATCAGCTAAATACATAATAGAAATAATAACTTCTCCTTAGCGAGCACCGCGATTATATCAAAAATCCGATCAAATGAAGGATCTATATATAAAAACATAGAAATTGAAAGCATAGAATGAGATTGGAGGGATCAGAGGGGAATCACCATGGGGCGTAGAACTCGATGACGACGAATGGGTGATTGGTGACGGGGTAGGCGAAGTTGGAGGCATCGAGCATGAGTATCGAAAAGGGCTCCGCCTCCTCCGCCGCCGCTAGGGTTAAGATTCGACATTTAACATAATAATAAAATGATTGAGAGGGAGAAGAAAAAGAAGACAATAGAGAGAGAGGAAAAGGTGAAGAAGAGAGCCTTGTTAAATAAAAAATAATATCTCCGCATCGGTTTGATTTTTCAAATTCGTAACCTGCGCGTATCCTAAATTTTCTAAACCAATGCTTCAATTCCCCAATTATAATTAATAAATATTAATATTAATTATATAAAATATTAACATTTAATTTTATTATATTTAAAGATTTGAGTGCCGTGGCACGAGTTTGTGCCGAAAACTTGCCGGCACGGTATGACACGATGCGTGCCGAGCCGTGCCGATAAGTGCATGTCACAAAAAATATATACGTACCGACACATAATGACATGAAATATTTATTTTTTTTGGCAACAAATTTTTTTTAATTGCTTATTATATATCTTTATCAAATATTTTGAACTTTATTGAAAAAATTACTTAGTAATTTTAAGAAAAATGAATTTTAAACTGTGCCATCGGTACGGGGGCTGTATCGTGCCGGTATCTTGTTGGTACGGTACGGCACGGTGGATACGGCCCGTGCCGATGGATACTTAAATTCTTGATTATATTCAATTAAATTTTTGTTAAATATAGACATAAATTGTGGAGTTTAAAAAAAAATTGAGAATTTATTTATATATTTATTGAATATATATATATATATATATATATATATATATATATATATATATATGAGCAACGCTACATGTACACCCCCAAAGGGGTGTACATTTTACACCCACCCATCTAAGGGTGGGGGTCACTTCACAAATTGTGAAGTGACCCCTCACCACACCCCACCCATTGGATGGGTGGGGTGTGCGATGTACACCCCCAAATGGGGTGTACAAGTAGCATTTTCCTATATATATATATATATATAGAGAGAGAGAGAGAGAGAGAGAGAGAGATGGCTTATATGCTTTCCAAAGCACATAGGCTTCTTTGTTTCTAAATTATTTTTAATAATATAATTTTTAAATCAACGTTTTATAATTTTAATCTAGAATATTTTAATCTAAAAAATATATTTTAATCAAAATAACTCAAAATTGATTATTTTAATAAAGGTGTCAACTGTATTAAAATTTAGGGATAATTGCCTGTGTACCCCTGAAATATGAAGAAATATCTGATTTACCCCTCTTATTTTTTCCTTTCCAATATACCCTTCATACGTTCCACCGTTATTAAAAATACCCCTATCGTTTCCCTTTGTTAAGTTAACTAGGGTTAAACTAGAGTTAAATAATAATCGGAGTTGAAAACTATCGGATATACCTATTTTGCCCGGGTTTAGGGTTTAGGGTTTAGGGTTTAGGATTTTTTAGGTTTTTAGGGTTTAGAGTTTAGGATTTTTTAGGGTTCTAGGGTTTAGGGTTTAGGGTTTTAGGGTTTAGGGTTTAGGGTTTTTTAGGGTTCTAGGGTTTAGGGTTTAGGGTTTTTTAGGGTTCTAGGGTTTAGGGTTTAGGGTTTAGGGTTTTAGGGTTTAGGGGTTTAGGGTTTTAGGGTATATTTGAAAGGGCAAAATAGTAATTACACACAGATAACGGCAGTTCCAAACGGTATACTAACAGAGTTTAACTTCAGGGGTATTTTGGAAAGAAGTTTGAACGTAAGAAGGGTAGTTTTAATATTAGCCTTCTAAGAGAGGTAAATCTGAAAACAGGAAAATTTTTAGGGGTATGTAGAAAATTGCCCCTAAAATTTAATAGTGTAGGAATATCCAAAGCAGGTTAAATTTTAATAGAAAACTATTTATACTATCTAAAGTAGGATCAATATTTTTAATCTAAAATTTTAGCACTGTAACATCACTTTTTGTACTATTTTTATTTTTAACCTTCAATTTTGAAATCTTTAATCACTAAATAAATAATATTAAAAATTTATAAAATTTAATTTTTAAATATTTTAAATATTCTAAATCAAATCTAATATAACGGAGTCTCTATTCAGAAATCTTATCATAAAAAAACAACTTAAAATTAGGAAGGCCTCAGTTCAAAAGTCTTATCATAAAAAATAAAAATAAATAAATAAATTGGAATTATTTAAATAAATAGATGACGTTTCTTACAAAAGGATGTGTCAATTTCATTAGAGTAAACTCCCAACAGAGTAGTAAGATGATACATTTTGCAGAGTGCGAACTAGAGAACAATAAAGTGTGCATCATAGAATTATAAAATATTATATTTTATCATTCTACGACTTGCAAACAATATTTCCCTATTTAACTGCAAGTCCATCTGATGAAATAAATATAAAAATATAAAATAATTAAATATAATTTTTTAAACCATAAAATGACAAAGTGAGAAAGCGCTAACCACAAGTTTCAATATAATTATTAAAACAATCATGCTTGTCATGGCTGTAGGGGAATGAGTTAGGTTTCCAAAGTAACGCACAAAGTAATTTTACTTGTATAGCTAAATAAAATGAATAATGCACAAAAGAATGACAAAAGAAGAACAAGCAATTTCTTTCTTATCGCATCAAATCATGACTTGCAATCTCTAATGTACTTCCTGTTTTTCTCAGCTTTAGCTAATGGGTACAGTTACAAGACTTTTGATGCACCGGAGAGTAAATCAAATAATACAACACTGGTATTGTGAAAGGTCTATACAACTACAAAATTACAAGTTCATATAGTTAATTGATATTCTGCTTCTCAATGATTTGTTTACTTTGTACAAGAGAAAATATTAAGGGGTTGTTCCGTCGACTCATATTAGCTCAACTGATCATAGAAACATTCCCTCCAGAAACTCCTCAAAGTTTTCATCATCCTCGATGCCACCACTTGCTGAAGCTTCCTTTTTACCTGCAATATTTCACTCATAAAAATTAGCAAGGTTATTTATCTACTTGACAAAAGGAGAAAGGTTGCAGATCTAAAAACATGTAATTGTTATTGTGTTTAAGTGGAAAGATCTCCACGACCAGCTTTCGACGAAACGAAAAACCATCTCCTAATATCATCAAATAATATACGAGATGAAACTTGTCGTGGAAAACGATATTACAACGGTACAACCAACAATCAATGAAACCTCATACAAGTCTACTTCTAGGTTGATGCAAAAAGAACATAATTTTTCCTTAGAAACTATGATTATCCGGCCACATTGCTAACAAGGTCGATTCATATGCTCTTTTAAATTTTGCAGCCACAGCCAGTAGTAATGTTAATTGAAATGAATAATGTAGCAGTAAGAGTAGTCAAGGAGCGCACTAAAATATGACACAAAATGAATAATGTAGTAGTTAGATTTGCATCTGCGAACACCCACCCCAACTGCAACCACAATTAGTAACTATTAATACCTTACTCATGTACAATGACTACTAAGGAGAATTAACTAGTATTTAACATATGATGACTCCTAGGGAGAATTAACTAGTATTTAACATATGATGACTCCTAGGGAGAATTAACTAGTATTTAACAAGATATGACACGTAAAGGAAGCACATAGAAAACCCAACCTTTTTTCCTTTTATCATCACTTTTGTCGTAGACATCATCCTTGCTATCATGAGATACCTCTCTTACTCTACATTAGAACAACAAGAAAGATCAATTCTAAAGACAAGTTTGATTTCATCATTTTGAGCACAGGGGAAAGAAAACAAATAAATTAGCAGCAGAAGATTCGTTGCTACCTCTTTCTCTTGTCTCTATCTTTTTCTTTACTTTTGGAGTGCTCTTTCTCTTTCTGCCTTTTATAAACAAGCTTTTCCGCACATCTTTGTGAAAGGAGTTAATCAAAACCAAATAATTAGTTAGAGCATGTCGATAAAAATTGTGCTAAAAATTTACATCAGCTCTCGATTGAAAGAATTAAAGAACTTCCACTTATTTAGTCATTGCAATAGCACATACCATGCTGAAAAAGAAAAGCAACAAGTTTCTAAATACAACTAAGGATGTCAATTTCATCCAATACTAGAGAGAAAAATAATGGTAAGTACACATGTCAAGCGTCTTGATACAAGCAAGGATATGAATCTGACCTAATAGCACAATAAAAGTAGGGATGTTGAAATGTAAAGAGTTTGAAGTAAAATGGTATCAAGGAACCTCTTATCAAGCCACCAAGAAGTCAGATGCGAAAAATATCACTAAGACGAAGAAACTACGGTTTTACTAATATTCTCATAGTATAGCAGATGCCACAAAACCAAGACTCTTTCGCAACTCGTAAGAATAGTGAATACCACATAACTGTGAGGCAAAGCAACTACGCCTTTACTAAGTTTCTTGTAGTAATGGTTATATACCACAAACAAAAGGCTTACTACTGTTTTCTGATAGTAACAGTCTCGTAGTCATAACATAGTTTTTAGGGCCCCTTTGATTTAGGATCTATGTTGTATTGGCAAGTTTCATCACATGTCTATAAATGTTTGAGTGAGCTTTAATGGAGATAGATTGAATTTCAATTCATCAGGTTCAAAGTCTCAGTCCAGTTGGAAGCAAATAAAGAATCAAGCAATTGAGTCAGATCTAATCAAGGTTAGGGGCCATGAGACCGACTAAAACAAGAAAAAAGAACAAACATGAATTTTTTTCGTTTCAAGAAAGGCTATCAGTATATTCAATGCACATATATAATTTTTCAGAAATTATCCTCTGGCAATTATTTTATTTGTTCTTAGATCCAACAGTTTAGATTGGTTTATAAAATGTTTACAATTATCAATTTCAGAGTGAAAAATATACACTTTAATGTGTCCAGAGACAATTCTTTTGTGTCATATACATGTGTTTGTATATATGTATGTGTATGTGTGTGTGCCACCTTCTTAGAACACACGGTGATAAAATGTATACCTTTTATTTGGCATAATAGTAATAAAACCGATACCTTCTATTTGGCTGAATAGGTACCTTGGGCAATTTACTCCTCAGGAATTACAGAGATCAAATGTTGAAAGGGTTTGAGAAGCAATATTACTTGGAAAATTTTATGGGAACTTTGGAAGGTTGGTGCTTAGTTTCCAGACAATCACCCATCAGAACTCTCAAATGTTATCTAGTTCATAAAAAGCCATTGAAATAACTAGCTATTAAGGAATGAGCAAAAAAAAATGACTATAACGAGGGGAATAGAAAAGAAATCCAACACGCTTCAACTGGTTAACTTGCTTCATAACCCACATTCGACGACAAGATGGAGAGAGTATGTTATAGCTTCCCTAGCCCCTTAAATGCCCGATACTGTTTTGTCGGTAGGTGCACCTAAATTGAGGGTAAATATTTGATTGCCAACCACTCAAACAGCCACAAGAACCCTCTGGGTAATGATTAACTCCAATATGATGCACAAATACTTAATAAATGTCTCATATAAGAAATTTAAAGTCATGCGCGGTAGTAACATGATTAGTACCAAACTTAAGATCGGTTTCACCCTACTGGAGCTTTTGCAGAGTTTAGCTGCATGTTAAGGCTGTTTGAGAAGTCGTAAGAGCCTTTCAATCGAAACTTTAAAACAGCTTCTTGCTAAACACAGAAGCAGAATATACAAATCAAATTAAGTTCAAGGTTCCAAAGACTAATAAGTGGTGCTCCCACTCAAGCAAGATGCTCTAAACTTTTTGGTTGCCAAACAACGGGTGTTGCTTCTTAAGTGGAAAAGATACTCCAGGAAACTGCCAAACAGACAAGTAGCATGCCAACAAAAAAGCAAACACTAGCAAAGAAGGAACGAACTGACCTCTTGCACGCAACCAATTTAACAAGAGCCTGTTTTTGTTCTCCTGCTTCGACATAAGAAAAATTTACCTGAAACAAACCAACAGACGACAAAAAATCACAAAGGAAAGAAATCAATCATTAGTTACATGCTCATAGAATGAGAATAAAAGGCATATCTGCAGCATGTTGAGCCTTCATAAACATTCGACATAATAAAAAAGACAAACTTAATAATCACCTTCATAAACATTCAACATAATAAAAAAGACAAACTTAATAATCAATTACTGAATCAATCTCTTAATTCAATCTCTTATTTGTTGTTCTTTATATGTGTATTGCATATAAATCGGTGAATATCCAAATTCCAAAGTGATGAGTTTGAGAACATACGCACAGGAAACATCTAGTCACATGCATTAAATTTGAGCTTCACAGTCTAATAACATTTTACCAAGACGACGATGGATATGGTGATCGTACTGAGACTTGCTCTATGTTCTGTTATCCATTTCTTGTAATACAGTGAATATGGTACAATCAGACGAACAGGTAGGTGAGGCTTCTAAAATCATCAATATTCAGCCATTATCAATGACTCAAGCATCTCAGCAAAAAAGAATTAACATAGCATTTCATTTGCATGCAACCAATTCCCTTAGTTTACAAATATTAATAGATAAATTATTAAGCAAATTATGATGACCAAGGCAAGAATAACATTCAAAATATTAAACAAGTTCTGCTAATGCTGATAAATGTAGATGGCATAATGCAGCTACAAGATTTAAGTCAAGTAAAGGAAGGGCATGCCTCATAGCTTCCTAAGCCTTCTTTCTCATCGCACTTCTTGTTGCCACAGATAAATTGCCCTGTTATTTGACATGTTAGATCTATCAAAACAAATCAATATTACTATAACATTGATGCAGTATAGATGGTCTAAAGAAAAAAATTGAGTGGCAAAAGCTCAATGCACCTTCATGTATCTTCATGTTTGGCGACTAACACTTTGAAATTTTAATCAACGCAAAAAAATACAAACGAATAAAAAAAAAATCAAAAGCAAGCATACACAATATGGGAAACATGATCCACAAGCAAAGTGATACAATCAACTTTTTGATGATACGAATAATATTAAAATTAATATTTATATTTATATATACTACTTTTTTTTTATCTCTTATATCAAATATATAGTGCATATTACCCTCTTCTAGGAAGTATCAATATCCTAGCTTTTCCATGCAACCAAAGAAAAGAAGAGGAAAAATGAAACAGTTTTTCATTTCCTTTTTCCTTCAAACAAAACAAGTATGTTGTGAAAACTATTTTCATATTCACTCGACCAGATGTCAGACACCTTAAATTTTTAATTCCAAAGAAAACTCTTCTTATGGGAAACAAATAGCCCTAAGGAAAAAAAACAGAAGAGAACAATGGAATTCGCTTCAATGACAAATTGTTCCAAGCAACAGATTTCAACTGCATAATTCAGTTAACTTATACAAGTTAACAAATCAATTTCATTAAATCTAGATTAGAAACAAGCCAACGTGTAAGGAGGAAGATTACGGTATATGGGCTCATGGACTACCTTTCCCTAATATAACTTCCTTTTCGGTTCTCCATCTCAGACCAATCTGTGTAGAAGAGATCCACTCAGAAGCAACTACTGAAACAGTAAACAAGATATATAAAACAGAGCAAACACTGGCAGCTACAAAGAAAAATAATACAAAACAGAGTATACATCAAATATTAAATAATAAAAATGTGTTGAAGCAAACCTAAATATCAATGCATAACTAATAAAGTAATAAACGACTGATCAAGCTATCTGAATTCAAGAGAGCGACATGCACAACCAATTAGTAGAAGCTGCAATAAATTTTCCTATTGCTGTAACTATGATTTCCTTGCAATAGCAGAAACCACACACCAATAACTTGCAGCACCCCCATGCTAATTAGTGATTGGCATTTTATGTGCTACAATATGGCACGCATTACAATACCTCATGATAAACACTCCATGGCATAGGGTTTAAAGTTCGATGGAATATTCTAATAGTTTCTAAATATATTTTTCAAATAACCATAACGTTCGTATTCAAGAACTGCTCTATATATGAACAAAAATACTTTCCCAAAAAGTAGAATCCCTTTTTGCCTAGGAATTTTCTTTTAATCCATGTCTTTCGTTTCTTCAATGATTAAAAAACAAAATTAAATAAGGACGATTTCTTGCAAACAGGGAGAAAGGGGTAACAAACAAACGGGGATTGATTAGATAGGTAGGATGATTTACATGAGTGAACAAATGAAGCTTAGAAGGGTAAATTAAAAGAACTACACATTGTACATTACAATATAATCCAACTTTCTTGAGTTCTTTTAAATTTTAAGCAACCAAGTGCAACTATTTTGAAAACTGAGTTTCCCAAACTAACACGATTACAGGGAAAGCTTCAAAAAACTTCCCTATGGTATAACAAAGTAGAAGTTTATCACCACGTGGATCAAAGCCAAGTTCTTTACAAACCAATGGTTAATATTACGGTTTTCAGTAAGGACCAAACATAAAACACTGAAGTGAGTACGTGTCAATCAAATGTCTGTAGATTCTACAATAGAGGAAAAGTTTCAGAAAGCCACCTGCCGCATAGCCTAAAATCACTTTGCAACCCTAAAAACTATACTAAAAACACATTTTAACAACATTTTACCAGTAGGTCATAGGCTCATAACACTTAAACACTTCATGAAAACGGCATATCTAACGGGCATTTCTCAAAGAGGTTAGTTGGTTTTTTTGAAGAAATTGATTGGATTGAGTTTCAACTTTCAACATGCAAATGCAAGTGTGATTCCAAGAATGAATTATTTATTCGCTGGTATTTTCAACAAGAAAATCCATGGCTTATCGACTTTAGAAAGTACAAGTATAAATTACACAAATAAATTTACCTAAAATAAACCTTCACTATTAAATCCCATTATTCGAATGAATTACTGGTAAATTTACATTCAATTTAACCTTTAATTTCATCTCTATAATTTTAAAAAGAGAAAACAAGGGTTGCTATGTTACCCATTACCTAGTATAGCAATGTTGTAACTAGTCGTAGTAGGTTTAACCCTTGACGAAAAGCAAACATTGATTAAAACATCTTCTCATATATATATATAAATAGAGAGAGAGAGAGAGAGAGAGAGAGAGAGAGAGAAAGAGAGAGAGAGAGAGAGAGAGAGAGAGAGAGAGAGAGAGAGAGAGAGAGAGAGGCTCCTATACTATTGATAGTATTGGAGCTCCTATACTATAGTCTCATTTTCGATTTTAGGGTGTTCAAATTAACGATCCACACCGTTAAATATGATCTAGAATATATTAAGTTCTTAGAAAAAAAATTTATAATTTTTCGACATAGTTTTACTTTACGATCAAACCATTTCAAAATTGTTAATTTTCAATGGCTACTATGACGAGTTTGTAGTTTAACGATGTAGAAAAATTTAAATTTATTCAAATTTTGATAGAAAATACTTTAAATCATTTAAATCAAGATCAACATTCTTGATCTTGAATTTAAAAGTGCTATCCTCAAATTTTAAAGATTATTCAATCTCCACCGTTCATTTTGACATGATTTACTTACTAAGTAAATGATGTCGAAAAAATTTATAATTTTATTTCTAAGAACTTCATATACCTTAGATCATATTTAACGGTGTGGATCATTGATTTGAACACCCTAAAATCAAAAATGGGACTATAGTTTAGGAGCTCCAATAATATCAATAGTATAGGAGCCTAACCCTATATGTAAATATATATATATAGAATTAGGCTACTATACTATTAATAGCACCAAGTCATTGGTGTTATTAGGTTTTTGGCCCTTGGATGAAGGAATGTGCGGTTAGGATGATAGTGGTCCCCTAGGCCCTGATCGGTAACAAGATATAATGGGAATAACACGTTTTATTCCCGTAATTCTACCGAACAAAGTAAAAATTAGGAGGAATATTTAATTATGGTCAAAGCGGGTTATTCTAGGTTATTCTAGAATAACCCGTTAACAACTATTCCTCTCCAACCTTGATTTATACCAGAGCAATGATGAAAATTTTGCCTCGTTATTCAAGCCCACTTCTCCTTATCTTTATTTCTTACCCAAAAAAACTTCGATTAAAATTTTTGGTAATATTTTATATTATTTTATATAATATTTTTTATTAACTATACCTAAGGTAAAATATTTTATAATTAATTATTAAATTAATTTATAAATAATATGAATATTAAAATATTAAATATAATTTTCTTTCACCAAAATATTTTATTTCATATATTATATTTTATATGAAATGTTGTTTATATTATTAAATATTACATATAAAAGAGGCATACACAAAGGCAATATTGGTATTTTAAAAAAACTCAATCGACTATTTCTATTTTTCTCTACTATTCTTAAAAAAAAAATCCAAACATAAATTTTCTTATTCTTCGGAATAAGAGAATTTCATACCAAACATAATTTATTTTATTCTTCTTTATCCTAGAATATACCCTAAACTCAAGAATAAAAATATTTGTCCTTTTAAACATTGTCCTATTACCAAATGCAGCCCTAGGATTTAGTGGGTAGTTGGTGAAATAGTATGATCTAAGGGGTGGAAATGGCCAAAGGGAGAGATCTAACGGCAGAAAACTTGACAATACCAAGTTCTTGGTACTATTGATAATATAGTAGCCAGACTCCATGTGTGTGTGTGTGTGTGTATATATAGAGAGAGAGAGAGAGAGAGAAAGAGAGAGAGAGAGAGAGAGAGAGAGAGAGAGAGAGAGAGAGAGAGAGAGAGAGACCTAGGGTACTATACTATTAATAGCACCAAGTCATTGGTGCTATTAGGTTTTTGACCCTTGGATGAAGAGATGTGCGGTTAGGATGATAGTAGGCCCATAGGGTTTAGTCGGTGGTTGGAAAAATAGTATGATCTAAGAATGGAAATGATCAAAGGGGTAGATCTAACGGCGGAAAACTTGGTAGCACCAAGTGCTTGGTGCTGTCGATAGCATAGTTATATATATATAGGCTAGAATACTATTGATAGCAAACGGCCTCCGTTGCCACCTTTTTTTTTTTATAATGGAACTTCCAAAACGACGATCGGGACTGTTAAGTATGATATAGACCATTTAAACTATCTGAAAAATAAATTTGATACTTTTTTAAAATTCTTTTCTTGTCCATCAAGTGGACACATAAATAAAAGGCTGAAAATGAATATCCTTCAAAAAGTAATGATAGGAATCTTATAATCAAGATCGAGAATATATAGATACCAACCAAGAACCATGCAAACAACTGAGTAATACCACAACCAGAAATAAAAAAGCACAAGAAAACAAGTGTACAAGCTTCAATGCAGAAACCAAAAGAAGAAACAACAATGTTAAAATTCTAAAGAATGTAAAATATGACGCACATTTAACTGTATTAGAAATTCAGAATTAGTGCAGAGTAGATAAGAGCTAAAGAAACTTATTAGACTTCATGCCCAGCTAGCTATAACATACCTTGCCTTTTTTGTACTGTGACATGTCAGCAATGCAATATCTTTTACAAGTTAGGGTTTCCAAAGCGCAAAGAAAATCACTTCTTGATTTCTAAGAACCCTTAGGACAATATAATTTACTATATATCAGTTGTAAAGTACACGACATAAAAAATTTTGTTGTTAATAGAATAAATACTATGGAAGAACTATTATAAAAAAAAAAATCAAGGAATAAAACAAGCAGTATTGCAATTTTCTTGTGTGACTTGTGTCTACTCATCCTGGCACATTCACCCTCCATAAAATATGTAACTATATGCAGCAAAGAACATTTATAGAAGAATAAAATAGACAGCATTTTTTATCCTACAACGCGCTAACTGGTATATGCCATGACAATTCAAGATTAAATATACTTTTGACGATCTTGTGTGCATTAAGAATATATCCTACACTTGGTGACCTTGTGAAGTGCATCTCTTGATTTCACTGTCACACTATTATCAGCTTTTTGCGTGTAACAGAATTTTTCCATGCATAAAAATTGCAGAGTTAAAAAGAATTACTATATTAACTGTCAACTCCTATAAACATGGACCACAGGACCAATTGCATCAGAACAAAAATCATCAACAATTGAACAACTCAAGATAGCAGTTCAGATTACAAAATCTTTACAAAGGATACTCTTTGAAAAGCTTGTCATAGTAACGTTTGACCAGCCTTTTCTCCCAGGTAGAATCCATCTCATCTTCTTCTGATAGAATGAACCTTTTCTCACAACAAGAATTAACCATGTTAGGAAATTCCAAATAAAACAAGAACTTTTTGTTTAAGAACAGAAGAAAATTGTGATATCCAAAAGCAACCAGAATAGAAGAGCGAAAAAAAAAAAAGAAAAATGGCATAAATGCAAATTGTGACTACGTAGGAAACATGGACACTACAAAAATGTTGGTGTGTGTCATGTTCGAAATGGACATGTTTCTAAGTGCGCGCTCCATGGGCATGTGCCCATTGTGCGTCAACTATCTATCTTACTCACTGGTCACATGACCGTTATGTGTTCACCATGTATCCATCACAAACTAAAACATTATGGCACACCCATAGTTTGCTGAGTGCATATCCAATATAACAAATCATAAAAGAATGTAAGAAGTTATTTCTCTATTCCATTTGCAAACTGTTCTAAAAAGGTGTACACAGCCATATACTCATATATGCACCGGCATGTGCATATGTGATCAATTGACTGCACAAGTCGCATGCAAGTATAGCTTAATTCTTAAATGTTGAGCACATTTAAGCAATCTACGATAATAAACTTTATGCAGATATAAGCGTAAACAAGCATGCATCCACGATTGAACGACCCTTGCGTTTTATAACTCAAAAGATCAGAAATAATATATACTTCAGCTAGCTTTTCCATCTCTGCCAGAAAACCACATCACATGACAAGCTCTACATCATGTATGATCGAGTAGCATTCAAACTATGCGGTGTTTCTACATCATGTATAATAATCCTATTGGGCGTTTCCACATGCTATCCATATGCAAGTTCAAAGCTCCTACAGAAATAATCTGAGAAATTACTAATTGCATAGACAGCACATTTAAACAATAAAGAATGTTCAAAGGTGTCAACCAGGAGAGCCTTCACCTTATCCAATGGACATTAGCAAATAGTACAGCACTATTATTCACTTAAAAACTAATTACATTAAAAAAGAAATAGTGACAGTTAATGCAACATACCTATAGCCTTCTCTAAGAGTGTCTTGATCAGTTTTGATTGGCAAATCACTGTAAGTTTTCTTGGCTCTTCCATAATATTGAACTGTAAGATAAGTTTCACATATAAATATAATAGCACTATTATATACAAGTCGTATAACAATAATAACGTTGACTAATTTGTGTTAGTAATCCCGGCACTTTTGGTCGAGTTTGATTTTGATCCTTGAACTTCAAGTTCGACATTCAAGATCCCAAACTTTCAGATTTGTTTCACTTTAGCCCTTAACATGGGAAAAAAAAATTACTGGATATCCAATTCATCTATACCTCTATGCACCACGAATTCATTAGCCCTTCATCCATCTCATACTTTTAATCAAATAGCCGAACTTCTAAACACTAGAAAGCAAGGATTTAAGTATCCATCGGCACAGGCCGTATCCATCGTGCCGTATCGTGCCAACAAGATACCGGTACGATATAGCCCACGTGCCGATGGTACAGCTCAAAACTCTTTTTTCTTTAAATTACTACGTAATTTTCTCAATAAAATTCAAAATATTTGATAAAAATACATAATTAGCAATTAAAAAATTTTGCTGCTAAAGAAAATAAATATTTCATGTCATTATGTATCGGCACACATGTATTTTTGTGATCGGCACTCATCGGCACGGTCCTGCACGCACCGTGTCATACCGTGCCGGCAAGTTTTCGGCACGATCCCGTGTCACGGCACATAAATCCTTGCTAGAAAGGCTACGACTAAATGGGCGGTAGGATCGAAATACGATATGAAAGATCTAGGGTCGAGAGATTCAAGTTGGATGAATATAAAGATGTACTAGGTGTGGGCAATCATTTTCCCTCTAGCAGAAGAAAAAAGGAAAAGGACTAAGAGTCTAAGATGAAACACTTCCAAGAGTAGCGAGTATCAAATATCGGACATAAAAGCTTGAGGACAAGAGTGAAACTTGGTCAAAGTTCATGGACTAGTGGTGCAATTTACCCTAACAATATGTAACAAATAGATCTTCACAATGAAGACAAAAAAAAAAAAAAAAAAAAAAAAAAAAAAAAAGAAAGTTCCTCTCACATCCATAGTTGCACAAACAAGGAAAATCCTCCTAGTAAATTTGTATCAAGAACAATACTTCAATCAGAATATTGATGGGAAACATGGTCGGATAACATTGTCCTAAAATTTACAAAGATAACCAAGATATTCTTTCACATGAATGCTACCTGAGAGCAAATTCCTATTTGTACCCTCAAAGGAATAGTCCAATTTCACAATGATCGGCCAGGAAACATGAGCAAACAGCTAAGGCACAGGATATAAACACCACGGAATAGATATTAAAACAAGTATTTATTAATCAGTAACCCCCGTCGTTTAATCAAATACATAGCAATTGATGTGTGAAGTTAAATACACTGTTTAGTGCTTGTTTGTAGAACAAATAGGAATGCATGTACCCATATATTGAATTGGTGAGTATATAAGAGTGGCATATATAGGTAGTAGACCTCACAGCAAGCACATGCTTATATATATAAGCAAACAGGCATATGTAAACAAGCGGGCATATTTCACAAAATAATAAAATTGTCCCTGGAACGTTAAGATGTCTAGATTGCCTTCAATGGTGTCACACTTCGGATATTTTATCATCAAAAAGGATTTGACAGTAGCAGAGCACAGATACTCTTAGGAGTATCCTAGCGCAATCCTTGCACTATCCCAATATTGCGACTTAATCCTAGTACATCCCACTTGAAAACTTTAGTCCCTAAAATCTCACATGTTTTGACTTTTTGCTGTCAAAGGCTTAATAAACCCCACCTGAATTAGTAAAAAAAGTGAGTTATTTTATAGAAGAAGGGATAAAAGATCATTTTGTAAGATAACTTTGATCTTTTAGACAGTCGGGGGCCAAAGTGCAACATAAATGGATGTTCAATGCATGTAGTCTAAGTCTTTAAGTGAAAAAGTGCACCAATGAGATTTGCAGCATTGGGATAGCATAGGGACTATCCATACATTTACCCAGTAAATAAAGATCAAGTGTACAGATGATTGTAGCCCCCGATCTATTTCTATAGCAAAGGGGACTGTTCATCATCTACTTCCTTTACGACACCAGGATACAGCAGATAAATTACTAATTATATGCATGGTTCCTGAGCGTCCATTTTTTCAGCTCTCTCCAAATATTACCTCAAGTTTCCATATATCTGACACATAACATGGCCATATAGCATGTAAATAGAATAAAACAAACATCAGATAGTCGAGCTAACAAAAAAGCCATGAAGTGAACTCCCTTGAGTTACAATCTAAAGGTAGCTATACTAGATCTAAAAATATGTGAAGGTTGTGAATATAAATGTGCATAAAAAATAACTAGACTTACGCAGGCAGTTCTGAAAATTATACCAGAAAATTGGGAAAATTGATGTGAAATCAAAACTTGCTGATTGGAGAAGTACAAGTTCAATTCATAATTGCTATTAAATTGATTTTAACAACCCAGTTACCAAGATGCTGAATGAAAATTACAAAAGGTTGTCTATAACAAAAATTATCCATAAGAGTGATAATTCAGCTGCATATGAGAAACATTACGCTCAAACAGGCAAACGCATTTAAAATCTGGTCCCAAGTACTTTAGTATTCATTGCGACTCTGGTTTTCTATAAGTTCATGATTTATGTGGATTCTAAACTGTTGTTTCACTTCTCTAACCAATAACCCCGTTGTTAATAACGAAAAAAACCTAAAGACATCTCAGCTTTCACTACCGTATAACAGCTAGTCAGCACTCATCCTAGTTTCATTTCCAAATAACATGCGGCTCTTACTACTTCTGAATCTTCATATTGGTCTTTAAATCTTCACCTTGACCCATTTCTACGATGCCAATACCAATTGGAAGCCAATCTTTTTAATCGAACCCAAGTTGGACTGCTATTTAATTTTATACGTTAAGGGTTTAATTGGAGTTAAACAATTTATCTGGTTCAAAATCAGGAGAAATTAGCTGCATGGGGACTGGGGACCTAGATCTTCCGTTATTTGATTTCCTAAACTATATTTATTCGAACATTAATTCCCAAAATATCTGTATATAGCCTTGTTGGACATAAATAAGGTACACAATTACCACTGAACCTGAAAGCATCTTCTAAGGAAACAAATTCTAAGACTGTCATCCTGAATGGCGGTTCTATATCTATAAGAACAATTAAAGACAGCACTCAAAACAATGCCTAAAATAGCTTCTTCGCAAAAACACCATTCAGGAAAGCAATTTTTGAGAAATGCATCCTCAAACATCATTATCAAGGCAAGCAACCTCTAGCAGCCCATGTAAGAATATTATGATAAATGGATTTAGAAGGAAAAAACTTAGAAGGATAAGCTTATTGATTCCTTACTCTTCATAACAAACTTAACAGCTATCTTCTTCAGAGATTAGGAGCTGAACTTCTTTATCGCCTCATCTTCTAAACATCAACCTTTCATGGTAACTCTAATCTTCTAACAGATTTCATTCTGTTCGAGCTTGTAATCAAGTTGTCTGTTGTAAAGTATCCATCCTTCTTTCTCTGACTAAACATGCCACCTCCTTTTTTCTGCTTTTTTCTTTAATCACATCTACGCAACCGAAATTGCATAGAAATTTCCATTCTTTTACTCACCAATCACGCATGCCATAATTCTAATTTCAAAAATGAAATCACTACTCCCATCCCATTTGAACCAATTTACGTTGATTTTCACATACTTTTTCATATGAAACAAACATCACTTTTGAGCGTCCAATCTAAAATCCCACCATTCGTCATTTCGTCCTATGCGACAAAGTTTTACTGTCCAGTGTGTACTAAACTAAAGGATATAGACCAACTTTTCATTCTACCTTACAACATGTGCTAATCAACAATACTTTTCCATGTGCAATTGAAACGATGATATACAGTTCTATTATTTATTATTCACAGAAAACTTCAATCCGCCCCCTGTTGTTTAGCCCATTTTCACTTTGCGACCCTCTGGTTCAAAAGGTTGGACCAAACTATCCTGTGGTTTTATTTGTGTTTCATCGAAAAAAATCTGCCCTCAAATAGGGTTACAAAGTGAAATTTTCAAAAAACCACATTAATGATAGATCTTTATAGTGAAACAAAAATAAAACCATGGAGTAGTTAAGAATAACTTTTTGAATGGCAGGGTGGCAAAGTGAAAACGCACTAAATCACACGGTAATTAAGTGTATCTTATTAAACCACACCATGGGAAAGTAAAAATGTGTTAGGTAAGGATTTAAGTACCGTGGTACAGGATCGTACCGAAAACTTACCGGCACGGAATAGCACGATGTGTGCTGAGCAGTGTCGATGAGTGCCGGTCACAAAAAAATATATATGTGCCGATACATAATGGCATAAAATATTTATTTTCTTTAATAATAAAATTTTCTAATTATTTATTATGTATTTTTATTAAATCTTTAAACTTTATTGAAAAAATTATTTAGAAAATAAAAAAAATAAGGTTTTAAACTGTGCCATCGGCACGGGGTGTCGTGCCGGTATCCTTGGTGCTAGGGTAAATTGAAGTTTACCTAATCAGTAATTCAACAACCCAATTCCTTTCCGTGTTTAAGATTGTACGCTACACAAAAAGCGACAGTACAATATATTTCAAAAAAGGCAAAAGAAGAGAAGAGAAGAGATAACCGTAATCCTTCATGAATTTCTTGTGGCGATCGTAAGCATTGAGCCCTCTGATGTGCGATTGGTATTGCCTGCGTCCACCACACGTACAAATTATAAATTATGCACTCTGCAAGATGAGGATTGCAGGGAGAGGAAAAGAAAAACTGAAAGAAAAAAAAAGAAAATTTCGAAGGAATGGAGAGTTACTGCTTTTTCTCCTCTTGGTCGAAGATCGAGGATTTCAGCGACCCCAGAGACGCCATCAACTGCTTTCTTTCTTTTCTTGTCTGCTGTCAGAAGAATTGATTAGGGCGGCAGGCTGTAACACCCTGCCGATCCGCAACCCATCTATGGGGGAGAGATCGGAAGTTGAAAAGGACGAGTAGAGGGAATGGGTTAAGAACCTCAGAGGTGAGAGAATGAGAGAAGCCGGGGAAAAGAGATTATCTATTTCATTTTCTCATAATGCGCTTCTAATTATAATTATATATTTAGCCTAATATATACTCATCTATAGCCTAATTATAATTATATATTTAGGGTACTCATCTATAGAATTAAGCTGAATTCTATCGATAGCACCTAGTTATTGGCACCAAATCATTAGTGCTATAATTTTGCACCAAGCCAGTAGTGCTATAATTTTTAAATCTTTGGATTAAGAGATGTGCGGTTAAGATGATAATGATTCTCTAGTGCTGCGTTTGGTTCGGATATAAGCAAAAACTGATTATTTCCGGAATAAGTATAAGTTCAAGTATAGACAGGAACTAAAATAATTTTGTATTTGGTTGAGTATAAAAGTTATACCTGTGATAATAAAAATTGTGTTTGGTAAGTTAAAGATGAATAAGAAGAATAGTCGTGATTAAATTTTTAATTTAAGATAAAAATTTTACTAGTATCCCGTCTTATCCCCTTATCCCCGTTGCTAATTTCTTGGCGACCATTATAATTTCAACCGCACATCTTTTTATCTAAGAACTGAAAACTTGATAGTACCAATTGTTTGGTGCTATCGATAGTATTCCAGCCGGACTCCTCATCTATGTTATACTATTCTATGTTATCAATTGTAAAAAATACAAGCCTAAGGACCTCTTTGATCCAATGTAAGAAAATTTTTAGTTTAATTGGATTTTGAATTGAACTAAAATTCAAGTAAAAATTACTTCATCTTTTCTACTTATTTTTATAGTTATAGAAGTAAAAAAATTAATTTTGCTATTTATTTGGCAGAAAAAGAATAACGTAAAAAGTATAATTTTTATATCACGGATAAACTTACCTCCACATGATGTTATCATCTCGTTTATAACTTTATAAATAATAAATTATAATCTAATAAATAAAAAGTATTATAGTTATATTTTTATATAATTATAAAATAAATTTTAAAATAATTATATTAATGTTTTATATAAATTATAATAATATAATAAATAAAATTCTAAAGTTAAAGATATTTAACAATTTAATTTTTATCGTATTTTAAATGTACAAATTAAATAAAAGATATATTAAAATTTAACTAACAAAACTTTATCATATTTTAAATATGCAATCTAAATAAAAAATTAATTACTATCACAATTAAATATATTGGGATAAAATGCAACTAACATTATCCAAAATATCACAGCCAAATTGATAAAGCGGAAGGAGTGGAGAGATATAGAGAGAAAGAGTAACCCTAAATATAGTTATCGTAATTAAGTTCTCCACTAATATTTTATAATTTTTTTCTCTCTCACTTACTACACCAAAATTGAAGCGAAGACAATTTCGATATTTTGGATAAACTAGACATTCAACCGTAGTAATATTACGATGAACCAAACGACGAAAGTGATCAATTTTCGTCAAAAATCACTTTACCCATCCCCACTTCTATTGAAACAAATATATCCTAAAGTATAAGAAAACATAAACTCTAAAAATGTAATGACCCAACCCACTAGCATTAATAACTCCGTGGGTCCAAAGCACAGTCCAAAATGCTTAAGCCCAATTATTATTACTGGTGTCCATGTCTCTTATAAATTCAATCACATCCGATGTGGGATTATTGGGGTGTCATAGACTCCCTCCGTTTAGGCCTGACGTCATCGTCAGCCCAAACACACAGACACGATCCAAGATCACCAGACGATGTGAGACTTGTCTCGCTAGCCCTGTCAAGCCCAGGCGATGTGAGATTTGTCTCGCTAGCCCTGTCATCTAGACCCAAACTCAGCCGAGACTCATCACTCCCCCCGTTTAGGCCTAACGTCCTCGCTAGCCCAAACACACAGACACGATCCAAGATCACCCGGCGATGTGAGACTTGTCTCGCTAGCCCTATCATCTAGACCCAGGCTCAGTTGAGACTCATCACACACTAGCCCTGTCATCTAGACCCAGGCTCAGCCGAGACTCATCACACACTTCCGGCTGGTTATTGGCTCTGATATCAAATGTAATGACTCAACCCACTAGCAATAATAACTCGTTGAGCCCAACCATAGCCCAAAATGCTTAAGACCAGTTATTATTACTAGTATTCATGTCTCTTATAAGCCCAATCACAAATTCAATCATATCCGATGTGGGATTATTGGGGTTTCACAAGAAATTCTAAAGTCCTAAAACCTTAAACCATAAAGCCCTAAACCTAAAACTTTATAATCCTAAACTCTAAACCCTAAAACACTCTAAGATGAAGGGGAAAAACTGCCAATGTTTAAACAAAGTTAAATAAAAAAGTGATTTAGATATAGTTTCATGAAATTAAAGAGTTTTTTTTTTTTTATTTTGATAATTTTTTGGGGTTATCTATATATCTACAGCTAGACGGAAGGATACTCAGAAAATTAATCTTATGAATTAACTACATTAATAATTTGGTCGTATGCTCGTTTCGCTATGGAACAGTTTAGGATTTAGAGTTTAGGGCTTAAAGATTTTAGGATTTTAAAATTTTTAGAGTTTAGGGTTTGTATGGTTTTAGAAGTTTAGGTTTGTAGAGTTCTAAGATTTTTTAGAGTTTTATGATTTTAGCGCTTAGGGTTTAGGAGTGCGAATATGAAAATTTAATTAACGAGTGCTTGCAAAATAATGTTGTTAGTAAGCCAAAACATTAACTATAATTAGCTAAAAAGAGGCAAATTAGTAATTTATGTTTTAACTCAAACTAACATGTGTTAATTAAACATTTACTAACGGACATTGGATATTGGTGGAGAGGGTGTTTATGATATAATTTATGGATTTACAATTTTATATAATTTATGGATTTACAATTTTGAAGGAGCATTTGTGATATTTTAAAAGTTTTGAGAGTCACGTTTAAAATTGCCCCTATAATAATTATTTAGAATAAAATAATGAATATTTTATACACACCTATAATTTAGGAGAAATTTCAAACGCATCTCAAAACTTTAAAAATATCACAAATGCCCCTTTAAAATTGTCAATATTAGTATTACCTCTCAAAATCCATAAATTATTTTATAAACGCCCTCTCTGCCAACATCCATTAGAAAACGTCTCTATGCCAACATCCATTAGAAAATATCTAGTTAACTAAAGTTAAAACATAAAATTAAATGACTAATTTGCCCTTTTTTAGGTAATTATAGTTAGTATTTTGGCTAGCATAAAAAGCTAAAGAAAATTATTTTGAACACACTCACTAATTAGATTTCATGCCCGTGCTCCTAAATGCAAAATCGTAAAACTCTAAAACCATTAAAAATCCTAATACCCCAGAAACTATAAAAACCTAAAGTTCTGAAATCCTAAAATTTTAAAGAGTAATTCTACTTATACACCTCAAAATTGATGTAATCTTACATCCCAAGTTTTGTATAGCTAGAATTCATCCACTATTCTTATCAAAAGTAGATAAAATATATATATATATAACTTGAAGCCATAAAGCGTTTTCTAAACCCTAGAATCTCAAGTTACGGATGTACACCTCCATAAGGATTGCACAGGTAGCTTTTTTCAACTCTAAAGACCCTAAGATCCTAAAATTCTGAAAATCCTAATTAGTGAACCTGCCTGTCAAATGTGAGTGCAAACGAATGTTCGAAAGAGCTTTGCAGGCAAGTATCAGATCAAAACATGACAAAATAGTAAATTACCACTATTCGGGGGTGGGCCTATATGTATAAAAAGGCTTTCTTCTTCACCGTACACACATACACACGCGCGCGCGCACCAGCACCCTCTTTTCCTCTCATTCACTCTCCCTTATCTCACTTTCTCTCTCTAGAGATCTTGCTCCAACGCGCGCTGAATGACGAACCGAGTTGCGGCGAGCTTGCGACGAAGGAGAGCGAGCTGTTAGACCAAGAAGAGCTCCAAAGCTGCGACGTTAAGGTGAGTTTTGCAAAAAATAATTTAGGTTTTACCATAATTCTTTTAGATTCATATTCTACGTAATTCTAGATGCTTTCTAATCAAAGAAATTGAAGAAAATCACGAAGAAAATGCGGTGATATTTAAGAAATGAGAAGCTAGGGTTTGAACGTAGATTTCGAATTTTCTAATGGTCTTGATCTAATATAAAGGTTAATCCATCTAATTGAAGGATATAGAAGACCTCCCAACAATTCTGTTTTGGAATCCGACGACGTTGCAACGGTAGATTAGCGAACGAGCCGAAATCATCGCTTTTGTGTTCGTTAACGCCGAAACGTGCCCAAACGAAGTTAGAAACCCGAGTGCATTAACTGGCAAGCTGTCACTAGCATCAAACCGAATTGGGTGATGCTAACTGAAACAATTGAACTTCCTTTTATGTCTAAATCCCTTTTGTTGAACCTTATGCATAGAGTAAAAGAAAAAAGTGAACCTAGAGTTAGTAAATGTAAAAGTCGTTATCTTTTTTATACTACCTAATGTAGGAGTAGGCGAAACCTAGATGCATGAAAAAAACTCTAGAAGTTGTAAAGGGACTTGGCATTATGTGTTAAACAAGAACATAGTGTGTTAACTCGAGTGCCATTGTCTTAGTCAACATGAACTTAGTGACAATACATGGATTGGGTGACATGATATGATCACATAAAAGGTTGAGACATGTTTAGAGTTAGCTACAGTTAGTAGAGATAGAGTTGTGTCGTCGTAGAGCACCAGGTTGAGTTGTGCACTTGGGATGATTGGATCCTCTAAAAGCGCATCGTGATTGGGTGTAGCTCCTTGCATTAGAAAGCTGGATCATACTCACATAGTCTGTATGGCTTGTGGAGGTCGCTCCTCCACAAATAGTATACTCCGGAGTATTACGTGTGGGTCGAGAGCGTATCTCCCCACCGGTTGAGGGTGTATCTCCCCACAGATGGCCAAGGTGGGTCGAGGGCGTATCTCCCCTCCTGGCTTAGTTGTGAATCGGGCTCGGCAATTGCCGTGCAGGTTGATTGGATCGATGAACCATTTGATCATTCATATAGAGTTGGGTCTGTGACATTATACTAAGGCATAGTAATAGCTGTTCTTTCTTAATGATAGCAGTTAGTTATTGCATATGGCATAGTCGTAGTTGTTTATTCTTTACTTTGTCGCTTTACCTATGCCTTATTTAGACCTAGTGGGAAAGTCGCCCAGCTCAGCGGCCGAACCCACTCGAAATTTTATTGTAGTTCTCAACCCCCTGTTTTACAGATCCGACCCTGAGCACAGTAAAGCAGGACCGCGGCAAGGGTGTTGCGCCCTAGGTAGTCGACCACCATGTCTAGCTTATACTTTTTGTATTTCATATATTAGATGATGTGTAGGTTCATTTTGGGAGATGTAAATGTAAAGGTTAAATGTTAAAAGTAAACTTGTATAGTTATGTGAATGTTTAACTGCTTAGATTGTTTACTTCCTCGCTTTGTTTGATATCCTCTCGATGCAACAGTTAAAATGTATGATGTTGTACACTGCTTCATCTTGCATTGACATTGTCGACGCCTTAGACGTACAGCGGAGACTGTCCGTTTGGCGGGTCTGTGCGCTGTCGAACCGACCAAATAGGCGGTCTCGAGGCGTGACATATAAGATGTATTTTATCTAAATAAGTAGCTTGACATCTATTAATTATTGTATACTATAATTTGATCATTTTGATAACTCTTTTTATTAATTCTGACTAGTATAGCATCTTTTTTCCTAATTAACAACTTTATAGATAGTTGCATATGTATCAATCACTGATAATAAATTAAATTGCTATAGGCGAATCTACACATAGTATAAAAATAAAAATTTAAAAAATAAGTTGTTGACATATCAATTTATTAAAATAAATACTAAAATAAGTAAAACTCATTGTGCTATCTATTATGTGACACCCTAATAGTCCCACATCAGATGAAAATGGGATTATCATTGGGCATATAAGAGATCATGAACACTATTAATAATAAATGGACTTAAACATTTTGGGTCGGTGGTTTGAGTACAATAAGTTATTATTGCTAGTGGGTTGAGTCATTATATTTGGTATCAAAGTCAATAACCAGCTAAAATTGTGTGACAAATCTCGGCTGAGCCATGATCTGAATGACAAGATGACAAGCTATGCTAAGGTCTAAATGACAAAGTGAACGTAGCTATGCCAAAGTCTGAATGACAAGGTGAACGTCACCCCTAAACGGAAGGAGTCTGTGACACCCCAATTGTCCCACATCAGATGGGAATTAAGTTGTGGTTGGATATATAAGAGATCATGGACACTACATCGGATAAGAATTAGGTTGTGATTAGGTACGAATGGGGATTGGGTTGTGATTGGAACCCCACAAGGAAATTGTAATACCTGTGAATTTTAAATTCAAAAATTTGAGTTTGAATTTGATTTTCTAGAATTTCTAAATTTGAAAATTCGAATTATCGGAGGTGTTCATGAATATTTGACTAATACGGCTTAACGAGACCCAAATGCGACGAAGCAAAGTTGCTACCTGATCGGTCTTGTCGAGCTGAACGATGTGGCGACGTCCAATTTCGCATTCGACAAGCCAAAACCATAAAAAAAAGCAAATAAATATTATTTTTACAGTGTGTTTTTGCAAAATACACTACAAGAAAATTGATAATGAGTGGAATATATAAATTTTGTTATATGCACAAGAAATGCATCTAAATCTTTTAACAATATATAAAGTTTAGTAATGCCTATACCCATGTTGCTAAATCATTTAGCAACATATAGAAAATTTGTTGCTAATCTATACATATATAAATTTCTCAGTTCTTCTCACCCTCTCCTTTCTTCCCGTTTCCCTTTCCTCAGTCATCCGCACCCTCTTCTTTCTTCTCTGTTTTTCTTTCTTTGCTCTTCACTTCTCATAAGGTGACGTGTTGATTTCTCGACTGCCCTCTTCAATCTTCTTTGTTTCCCTTCATTGTCGCCCCAGGCCTCTTCGCTTACCTTTCTTCCTTCTCCTGCGGGTGAGATCGGGTCAGATGTTGTAGGTACAAGGATCATACCTTCGACCCTCGCTCAACCCCCACAGGTCTCGCAAGCCGCGGATGGTTGTCGCGTGGAGGGTTGGCATAGGTACTCGAAACCCTTCTCTCTGGCTTCATTCGATCGCCGCTGGCTCATCTTCCCGTAGTTGCCGCGAGCTGTGGCTCGAAGCTCCTGCAACCTGCGGGTGGTTGTGCCCTAGGGGGTTGCCAGAGAGTGCTTGGTGTACGGATCTCCCTGTGGTTGATTGTGGCCTAGGGGGTTGCCAGAGAGTGGTAGGTGTACGAATCTCTCTTCTTCCTTGCTCTGCGACTATGGTTTTCTCCTATGGTTCCTCTTCTTTCTTTCTCTGCTTCGGAGTGCTTCGGAGAGGTATGAATGCCCATTGATTTATCGTATGGTGAGCAATTAATTGCCCTATTCCCTCTATATCTTACTCCCTCTCAATTCTTCCCTATATATATAGATATAAATAAATATATGCCTCTATCTATGGATATAACCCTCTTTGCTTTCATTTGTAATCTCTAAGGTTGTTTCTAGCATTCATTATTTGTGGGGAAAAAAATTGTATCGGTGTGTTGTTGGAGGGTTTAGAAATTTAATATTTATTATTCTTATGTTCTTCCAGGTTATTTCCTCATATTCTATCATCTTCTAGGTTTGTGTTCGGATTGGCCTATGCCCTTTTACTTTCTAATTCCAAGGTTCGCTTTAAGATTTTTTCGGGGGGACAAAGGGGGATATATATGAACCGTTTGTACCTGCAGAGATGCAGTATTTTCTTACCTTTTTTAAAAAAAAAGGTCGTATGTGCGGCTAGACAATTCGCCTTCCCTCTGTTCATATTTGAGTATGTTGTCTGCCGTGACTCCACATGTATTCAGACATGGCAAGAGTAAAAAAAAGTTTAAAAATGTGTACCTTCCAATGGTTGGTGTGTCATAATCTGTAACTTAACTTATTATTTTGGGATATCAATGGTAGCTACAAACCTACAAGGGCATATGTGAGGTTTGTACTTGGTTTTCTTGAGATCATATTTCCTTACCTGTGGGATACAGTTGCTTCTCTAATTTTAGTATGCAAAAAGAATAGTGTAATCCTATTTCCTTCCCTGTGTGACACAATTGCTTCGCCAATTTTAGTGTGCAAAAAAAATAGTGTAAATTTGTTGAACAACAGTAGAGTTATTGTTTGTACTTAAATAAATGAAATAAGAGAAAAAATAAGTGCAAATTTGAATGTATAAAAGTTATGTTCACATTTACTGTAGAAACTGAGAATTTGAAATTCTAAAGTTTAAATCTTTTAATTTGAAAGGTTTAAGTTATTTGAATAGTAATATAATTTGTGAATAATAATCCTGGTTTTTCTAGAGTGTTTCTACGAAGATGCCTAATCTGGTCGTTCTAGACCTGAATTTGGCGATGTAAATACTTGATTTGATCGGTCTCATCGAGTTGAGCGAGATGGTGCGACCCGATTTTGATTTCGACTAGCCTAGAGCCTCGAAAAGCGTGCCAGATTATGATTGTTCCTAACGAAAATGATTATGTGAGTTTTTGAGATCTAATTTTGACGAACCAAAATTGCTACCTGATAGGCCTCGATGAGCCGGACGTTGTGGTGTCATCCGTTTTTACGTTCGACGACCCAATTGCCTCAAAATGTGTAATATACTAAAAATTTCAGTGTATTTTTGCTAAAGTGCTATTAACCAACATGTTAACTAATTGATTACGATAAATTGGATCGAATTTTGGAGTTTTTTCTTCTGCAGTACCTCAATGTGACATGAGCGTGAAAGAGGTTCAAGAATCAGTTTTTTTTTTTTTTATAAGGGCTAAAAATGAATCACTTATTTTGGCTTTTTAACCCTATATTGTATGGTGGATCTCGAAAGATATGAAAGATCTCCCTCCAAGCCATACATACGACTTTCATCGTATACGACTTTCCACCGATTTCTATATGTATCTATGAAATCGAGTATGGTTTTATGTTTACTCACTTTAAATTGAGTATCTGTTTCCCTCATTTTCTTGCTAGGATTGGAAATCATTTATTTTGCATATCCATACAATATTATTTTATGTGTGGTTTTGGATGGCATTGCTTGTGGAGGGACCTTACAACATTTTTCATCTACAGTGGTGGACCTAGCTGTAAATATTCTTGTTTTGGGGTCTAAATAGCATCTTGTGCTATTGGGTTATTGGATTCTTTAGAATCCTAACTACCCATGATCCAACCCCTTCAGCTTGCGTGACCACCTTCTCCATAATCCCTCTCGTTCCACTTATCTTCCTCCCCGAGCCAACTGCACTCTAGCAACAGAAAAGGGGAAGTTTTCTTTTGCTTATTGTGATCCTTGGCTGAGAAGGTGGAGAAGCCTTGATACTTGGAACCCTGGCACCCTAGCCCTTTTAGGACTTTTATCTTTCTCTGGTGACTCTCCCTGAGGAGTCCCATCGCTCGCGGCTACCGCACATCGCAGGCGGAGCAAGTTCATTTTCTTCATTTTTCCTTGTGGACAGAGATAAGTTTTCGTCAAGTTTCTTTGTTTTCCTTGCACCAAGACTCCTAGTAGTGCCCTTCTGACATCCTGGGCATCACCCTGGTGCAGCGGCGTCGCCTGAAGCTCTCTGGTTAACTGGTGGAGGCATAGGAGCCGCCGGAACCCTAATTTGGCCGGAGCTTCACGCGCACCTTCTTCGGTGGGTTTGCGGGGGATATAAATTGCCGGGCTTTCTCTGTAGACTCCCAAGAAGTCACCCATGAAGTTTGGCAGCCTCCGGTTCGGAGTTGAGGTCGCAAAGAGAAACCCTGGGTTTCTTGTTCTTGCTTTGGGCCAAACTTTGCCGCCGGTCGCCACCGTCGCTCCCCGACCCCACCCAATGCCCTGGTGAGTTTTCTCTCACCTTGATAGCCCCTCTGATGCCCTTACTTGAACCCTTGAACCCCTGTTTTAGCTTTCATCATTAATGCCTCAAGGTTGGCCGCAAGCTTTGGCTCTGACCAATTGTTGATCTCCGACATTAGCACTAGACCTGGTGGAGCTGCTGACACCCCCTGGGATCTCCCCTAGCTGCTGCTTGCCTTTTTGGTGAAGTTCCCTGGAAGCTCGGCCAACCCGAGCCTGGGTGCAACTTATTCGGGTTAAGGTTGCTCCGGCGGTGTCTCCGACCACTCCACGGTCTTGGGTAAGTGAGCCTCGACCTCTCTTTGACCTCATGAACAAGATGCTCATCTTCTTTTTGGTGGGTTTGGCCGCAGAGAGGAGAGATCAATTGTGGGCTCTACCATGGGTGCATTTGGTTGAGGTTGATCCTATTACTGTTCCGGCGACCTCTCGACTTAGGCAAGGTGAGCCTCTGAACCCCCTTGGCCTCCTAAGCATGATGCTCTCTTCAGAGACGAGGTTTCGACAATTGTGAATATCTTGATAGTTCTAGAGTTTCGGATGTGATTCCGGGGTATCGGTAGTGACAGTGGGATTACTACCATGGGAGTAGTGAGATAGTCACCAAGTTTAGGCGAGTCGGTCTCGTAGTTCCTCGATCGAAATGTGAATGCACTAGGACTGTGTGGTGAGCTTAGGCAAGATTGCTTAATGCTTGTGGTTAGCGCGATAGAGTTAGGAGCGTAGGACACTCGATTTTGGAAGCTCATGGGGCATTAATTCTACTCAGTCGGGAAGGTTTGTTAGCAGTAGCACTGGGGCGTGTGGTAAGTGTGAAGCGTGCCAAGAACTACTTGTGGGACTGATGATTCATGCTGTACTGGGCTTGGGAATTTTCATGGGCATGTTGCCAAGAGGAGCATTAAGCCCTAGGATGATCCGTGCCTGGACCATGCGTTGACTGGGAGTCGTTGGCCTTGGTGGCAGGTGCAGTCAGCTGTATGACAGCGGCCCGGGACCTGAGGGTCGGGCAGGATAGAGATTATGGCCGGGGCAGTACTCCGAGCCATGACCCGGGAATATGGAGTGCCACGTGTGAGCTTACTAGTACACCGAGGGTGTAGACATAATTCATACATAGGATTTGAATTGTTCGAGATTTGATTACCCCTGGGTAGGGATGTGTGCGCCAAGTCCAAAATGTAGACTCCATCATGATATGATTAGGTCTACGCGTGCGAGCGAGAGAGTGTTGCACAGTGTCGAGTTGGATTTTAGGCTGTAAGCCTACGTAGGATCATAGGTATGTGGACCTTTCTATAGTGATCCGAGATAAGCAGTTAGCCGAGGGCTTTCATGATGAGAGCATTAGCAACGTGCTGGAATGTTGAAGGTATTGACCAAAAGAGCGATGATTCGGTCATACTGCTTACCCGAATAGTGAAGTCCCCAAATTACAAAGCTTAGCGAAAGCGAAATTGGGTTTACGAATAAGGTGCTCGTACGTGCTCATCGTGGAGATGGCGCGATGTTAATCCGTGGCATATGGACGCAAAGCAACGTGCTCCTTTCGAGGCATTGGGATAGTAAAAGCCATGTGGGAGATTGGAACTACGCTATAGAGTAAGTAACTACTCGAGGATGTGCCGAGGTTTTTCGTGTCGTTGTGGAGCTAGAAGTTTATGAGTGTGGAAAGACCCACTCGTGATGTAAAGAAAGCACCAATGATATTGCCTATGAGCAATGCAGGTGAACGGATCAAAGTGGGCCCCGCAATGGAACGACAAATGTGTTGGGGAGCCATACTGTGTGACGTAGACTCTTAAATAAGTTGAGATAACCGGCCTGTTAAGTGAAATGGTGTAGAGAATGCCTATGTGAGTCGTTGGTGGCCCCTGCTGACGACAAAAATGTTGGGATTTCTAGAGGACGGGCTCACATAGAATGTAGTACTCGATGGAGTTAATGAAGTTTGTAGTATCGACAACACGAGCTCGACAAGGAGAAGCTGTGCGGATTAGAGCCAGCAAGAATTTGGGATTTGCGGCGGGTAACCACATTTCCTTAGAAGTTCCACCCGAGTGAAGGGTGAAATGGTATGAAGTTCAGGGCGAACTAAGTCCCTAAGACCATAAACTATATGAGGTTGTGTGGCGCGTGGAGACGCTGACATAACGACCAGCACTGTCACCGAAACTGATGGGAGTTCACAATGTGACTTGTGTATACGCACTCTACAAGTAGGTATGTGATTTGATTATTGCCCTTTGCTTAAGCAACGATAGCTGCAAGAGGATGTGACCTGCGAGGTGTACTTGGATTTGAACCTTGCTTGCAAAAAGAAAAGGCTACGAAATCGCGTAATTTCGTAGATCAAGGTCCAATGTGGTAATATTGAAGATCGTGAGTTGCCTAGAAATTTGAGTGCTCAAAGAAGGAGCGATACCCTCGTTTGTTCGACAATTCGAGCTGAGGTATGAATCTAAGTTTCGCGGACGAATTTTTTTTAAGAAAGGTAGAATATAATATACCAGATTTTCAGTATATAAACAAGTATAAATAAAAATAGTATAAGATACTATTTTTATTGAACTTAGATAAGTAAAGAATAATTTGTAAGTGATTTGTACTGAAATTGGAATAAAAAAGAAAGATTTAGAATTTTCTGTGAGAAAGAAAGCTTATATCTTAGCAGAAAATTCAGTGTCAAAAAGTAGATTGCCCTTTGGGTTGTCGGTAAGACAAATTTATTTCATACTTATTGTATTTCAAATGTAATTGCAACTAATACATATATTTTATAATTTAGATGGGCCAACGCTGGTGGATTACGATATGGAGCTAATGTCAGGACTACTGACATTGAGTTTTATCGAGATGAGTTCGATCAGTAAAGAGAGTCCCAAGTAAGTAGATGTTTTATCCAATACTTTAAATATATTTTTTTCTAAACTACTTTTATATTAACTAATCATTTCGTCTTATTAACATATTATATGGATGTCGTACACAGATTCTATTATAGCCGCATTACCGGACTTCTGTGTACAGGGCTCGCAAGTCTGGCGATCAAGAACGGTCGTGATTTGCTTTCATATTGTAGAGATGCATGCACCAGATCAAGTCCAATGACAATTCGATCTTCTCCAGCATATACCGATTAATGTGGAGACCATTCGTCGCGTGACATCACGGGGGTGTTCGGATGAGGATTGGGTCGCTTTCACGTTGCATACATCGAGAGATGGTCTGAGAGATTAGAAAACATTTTCGATCACCTCTCGATTGCTGGTGATGACCCTATTCAAGCGGCATCCATTTATATGCAATAGTATTGGACGATAACAAGAAGATGTATATATCGTCCGCTACAACATTCTTCGGTGAGAGCACTGGTATGATAATATATATATATATAAATTTAACATATTTTTTAAATTTAATATAAATTTAATTTGTATTTTAAAATGTAGGTCGTCGCATTATAATAGACGAACTACTGTTAAAGATTCATGGGGTCAAGATCACGCTCACGCATCGACATCGAGTCGTCAGATACCTTCATTTTATTGTAATTTTTTAAATATATTTTTCTAATTAAATATTGTAATTCAAATTAACTGAGTATTTTATCACTAAAACTCTTTTATTATTCGATCTCCTTCATTATCGAACTTTATCAGGTGCCATGATCTCCACTCCTCCCATTCAGGCCCCTACGACATTTCCTTCCACATTAAAGTCGCTTCTGCCGCCAATATAATGTACTTATTTTGCTTCGTTGTTGTTGGGATCAAAATGTGGCTTGCGCGCGATCGGCCCCTTTGGGTGACCCTCTAGAGGTGTCGAAGTGCGCCGCGTGCCAACAATTAAGCGATCGGGCCGAGAAGGGATCTGCTCGGCCGGGTTCTCCTCTGATAACTCCTCGCAACCGCAGCGACCGGTGACTGCCGAAGCGGGTTCGCGGAGGTAGAGAGGGATCGCTGGTTTCAACTTAGATGAGTCGAACCATTTGTAGATAAATGTACGGTTGATGAGCCGATTGCAACGTTGAAAGCACAAAAATCACCAATAGAGACACGATTGATTGGCCGGTTTACACTCTAAAGGGGAAAAAAAAAATAAAGACATGGCTGAGCCGATTTTACACTCTAAATGTAAAGATAAATAAAGATACGACCAAAAGGCCGGTTTACAGTTTATATTGATAAAGAAGAATGGGATACAAGTGGGAAAAAGGAATAGATAAATTATAATTAAGCCTACTCCTAGGAAAGTAGTAAAAAAGAAGAAAAAAAGTTAAGTTAACCTACTCCTAGATAAATGAAGAAGTTGGGGTGGTACTGGGCTTACGAGGTTGTCGGACCCTGATCTTTTCGATGGTTCGAGTATTTATATACATTCCGAACCAAGTTATCAGGCACCGATTTGAACTATCAGCGTGATTTTGGGGAAGTTATCGAAAAATCCTCAACTGCTTCCTTTTAAGTCGATTAGCCTCAATGAGATGGTAACAGCTTCACGTCTAGATTCATCTCCTGATTGTTGTGCCAGGGCGTAATTCTCGGCTCTTTCCAATGTTGGACGTCACTTGCTGTTCCGGATTCTGTTACGAGATTCACGCTTAAATCCCGCCTTTATTATTTCCAAGATCTGCAGTCTCTAGCAGCTTAGGATTGACCGTGACTCCGCCTCTCCCGTCTCTTGATTGAGGCGGTTTCGTATCTTTCTTTGTCCGCTTCTCTTGTCGGCCGATTCTCCTATCGGCTGGCGCCTTCGACTCATAACCAATGTTGTCCCTCGTGCCTTTATGTGACAGAAATCGGTCCGGATCGGGATGAAGACTTCTCTTCGGTTAACCCGTATTCCGTCGACTGCTCGGAGCGGTCGAATGCATTCATTCAACCGTAATTGACCCTACCCGATGTGATAATTTTTGTATCAGCTGTTCCTCCTATCGGCCGATGTTCTTAGCCTATAATCGATATCACGTGCCGCATTCTTTCACAGTTGGGATCGGTCTTAATTGAAACGCGAATCCCCTCTTGTTGACTCAAACTCCTGTCAGCTGGCACCCTTGGCCGATGGTATACGCCACGTGCCATTTTCTTGTGTGAAGAAAAATCTGGTCTAAACAGATGTATTCACATCTTCATACCTTGTCATCATCGCAGCACTTATCTGTATCTACATTGGCCGCTTTCGAGGGTAATTGACCACAGCCACAGGAGATCCATGAGATTTATGAGCATCATGAGGACACTACTATCGAGAATCTTGATCAAATGGCAGGCATCGAGCTTCTTGATGATATAACCATTATTGAGCTTGTTGTTCATCGTGGGCGTGGGGGTGGGCGAGGGCATGGACGCGGGCGTGGGCGAGGACGTTGAGGGAGAGGACGAGCTCAATATTGAGTTTTAAATCGAACATGTTACTTTTTTTAGTTCATATGTTTAAAAATATTTGTATTATTGAATTTTTTGTGATGTTGAACTTTTTTTTCCTGCTTATCAGTTATTTCTTATTGTGGTTATTTGTTTAAATTTTGATTGTTGTGATTATTTCTTATTGTGGTTTAGTTTTTTGTTTAAATTTTAATTGTTGTGAAAAATTTTATACAAATTTTAATTTTTTTGACTTAAAAATTGTTGCTGGATGTGTGCCAGGTTAAAGACGGTGAGCCATTCATCGCCTTCGTAAATGGTTAACCGTCTTTAACATGAATTTAGGAAGGCGGTGAATTGTTCACCGTCTTCTCCTATTAAAGTTTAAGGAGGTGAATCGTTTACCGCCTTATATTTTATCTTAAAGGCGATGAACGATTTACCGTCTTTAAAATACTTAGCTAATTTTGTTTGAAATCGGCTAAGTCGAAAAAATATAGTAAAAGATGGTGAATCGTTCACCGTTTTCTTCTTATTCTTCAAAACGATAAACGATTCACCGCCTTTAAGACTTAGTCAATTTCAAAAAATATTGGACAATATCCTATAAAATTGGTGAATCGTTCATCGCTCTTCGCTTTTAGAGTTTTAATAAAGACGGTGAATCATTCATTATTTTTATAAAAGTGGTGAATGATACATCATCTTTTACAAATTTATTCCATCTTGCGCTCATCCGAAGAAAGTATAATTATTTTTTCAAATAATTTTTATTGAGAACCATTACGCTAATTATAATTTTTTTAAAAGTCATTTTGAAAAAAAGTCCAACTGCAAACTGGCCCTTAACCTTCCTCGGAACGACACCTTCCTTCTCGGCGCTCGGCGCTCGGCGCTCGGCGCTCGACGCTCCGCTCGACGGACTTCCTTTCACCCTCCAAAACCCTAACTCACCACTCGCCGTGCGATGGCCGCTCTCCCTTCCCCTACTCCAAAGACCTTAACCCTAACCGTAACTACCTCATCTCTGTTCCTCTCCTCCTTCTCCTCCTTCTCCGGCATCTCCCCTCAAACCCGTCCCCCGCGCTCCTTCGACCTTCTCTCTCATGGGTTCTCTCTCCCCCCCATTCCCCCCACCTTCCCCCGCCACAAGCTCATCCCCAACTCTCGCTTCGTCGTTGACGGCTTCCGCTCGGCGGGCGACTTCTCCGTCTCCTACTTCCTCTCCCACTTCCACTCCGACCACTACGCCGGGCTAAAACCTAGTTGGTGCGATGGGATCATCTTTTGTTCGGAGATCACCGCCCGCTTACTCAAGGAAATCCTCAAAGTCCCGCATTTCTTCGTCGTCCCGCTCGCCCTAGGCGAGACGGTGGACATTGACGGGTGGGATGTCACGCTGGTTGACGCCAACCACTGCCCCGGAGCCGTCCAATTCCTCTTCAAGGCCCCTCACGGGTCGGACGGGCAGCGGAATCCCAATCCAGCGAGGTACGTCCACACCGGTGATTTCCGTTTCTCCGAATCGATGAAATCTGATTCCAATTTGCGTGAATTTGTTGGTTCTGATGCCGTGTTCTTGGATACCACTTATTGTAATCCAAAATTTGTGTTTCCATCGCAAGAGGAATCGGTGGAATATGTTGTGAGAACTATAAGAAGGATTAGAGATCAGAACAAGGGATCTTTGGAGTCCATCCTCTTCTTGATTGCCACTTATGTTGTTGGGAAAGAGAAGATTTTACTTGAGATTTCGCGTCGATGTGATTGCTTATTACATGTGGATAGCAGAAAGATGGCTATTTTGTCTGTCTTAGGTTTTGGTGAGATGGGGGTTTTTACAGAGGATGCCTCAGCTAGCCATATTCATGTAATTGGTTGGAATCTCTTGGGTGAGACTTGGCCTTACTTCCGGCCCAATTTTGTGAAGATGAAGGAGATTATGATAGAGAGAGGATACTCGAGGGTGGTGGGTTTTGTTTCGACCGGGTGGATGTATGAGACGAAAAGAGACGGTTTTGCTGTGAGGGTGAAGGATTCACTTGAGATTCATCTTGTCCCCTATAGTGAGCATTCAAACTATGATGAATTGAGAGAGTATGTGAGGTACTTGCGACCGAAATGTGTCATTCCCACAGTAGGAGTAGATGTTGAAAAGTTTGATGGAAAGTATTCTATTGCTTTGAGAAAGCATTTTGCAGGATTGGTAGATGAAATGGCAAACAAGCATGAGTTTTTGGTGGCTTTTCATCAGAAGTTGGGGGTTGCTACTCTGAGTGCTGAAAATGAGGTTGCCTGCAGCTCAAACCAGCAAGAGGAGGAAGAAGCAAGAAATTCTGCCCCCTTGGTATCAGTTAGTTTAGGGAAAGATTCTGATTTGGAGGGCCTAAATTGTCTGAATGACATTGAAGTGGAAGGAGCCAAAAAGGAGCTTCGTGATTGTCTACCATCATGGGTCACTGAAGAGCAGGTTCTAGATCTGCTAAAGAACTCAGATGGAGATATTGTAAAAGCAGTTTCACATTTCTTTGAATGTGAGAGAGATCTTTATGAGGAAGCGAGTTCTTGTTCTGTGTCAGTACCGAGCTCTCAGAAAAGCATGCCCACTGACTTAGATACTGTTGCTGCGAAGTTTACTGAAGAGGGAGCTAAATATAGTCCGAAGAAATCATTGGTTCACGTTATGAAGCCAGTGAACCGGAATTCAACCATAAGTAGTTCAAATTTGCCAAAGAAACGAAGTTCTGGCAGTGGAAACAAGCCAAAAAAGAGAGGAAAGTCTGTTGTGACTGTAGAATCCAGTGGAAGCAAGCAGTCCACAATCACAAAATTTTTTGGAAGAGTTGCACCTACTGTTTCTTGTAATGACAGTTCCGCTAATATTACTGGTGATCGGCACCAGAACATTGGGGACCGGCAGGTAAGTGATGCTGTTGAGATGCACAAGCAGGAGGTAGATCAATTTCTTCAGATAATAGATGGTGGTATGGCTAGGGAAGCTGCACTCTCTTTGCTGGAGAAGACAAAAGGAGATATTAATCGAGCAGTTGATATGTACTACAGTAATCATAGTGATGTATGTAGTGGTGAGAGGAATAATGTGCCTTGCAGCACAAGTGTTGACATTTACGCTAGTCTTAATAATTGTAATGAAAAATCTAGTAATTCTGAAGCAAAGGCAACCTTTTCAAATTTGTACATAAAGGGGTGTTTAACAGGGGATACAGCTGTGACGAATGTATCTTTACCAATTGAGAAATATTTATCTGTTGATCATGGTTTGTATTATTTTTCTAAGTGAAGTCAAATTTGAAGCATTTTGTAGTTGGGCTGTTTGAACGGGAAAGTATGTCATAGGTTTACTCTTCTGCAGCCTGCTGGAAGGCTGGACAGCCTGCTCCTTTCTTGCACTTGGCTCGCACTTTTGATCTGGTGGAACAAGAGAAAGGAAAGATCAAAACTAATGCTATGCTTTGTAATATGTTCAGAAGGTTTGCTTAATGGACATTATTTTTTGTTGTTTTCTTCCACTCATCTTTGTTTTTGCTTCTCAAACTTGTCTAAGTGTTCCTTTTGTCTTAGCTTTTGCTGATGCTATCTTCTGCCTGCAGTTTGCTTGCATTGTCGCCTGATGATGTGCTGCCTGCTGTTTATCTATGCACAAACAGAATAGCTGCTGACCATGAAAACATGGTTAGTCAATAAATTTGAATGTTCTCCCAAATTTTCTGGTATGCTGGGTTTAGTGATTTCCATTTTACATTCTCTGTTTAAAGAGCTTGCACATACATGTCTGTGCGACCTTTCACATGTTGGACTAAACATTGGCAAATTTATTTGAACTTACATACTACTATATTCATTTGATTAATTTCGGTTACTACCCAGGTTTCTTTGCCTCGTATTTGTGTTTTGAAGCTACAAGGCTTGATATCAGATTTGCATTTATAATTGATTCGAGTTTTCCTGGATTTATAGTTGGGGTTGTTAGTAAGGCAAGTGGAGTGATTTGCTCGGTAGTTGGCTACATTGTGCGTGCAATAGGATCTATATTTTCTATTTAGTGACTGCAGATAGAGACTGTTAAGAGTGATATCAGAGGTTCATTCAATCTTGTTGCTACAAAATAGTGCACCAATATAACAAGTTACTAAGAAACCTCTATATTTTGCTGGGGCGTTACATAATGGATTCCTCTGTTCGAGAAAAAAAAAAGCTGTCATGGCCCCTATGGGCTGTCATGGTAGATTGCCAGCCTCACTACTCTGTTATGTGTCTTGGGAGCTAATTGTGGCATTTGGGTCCATGTGGGTGATATTGCAGCTCTTGACCTGCTATGATGGTTGCCATTGCATATGATATGGATGTTGCTTTGAGTTCCTTTGAATATAAAATTCTGATTTGAAAAATAGCATATATAGCGAGGCAATTTAAGTAACAAATTTGTATATCTTCATACATAAAATAGAAGGGAGGGAATCTAGTTTCTCACATGTTACATTGAAAACAGAGAGGGATAGAGACAGAATAGCCAACATACATTAAGGGATGTTACTTTTCCTTGTAATAATGTGTAAACTATGTTTTTTTTTTTTCCTACGGTTTATTTTGTTAGTACTTTGAACTTTTGTTCTCTAGTGAGATAAGAGTTTTCACCTACTTGGGAAGAGAATTATTAACTTTCTTTCAATAGTTGCCATTAGTACATGCCGCAGCACCTGCCATATCCCATCCACCATGAATCTTCTTACAATGCATGTTTTTTTAACATCATTGCCAAATACAATGTTGGATTTCTTGTCGACTGGCTTTTTCTCTCATGGTTCTGCCTGGTAGCAATACAATTTTTTATTTCCTTTTTGTTTTATCTAGCGCCTTTTGGTCAATTAGTATATACATCTGCTATTGGATTCTGCTATATATAGCTATGAACCATTATATTTTACTAATTAGTTGTTTACATCTAATTACTCTATCTAGGAACTGAATATTGGTGGTGGTCTGGTTGTAACTGCTCTACAAGAAACATTTGGGACAAACAGGGCTAGAATAAAAGAAATGTATAAAACTTCTGGTGATCTTGGTAGGATAATTATGTTCTTTGATGATACTCGATAACCTGGAAATAATCTTATAGCTTTCCATTAATACTTGGAAAATTTTAGGTGATGTTGCACAGGAATGCCATCAAAATCAATCATTGCTTGCTCCTCCTCGTTCCCTTTCTATTAGTCATGTGATCTCTGTGCTCCGCAGAATAAGGTATTCTCTGAATATTCATTTTGCTAAACCTTGTTATGATTTGCAATTTGTTTGAAATGTTCACTGGCGAATCTTATTGTACAATTACATGACCTTTTTATTTGGACATAATCATTGTTATTTAAGTTCCTTCGTTATGTAAGTTCTTCCTTTCTACTTGATATTTTCCTTAATCTTTAAATTTGTGTTGTTCTGTAGGAATTACCTTTTTTATTATTTTTGGGATACTCTGGATTGTAGCTGACAGTTATTAAAGCTTCCCTCTAGCATAGTGTTTAAATTTGGTCTAGTCAAGTGGCTGTTGCAATCATTTCTTTCTTCAGCTTCTACACGTATCACACATATCTTTCTCAGTTTTTTTTTAATTTTTTTAGAAGGTTTATCAATGTTTTAAAAGGTGGTATGAAGAGGGGCGGTATACCTACCACATAGTGCATGTGCAGTATTGCGGGCATATATGCGGTTCATCTATTAAAATATAAAAAAATTCAAATATAAATGGAAAAAATAACTAATGTACTTTTAAAGTAGGAATAATTTTTTTTTTTTCACTAAACTGTTATTCACAATCACTTTTCATCAACAGCAAGGCCAACACTTAAAAAATATCTAGCATAATAAGATCTAACAACTAAAAAAATATTCACCAATATTTATAAATATAATTATTAGATATATTAAGTATAGCACCAATCAAAATAAAAAGAAATATAGTTAAATTATATTTATATGACACAGATTGCATTTATATGCATTATTATTAACCAAAGTTGTATCAAAATAGTCATTTGTGTATGTATAATCATTTACCCAAAAAAAAGGAATTTTTTTTGTATATGCGGTCACACATGTGGCTGCCTGCTGCATATGCGGCTGCATATTGGCCGCATATGCGATCCAACCACATACTGCGTCGCATATTACATATGCGGTGTAGTCCATGGTCCAAACCGCATAAACGGCCACATAAGCTTCATTTTGGAACAATGAGGTTTATATTGTTATATTGTGTTTTCATGGGCATGAGCTAATAAGTTAAACTGTCAATTTTTTTTGGCATTTCACTTATTGTTTCTTTTGATTAATTATATTGGTTCCTATGCAGCTGTAATTGTAAAAGTAATATATGCATTCTGGCTGTCGATTATATTACATGTTTATTATAATAATTGGTAGGACACCAGCTTTAAAAAGGTAACAGATCTACTAACAAATTCAAGCCACAAACATCATGTGTCCTCTTGAATTTTTTGTGTGGCTAGAGGACTACCGTCAACCTAAACACTCAGAACTATCAATTCTTTGCTGAAATGATCTTTGGAGATGCCTGATAAAAGCTGTTTGACAAGTGATGTCTTTGTCTTTAGCTTGTAAGCAACTACTCTGACGTGATTTGAAGACATTATATCATGAATTACTCACACAATTATCACAGTTTTCTTTCTGATGTATACTGAGAAATAGTGTTGGATCTTTATCGGACCTGATTAACTGGTCCTTTTGATGCGGTTGAACATCAAGATTTGGCCACTCTAACATGCTAGGCTGGTTGATTAATTTCTTTAATTCTGATTGATGGCCTGTGCTATTTGATTTTCCTTTGGAACTTATCTAGACTTGAGGCTGATCAATTACTTTGTGAATAAATTGTGGTTTTTCTAGGATTTTCCCATCCACATATTTTAGGGAAGTTACGTAGCATTCAATTCTAAAGCCTACTCTGTTTGTCGAGAAGTAGAAGGAAATAAATACTTTCATATTTCTTGTGAATTGTGCCCAATCCTTTAGCTCAGCTCTTTGCAAAGCCTTTTGAGCTAAATGCATTCTCACTGGACCTTCAGCAGATGCTTGGTATTGGTGGAAGAGAGGAATGTAAGGCCTAAGCAAATAACTTGTTCTCCGGATGGAAAATAGGGTTAAATGCATGCATTAGATGATAACTTGTACTGTCCTTGTTGTTTCTTAAGCCTCCTCTCTGTTGTCATAGAAATAAATTAGTTGTAGATGTCTGCAAATTGCACCAGCAGCCATGATCATAGTGGAACTAGTTATTAATCATCTTAAATGATGACTACTCGAAAACCTTGTTAAATTTTCTCTTCATTTTGAAGAACATGTGCTATTCAAAGATAAATTGCTCTGACTTTTTTGTGATTCTGCTTTCAGGTTGTCAGGGTTAGGTTTTCTCTCAATGATTTCTAAACTTGGAGCTAGTCTACTCACAATTATTCTTCTTAATTGTTTTACTGTTAGGTTACTTTCCATAAATATCCTACTCTGCATATATATTATAACTTTTATATTCTTCCATTGTTCTTACATGATTGAATTCTGCTGCATTTGCCTCAAGTTCCATTGTTAAAATTTTAGCTCTTGGTGTCAATTCTCAGGTTAGATTGTACTTGTGTTGTGAGTTCAGAATTCTTTGAACAATATAAAACATTTGATGTTTTAGACTTTTAGTACCTGACGATCCATGAGTAACTGATTAGTCAAAGACAATTCATGTTTTATGGTTTTGAATCAGTGCCACCTTTTTTAGACAACCTTAATATTTTATTTGGTTTGCAGATCTAATTTTGAGCTCTTTTGATTTTTGAGCTCTTTTTGATCTAATTTTGCCTTTCTTTTCATTTTTTCATTTTCAACATGACTTTTCTTTAAAGTGAATATATCCTTGAGCTCTTTTGATATGCAATATTATATAAAAAAATGTTTTCCCCCATAGTACTTGCTCCTTGTCTGTCAATTTATCTTTTAGAGATTTATTGATTTAACACCCTTCTAACATTTTGCCCTATAAATTTCTGACTGCTTTTAGTGATGTGACATGCTATTTTTCCTACAACCAGGTATGATGTTGTTTTGGCCTTCATGATGTTATCTCTTCTGCATTTAGTTTCTCTTTAGCGGAGTCCATGTGTGATTTCTCCCTTCCGCCCTTCTTTTTCCTGTGAAATTATGATTGTTAGATGAAGCAATTGGTTAACTCTGATCAAGGTCCACTTGTCAGTCTATATTGGTCTAACTTGAAGTTTATTAATGTACAAGACACAGGCTTGTTCTTATCTTGTTCAACAAATAGGTTGGACTAGTAAGGACAGAGTTAGGTTGAGTTAGACGGCTCTAACTAAAAATGAATAAGATTTTTTTATGTTGGCCAAGTCTAGTCGAGTCAATCTACAACATTAAAGCATGTGGTCATGGATACAAACTGGATTTTTATTATCAGTTAAGATCCATTTAATAATGGTTCTGTGTGGGTGGCCAGGACATGATAGTTGAGTCTAAGTGTGATAAGCAGCTTTGTATCTAGTTGTCTCTACTTAAACAAATATTGTCTCAGATTCTTCCAGAATATACCAAATAATAAGGAAGATTGGTTTGGGTCTATCATAGCATAAAAACTTAATTATGTTGCACAGCAGGAGCAGCATATGCGAGTGTTTCACAAAGTGGACAAATATAGTGCTCAGCCGAAATAAATTGGAAATTTCCTTCGTAGTCCTATAATATATGTTCAGAGTCCAATGTTCTTGTTTTGAAAGTTACAACAAAATTTTGATTTCTTATCAGTACAGGACTTACTGCCCCATTAAAATGCCTGAAACTCTGGAAACAACTACGCAATGCTTTCTTTTCTTTTCTTCTCCTTCAACATTGCAGTCTTCCTTGATTTTTCCAGTGTATGTGTGCTTGGTTACTTCTTTGATTTTTCTAGTGATAATGTGTGCTTGATTTTCTGATTCTGATTAATGAGCATAATTACAAGAAGAAATTTATCAGAACAAATGAGAAAAGTCTCAGAGTTATGATCTAGATGAAAGAAGAAGCTGATAGCTTGTACAATACTTTGCATGATATGTTTGTGGGTGACATTAATGTGAGATATACTTCATTGCTACTGGGTTTCTTAAAGTTTCTTTCACGTTTTCATGAGTAAGATATTAGAAGATATTAGATATGTATGGTCTTCCAGAATCTAGTATCGTGGTAGTATATTTTTGTTCTATCGGGGCTAATTTGTTGTTTTTCAATGTTTCAAATTTTGTTCACATATTTGTGTATGAGTCTATATGTAAAGAAGTGCATTGTTGTGTGATTTTATTTCTGTCTTATTTTTTGTACAGTTTAACAACAGGTAGTGGAAGTGCTGGCAGAAGAAAAACTCTTGTTATAGATCTTATGTGTTCTTGTAGAGAAATGGAGCTGAAATTTCTTGTTAGAGCATTGGTGAGACATCTTCTTTATCAACTGTAGTATGTTTTCACATGAACAAGTTTTTGTGAGTATTAATATGAAATAAAAGCTATCTATAGTACACTTATGCCAATCATTACTTACTACCATTGGGTTTAGAATTTCCATTTCATTATATCTATATGAAGTCAACTTCTCAGCCCCTAATCCGACACTCACTGGGATTGGCTTTATATATTGCCTCAAAAGGAGCATGTGGGACACAGATGCGTTTGGTATTAATCTTCCAACACCTAGTCGCATCTGGAGCTATTTCCTTCCTAAAATATTTCGTGCCTAAATATTTCCTGGTCAGCTCTGTTCATCCTATATTCATGTTGATTTTAGGCTCTCTATCTCGTTTTACATTGCCTATTTGGATTGCATACCTGTTTGATCGGTATCTTAACATTGGTATGTTGCATACTTACATGTGAGATGTGACTCAGTACCTTAAACAACACCTCCCATTTAGACCTCAACTGAGGCTAGTCTTACCTAGACCAAACATCTTAATATCTAGTATATTCCTCGTGGATTACTCATCCATTAAGGATATGCTGTTTTTGGCCTAATGTTCAACATTATAGAACATAATTAGGAATATAGTTATCCTATAGTTTACTGCTAAGCTGCAATTGTTTAGTGTGTGGTACTCCTACAGCCTGCTTAACCCCTCTAATTCATGACCTTAGCCTAAACCTATATCCCACATCCAATAGCTTCTCGTTATTTCGGAAATTTGCGTAAGATGCACTTAAGGTTATTTTGTTGAATTTTCGTTCCTTTTCCTGTGTGATTAGTAAGTCAACTACTCATCCTTGTGCTTGTCCAAAAAACTGTATTCTCTACAGCTTGTTTCCATTACTTTTTCTATGTATTCTTTGGCCTTATCTTGTTTTCAAGGCAATGTCACTAGGTAAAACAATTGACCATGAGACAGTTTTGGAGGCATATAATAGGTTCATTTCTGCTAAAGAATAAAAAAGAGGAAAAAGTGTGAAGAGAATCTTTTTATAAACCTTTTGTTACTATAAGTTCACTTGTGGGGCTGGTAGTTCTCGATTAATGATTGCTTCCTAATACATATCCTCAATTTGGTGACTTATTCTGCTTATTCTGAGTGCTTCTCTTTATAAGATGTGCCAAATAACTATCGTTGGGAGTTTTAAATTTGTTATATTCTTTTGTGTTCTTCAACTTAACTTAGTCGCTACTTCTTATAGGTTCGTAATCTGCGTATTGGGGCCACGATGAGAACTATTTTACCAGCACTTGCACATGCTGTGGTGCTGCACAGCTGCTCCCCATCAGAACCTGTATTTATCTCAGAGGCCCTAAAAACACAGATGCAGGTTTGATTTTGCAGTTTGAAAAGTATTTCTTCTTGGGAATAAGCAGTGATATCCTTTCTACTATAGCTTGGGTGGCTACTTTTACAAAACAGTCTATAGTTCTAGCAATTTATTGGTTAGCTACCACCTTTGTACAGAATGCTCGTTCCCTTTCTACCTGTAATTTATTTATTGTGATATACTTTGATGTTGGCCATGTATGTATTCACCCTGAATGCAACATCTATTGATAATTGTGCAAACGCATGAGTCAAACTTAACAAAAAGAGCCAACATAGTCAGATGCCAGCTTATGTTTTGGAACTTGAAAGGCTAGCCTTATGAATGACATTCTTTAATGTTACACTGTAATTATTCACTTGTAATGTGAAGGTTTTTTTTTTCTTTGTTTTGTCAAGGTCACACACTTTAAAATACCACTTTTAATGGTCTTGGATGTGAATTTTTTCCATCTACTAACCCAGTTGCTGGAGATAATATTTGCATTTTGTCAGGGTATTTCTGCAGAAGTTGCTCAGGCCTACAACGTCCTTCCTAATCTGGCAAGTCATCAATCTAGTTCTAGCGTTTCATGCTACTCTTATTGTCTACCCGAAAGATTAAATTCGATTTTGTTTTTCTTATTTTAACTTGGGTGTCCAATTCAGCCATAGAGATTTAACTCTTATATTGACCTTTTTTTCGGTTATGCTCATTTATGCCAATGACTTTCAATTATGTGAAATTAGTGGCTTAGTGCTGTCTTGTACATGTTTGTGCTAAATTTTGCAGTATGATCTGAGTGATCTTACAGATTCTGTTGTTTATTACTAAAGTTAGCATCTTCTTCTCCTGTCATATTTTGAGTGTAAGCAATTAGGGAAAGAATTGTCATATCTTACTATGGGAAAACTAGCTTCTATCGATAAATGGTCAATTATCCAGAATAATTGGCTCTCAATGGTACTTGAAGAATGTTAGAATAAGAAACTTATGTTGGAATTGGAAAGTAGAGGTCGCACTTGGGGTAGAAATGAGAAACATGTTCTCTTATATGAGCAGTTGATTTTCACTGCTAGAACGTTTTGAAATAGTACTGTCAGGGTTTGTTATGGAATTCGCTATATGAAAGCATGATCTGATATTCTCTTGTATTGGCAGAAATTCTGCACTACAAATTTATGTCAATTAGACAATTCTGTTCTTTTTTTCATCTTCCTACCTGGTTGTTTATGTACGTATACTAGTGATATTTACCTGTAATTGTTGGGACAAACCAACCTGTATCTGGTTGTAATATTAATATTCCGTTAACACCATTAGAAACAAAGCTTCCATCTTATGGAGTGTCTGCATGTACGCTATCTTCTCTGCCTAGAGCAACTGTTGATCTCAATGATTAGATATCTTTCACAGTCGCTGCCTTTTTGTATTATCCCTGTTATGGCAGCCCCTATTTTATTGAATTACTTTGTAATAATTCATTCATTCATTAAGGCTTGCTTTTTCTTATCTGTAGGCTTTATTTTTGAGGTTAAAGGTTCCTGGGTATCACTTTCTTAAGTCTGGAATTGTTAGATAAATTTTGTACTTACTATTTTCCATAATGAGACAGGAAAAAAGTTACCAGTGTAGTGGGGGATTTATTGTCAAACAAAAGCTGTAAAACCTAGAGGTTGCAAACAACTGACAATATGGAAGTCATCGCTAGATGTCTTAAATCTTAAAGAAAATTGAGGAAAAACAAAATAAAAAGAAATATAAGATGCTATGGTGTTGTTAAGGAAATGGATCATTGTTAATCTATTGGTAAGGAGTGAGCATCGGTCAATTTATGTTCAGTTTTTGAAGTCTTTCTGTAAAACTTAAACCTAACCAAATTATAGACATAAACTGAAGTTACTGAAAATAACTGAACCAAAGTAATTTGGGTTTCATTGAATGCCTTTCTTTTGTATAAAGAATATTGACTGATCATATCCATTTAAGCTTTGATCCGATGGGGGGTAGTGTTTAAATATTATGATTATTTAATCATTTTCCAATGTCTAATATGTATCTAAATATTTTAGGTTAAGTTAGTTTTTTTTTTTGTTGTTGATTTATTCGGTTCTCAATACACACAGCCAAACCATATTGTATCTGATTAAACTGAACAAAATCAACCGGCTTGAGTTGGTTCAGATCATTAATTCAGTTTAGATGGAATGACCTTGACTGTTATTGTATTAACTTATTTGCAATAGTTACTGCATCTGACACACACAAAAAAAAGGGATGGCAGATGGTCCTACATCTTTTTCAAAGAATCACTCATCCATAAGCATCATATTTCAGCTATTTTGGTTAAGCATGTTTGCAGTTGCCAGGTGTTTGGAAGATTATAACATGGTTGAGTGTGCGTTCTTTTTTTCTTTTAAAAGACAGTTATATTCAACCACTTCAGATGCACTAGAAGCACTTTTATCTATTTTATTCTATTAAAATATAAAACGCAAATGCTATATAATCTGTGCAAATTTCTGTAACCAGGACCTGCTTATCCCTTCCCTTCTGAGTAAAGGCATTACATTTTCAGCTTCTACTTTAGCAATGGTTCCAGGGACACCTATTCCTCCTATGCTTTCTCGGTATAATTTCTTTAGTTTTCATTTGGATAATTTTGCGGCGTAGTTTTCTGTAGAATATTAGTTTGGAGTTATGTTCATTTGGATGCTTACAATATGTTTTTTGTGGCAGGATTACTAATGGTTTTGTTGAGGTGTTAAAATTATTCCAGGGTAGGGCATTTACCTGTGAATACAAGTATGTTGATTTCTTTTTGAGTAATACATTTTACTTTCCTAGTTAGCTATTGATATATGGAAATTATTTTTTTCAAAAATTTATGAGCATTGGGAGGTGGTTTAGCATCATGTGTGTCTCAAGAAATAAGCAAAAGACAATGGAATTGTCATCTCATTTACTATCAATTCATTGTGGTGGAGGATCAAACATGTTTTTGAAGCTTCGCAAGTCAACTTTGTGGCTGCTTATCACAATGTATATGAAGAAGAAAAATAAGCTTGCACTTTCGTGAAGAAAGATAATAATATCCAAACTTCTATTTCCAGTGGTTGAAATGTTTTGTTCAAGTATTTCAATTCACTTTTAAAATTTTACTTACAATTAAGAAAAACAATGGATGGTTTGCTGTGGACGCAACATGTGTTATCATAGAACTTCTTAGACAAGGTACGTGTCGTTTGTTGTTATGGTGGATTGTGTCGCCGCGGCGGATCGTGTTGTTGGAAGGCATTGACAATGCTAGACAATGTTAGAGCTGCTTAGTTCTTCATCTGTGATGGTTTACAGCATAGACATCAGTCACAGTCTGACGCCGGAACTTAGAGGGGGCACGGAGATAGAACAAAAACGACCTGATAAACACTCGGCCCGCCGTAGAATCCACCACGTCGAACTTGAGCACACTCACCACTATGCGGAATCCACCAACGCAATGGTCGAGTAACACTTGCCACCGCAAGGACTCCACCAACTGCAGCGATCAAGCAACACTCTTCTCTTACAGAAAATCCACCTAAGATATAGGGGCAAGATAAGAAGAAATCCTTCTTCTTAAATGAAAGTAGAAAACTCAACTCAACTTGTTTCTTTCATCATAAAATTGTTACATATATATAGCCTCTCAAAAGATCTTTCAACTTCCCTATCCATTAACTCATAAATTTATAGAAAATCTAAAAGACACTTTTAGAAATACTAAAAGACACTTTTAGGAATAGTAAAAGACACTTTTAGGAATATTAAAAGACAGATTATTTTAGACTACCATAAATTTCATAGAAAAATGAAAAAATAATTTATAGAAAATCTAAAGGACACTTATTTCAAAACTAATATTTATTAAGTGAGTAATGACTTTATTCATCAATTCCAAGTGCGGTGTCATAGTCACATAAGTGCTCCAAGGAGTTCGGGCGGGAGAGGCGAAGTGAGCTATGTGTCACGGACTTAAACGAAATTGCTTGAAAAGCTCGCGCGGCGCTTGTCTTCCTTCATGAAGTGAGCAAGCCTACACCTCCACTTGCGAACTTGGACCTACTTGCCCTAAGTTAAAGTGCAAGATTGAAAGAGAGTTTGAAGAAGAGGTATTGACACCGTCCTTGGAATTGATGGATGAGGCCATTACTCACTTAATAAATGCTAGTTTAGTTTTTCTATAAATTGTTTTTTCGTTTTTCTATAAAATTAATGTGTCTTTTAGTATTCCTAAAATGTCTTTTAGTATTTCTAAAAAGTGTCTTTTAGGTTTTATATAAAATTTATGAGTGAGTTAATGTATTGGGAAGTTGAAAGATCTTTTGAGAGACTATATATATGTAATAACTTATGTTGAAAGAAACAAGTTAAGTTGAGTTGAATTTTCTACTTTCATTTGAGAAGAAGGATTTCTTTTTATTTTACTCCTATCTCCTAGATGGATTTTCTGTGAGAGAAGAGTGTTGCTTGATCGCTGCAGTTGGTGGAGTCCTTACGGTGGCAAGTGTTACTCGACTATTGCGTTGGTGGATTCCGCGTAGTGGTGAGTGTGCTCGAGTTCGACGTGGTGGATTCTACGGCGGGCCGAGTGTTTATCGGTTCGTTTTTGTCCTATCTCCGCGCCCCCTCTAAGTTCCAGCGTCAGATTGGTATCAGAGCCTAGGTTCAAGATGGCTAACAACCATAGGTGTGGTCCGCGCGTGGAGGATGCCCCAACGCGTGAGCGTGATTTGCAGGATGTTGAGAGGGAAGATGACTTGTGGAGACAAGTGCGACTTCTTGAAGAGCGACTTGTTCGCTTCGAAGCTTTGGAACATGACAATTCTCGTCATAGTTTAGAGCAAGAAGACGAGGAGAATATCAACCCTTTTCATAACGCTCGTAGACGGGCGCCTAGTGAGGAAGGTTCTCTACATCGACAACCTCGGAGGAACCAAGAGTTCCGCCGGGACCTTGGCATCAAAGTAAATATTCCTGAGTTTGAAGGAAGGATGCAACACGATGAGTTCATTGATTGGCTTCATACGGTGGAGCGGGTCTTTGAATATGAAGATGTACCCGAGCACTACAAAGTAAAGCTTGTGGCTATCAAGCTTAAAAAGCATGCATCTATTTGGTGGGAGCAACTCAAAGTTCGACGAGCTCGCGAAGGAAAATCAAAAATACAAACTTGGGAGAAAATGAAGAAAGAACTCAAGAAGAAGTTTCTACCAGAACATTATATGCAAGATGCTTTTCTCAAGTTTCACCGCCTGAAACAAGAGAATCGCTCCGTCGAGGAGTACTCGGAGGAGTTTGATCATCTTATGATGCGATGCGGCATTTATGAACCGGAAGAGCAAACCATCGCTCGTTACCTTGGTGGGCTTCGTCGTGAGATTTTCAACATCGTCGACCTTCAACCTTATTGGACATACAACGACGTCTACAGGCTTGCGATTAAGGCAGAGAGGCAACTCAAGCCAAAGGATGAACGTCGACCATCTAGTGCCAGTAGTACTCGACCCATAGGCCGTGAGAACACTTATAATCGGGGGAGTGCTTCTCAAGCTTCTAAGGCCATATCTCAAAAGTCCTACCCAAAGCAAGAGGCGGTGGCTACTTCCAGTCGTCCTAGTTCTTCCAACTCCAACCCGCGGCGATGCTATAAATGTCAAGGCCTCGGACATATTGCCTCTGAATGTCCAAATAGGAGAATTGTTACTCTTTTGGAGGAGACACCTGATGTAGAGGAAGGTCTCGAAACTACTTCACCTGTGTATGATGAAGAGGTAGAAGAGGAAGATGAAGTCACCTATGGCGATGGAGGTGAGGCTCTTGTCATTCGGCGAGCTTTAAGTGCTACACCCGTTGAGAGTGATGATTGGCTTCGCAATAATATTTTTCACACACGGTGCACTTCTCATGGCAAGGTATACAATGTTATTATAGATGGGGGTAGTTGTGAAAATGTGATTTCTACTACTATGGTAGAGAAACATTCCCAGTCATATAAACTCTCATGGCTTAAGAAAGGAAATGCTGTGAAAGTAAAGAAAAGGTGTTTGGTTGGCTTTTCTATTGGTAAAAATTATAAGGATGAGGTGCGGTGTGATGTCATCCCCATGGATGCATGTCACTTGCTTCTCGGACGTCCTTGGCAATATGATAGGAAGGTCATGCATGATGGCTTTAAGAACACTTATACATTTACCAAGGATGGGGTTAAAATCACACTAGGTCCTTCCAACCCTGAGCATTTATCCAAACTTTCTATTAAGGAGCTGCCAGAATCTAGTGAGGCATATGCTTTACTTCTTGTGGAGGAAAATAAAATGAAAAATGAAATACCTCCTATTATCCTACATCTTATTCATGAGTTTAAAGATGTGATTCCGGAGGAGATTCCACACGGTCTTCCACCTATGCGGGAGATCCAACATTGCATTGTCCTAGTGTCGGGCGCCGCTATACCCAATAAGGCAGCCTATCGAATAAATCCAAAGGAAAATGAGGAACTACAACGACAAGTTGAAGAGCTTATTCGCAAAGACTTGGTGCGAGAGAGTATGAGCTCGTGCGCAGTGCCGGCATTATTGGTTCCAAAGAAAGATGGCTCTTGGCGCATGTGTGTGGATAGTAGGGCGGTCAACAAAATCACTATTAAGTACCGCTTTCCTATTCCGCGACTCGACGATCTTCTTGACCAACTTCATGGTGCCTCGGTTTTCTCCAAAGTTGATCTAAGGAGTGGCTACCATCAAATCAGTATGCGCCCTGGTGATGAATGGAAAACGGCATTCAAGACGCGTGATGGTCTCTACGAGTGGATGGTCATGCCATTCGGCCTCTCAAATGCTCCAAGCACTTTTATGCGGCTTAAGAACCATGTATTCAAACCCTTTATTGGCAAGTTTTTTGTTGTTTATTTTGATGATATTTTGATCTACAGTAACAACATTGAGGAGCATATAGCGCATCTTCGGCAAGTATTTCAAATTCTACGAGAGCAAAAGCTATTCGCCAACTTAAAGAAATGCGAATTTGTGACAAATAGCTTAATTTTTTTGGGCTATGTTGTCTCGGCCGAAGGTATCAAGATGGATCCAGCAAAGGTTGAGGCCATTATTATGTGGCCCGAACCTACTTCACTTCATGACATTCGAAGCTTTCATGGCCTTGCTTCTTTCTATTGACGTTTCATCAAAGGCTTTAGCACCATCATCACCTCTATCACTGATTGCTTGAAAGGAGGATTTTTCAAATGGATGGATAATGCAAAGAAGAGTTTTGAGCTTCTCAAAACAAAGATGATAGAAGCTCTTATTCTCACGCTCCCTGACTTCAACAAAGTGTTCGAAATAGAGTGCGACGCCTCAAATGTTGGAATCGGCGCAGTTCTTAGCCAAGAAGGTAAACCTCTCGCCTTCTTTAGTGAAATGTTGAATAATTCTCGACAAAATTATTTTACTTATGAAAAAGAGTTTTATGCTATTGTTCGAGCTTTGGAGCATTGGCGCCACTATCTTATTTCTAAGGAGTTTGTTCTATTCTCCGATCATGAGGCCTTAAAGTATATTCATGGCCAGCACAAACTCAACCGGAGGCGTGCTAAATGGGTAGAGTTTTTACAAGCTTACACTTTTCATATTAAACATAAGGCGGGTAAGCAAAATAAAGTGGCAGATGCTTTGAGTCGAAGATATGCTTTACTTTCAACCATGCAAGTGCAAGTTTTAGGCTTTGAGGTGCTCAAGGAGCTTTATGAGGGTGATTTAGTGTGGGTGCATTTTCGCAAAGAGCGCTTTCCACAAGGCCAACATGGCAAGCTTAAACCGAGAGCAGATGGACCATTCAAGGTATTAAAAAGAATCGGTGAGAATGCCTACAAGATCGAGTTGCCCGGCGGGTACAATGTTTCAGCGACTTTCAATGTTGCGGATCTTTCACCGTATTATACCGAACTTAAGGACAAGTTCTTTTCAACTGGGGGAGAATGACACCGTCCTTGGAATTGATGGATGAAGCCATTACTCACTTAATAAATGCTAGTTTAGTTTTTCTATAAATTGTCTTTTCGTTTTTCTATAAAATTAATGTGTCTTTTAGTATTCCTAAAATGTCTTTTAGTATTTCTAAAAAGTGTCTTTTAGGTTTTCTATAAAATTTATGAGTGAGTTAATGTATAGGGAAGTTGAAAGATCTTTTGAGAGACTATATATATGTAATAACTTATGTTGAAAGAAACAAGTTAAGTTGAGTTGAATTTTCTACTTTCATTTGAGAAGAAGGATTTCTTCTTATTTTACTCCTATCTCCTAGATGGATTTTCTGTGAGAGAAGAGTGTTGTTTGATCACTGCAGTTGGTGGAGTCCTTGCGGTGGCAAGTGTTACTCGACCATTGTGTTGGTGGATTCCGCGTAGTGGTAAGTGTGCTCGAGTTCGATGCGGTGGATTCTACGGCGGGCCGAGTGTTTATCGGTTCGTTTTTGTCCTATCTCCGCGCCCCCTCTAAGTTCCGGCGTCAGGTATTGTATTTCTAGAATAATAGAAAGTACAACTGATTTCTTATCTTATGAGGGTGGAGGCCACAATCTTATATAGGCCACTCACCGCCCATAAGCCTAATGAAAAGATGCCAAGTGGCACAAAAGTACAAGCCTAAAGGGGAGGCTACAAGCTCCCAAGAATCCTACATTAATTACCCTACCTAGAAACTTGAAGAAGCCTATGACTCTTCGGCATCCGCGTCCGACGTCTTTAGATTCGTGAAGAAGCTTCTAGATGGGTGTAGCAAAACCTCATGAAGTGATTTTTCTTTGGAGTTTGGTAGATGGCAAAGGAGAAATCAACAGAAAAAGTTGAGTCCCTGACAATCTCCCCTACCTAGTGCGCAGGCGCCCTCGCTGCGCGCTGGTGTTGGAATTCTTCGATCATGGTGGAATATTTCCAGAGAGTGTTAGCCTTCTCCCAGCTTGCTTCGCCATGCGGGAGGTTCTTCCACTTTACTAGGTACTCAACACTCGGCGGGACTCCGTGACGATGGATGGTGTGAGTGTCCAACAAAGTTTCGACCTCTTTGTCAATGGATGTTGTCATAGTAGCGGGAGCGCGCTGCGACACGCTCCTGTTGGGATCCTCGCAGTCGTCATGGAATGGCCGAAGGCAGCTCTCATGAAAGACAGGGTGGATTCGTAGGTTGGCTGGTAGTTGCAATTTGTAGGCAGCTTTGCCCGCTCGCTTCACCACAGTGAACGAACCCTCATACTTCCGTATCAGGCCGCGATGAATCTTGCGAAAGGTTTTGAATTGTTGTGGCTGCAGCTTGACCAAGACTTGGTCTCCCTTAACGAACTGCAAGGGTCGCCGCTTTACATCGGCCCACTTTTTCATTCGATGCGCTGCTTTTTCCAAACAAGCCCTCGCGATGTCTTTCTTTTCTTGGAGATGCGAGGTGAATTTAAGAGCCATAGGGCTGCGGCCCTGCTCGCCCGCAGCAGCAGAGTGTGGAGTGAGCGGTTGTCTTCTCGTTGCAAGCTCGAACGGGCTGTGGTTCGTAGATTCGCTCATCCGCAAATTGTAAGAGAATTGGGCCACATCCAGATGATGTACCTAGTCTTTCTGACTAGCACTCACATAGTGCCTCAAGTACTCCTCCACCAAGGCATTCACCCGCTTCATCTGGTCGTCCGTCTGCGGATGAAAACTTGTAGAGAAGAGCAATTCCGACCCCAAGATCCGGAACTCCTCTGTCCAGAACTTGCCAGCGAACCTTGGGTCACGATCGCTCACAATGTTTTCAGGGATCCCTCAAAACTTCACCACATTGCTGACGAAGAGCCGCGCTGCTTTCTCCGCCGTGCAATCCGTTGGTGCCGCTATGAAGGTTCCGTATTTGGAGAATCGGTCCACCACCACAAGAATTGATCCCAATGCCCCCACCTTGTTTAAAGCGGAGATGAAGTCCATCGAGACGCTCTCCTATGGACGCGTTGGTGTTGGTAGTGGCTCGAGGAGACCTCCTGGCTTCTGGCTCTCCACTTTATCCTGCTGGCACACAAGACAAGTCCGCACATACGCCTCCACATCGTCCCGCATGTGAGGCCAATAGTATGTGGCCTCTAGCAGTGCCAGAGTTCGTTTTTGCCCCGGATGTTCGGCCCACTTGGAGTCATGGCGCTCCCTTATGAGCTCTCGACGAAGATTGCCCCACTTGGGCACATAGACACGATGCCCATTGGTTAGGAGCGGTCCATCGCTAACCTAGAACCGCTGCGCCTTGCCCTCCTTGACAAGTCGCACGAGTCCCTGAGCCACAGGGTCCTCGCAAGTCCCTTTGCGGATTTGCTCCCTGATCGTTCCATGGAGCTGGCACACCGCCGCTATCAGCCATATGGTTCCCCCTTCCTGGTTTGTATTGAAGCTCCATGTCGAACTCCGCTAGGAAGTCATATCATGTTGCTTGCTTTGGTGATAGCTTCTTTTGTGTTTGGAAATAGCTTGTGGCGACATTGTCCGTTCGCACCACAAACTTGCTTCCGAGGAGATAGTGCCGCCAAGTCCTCAGACAATGCACTTTTGCCGTCATCTCCTTCTCTTGAACAGTGTATCGCCGCTCAGTGTCGTTGAGCTTGCGGCTTTCATAGGCGATGGGATATCCCTCCTGCATGAGAACACCGCCAATGGCAAAGTCTGAAGCATCAGTGTGTACCTCAAATGGTTGACGACAGTCAGGAAGTCGCAACACTGGTTTTTTAGTCACCGTCCGCTTAAGGTCCTCGAATACCTTCGCGCACTGAGGGGTCCAGTCCCATGATTGGTACTTCTTCAGCGAGTCCGTAAAAGGGGCTGCTCGCCCGGAGTAGCTCGCGATGAAGCGACGATTATAGTTGACGAGTCCGCGGAAGGATCGCAGCTCGGACACCGTCGTGGGCGCCTCCCACTCGCAGATCTCCCGAATCTTCTGGTGGTCCATGTGCAGTCGACCTTGGCCTATCCAGTGGCCAAGGAAATGCACCTTCTCCTTCGCAAAGGAGCACTTTTCTCTTTTGACAAAAAGTTGGTTGTCCCGCAGCACTTGGAAGATGATCTGTAGATGCTCCTCATGTTCCTCCAGCGTGTTGCTGTAGACGATATCGTCGAGGTACACCACCACGAAGTGGTCGAGGTAGGGATGGAATAACTTGTTCATCAAGGTGCAGAAGGTTGCTGGCGCATTTGTCAGGCCGAATGGCATGACAAGGAATTCGTAGGCCCCGTATCTCGTCACGCATGTGGTCTTCTCCTTGTCCCCTTTCGCAATTCTCACTTGATAATACCCCGAGCGAAGATCGAGCTTTGTGAAATACTTCGCTCCTCCTAGCTGGTCTTCGAAGAGGTCTGCGACTAGCAGGATAGGGTACTTGTTCTTCACCGTTACCTTGTTGAGTGCTCTGTAGTCAATACAGAGTCGCAAACTTTCGTCACTCTTCCGTTGGAACAACACCGGCGCTTCATAGGGTGCCTTTGACGGTTTGATGAAGCCTGCTTCAAGAAGGTCCTTCAACTGACGTTGCAACTCCTCGAGTTCTGGCGGAGCCATCCTGTATGACGCCTTTGCTGGTGGCTTGGCACCAGGTTCAAGCTCGATTGTGTGGGCCACCTCCCTCCTAGGTGCCACCTCCCTCCTAGGTGGAAGCTGCTTGGGTAGTTCCTGGGGCATGACATCCTTGAACTCCCCTAATATAGCATCAATCTCTGTCGGAAGGTCTTTCTCCTCGAATCCCTTCTCACTTACCTCGCAGATGGCCGCAAGATAAGTTATCTCCCCACGCTTCACTCCCTTCCGGAGTTGCAGAGCTGAGAGGATAGGGGTTTCTGTTGATTCGCTGCGGCTAGCCAAAACCATACAAGGGGCGGCCTCCTCCATGATTCTCAAGGCCCCAAGATGTGGCATTGGTACCTCCTTTGACGAGGCTAGAAAGCCGATGCCGAGAATGATTTTGAAGTCGTCAATGGTTGCGGCTGTGAAGTTCGCTGTTCCCACCAAGGGTCCTACAGCGACCGACACGTCCTTGGCTACCCCTGAGATAGGTTGTGCCTCAGAGTTAACCGCCTTGATCTTGCTCGTGTCCTTCTCAAGCTTGAGGCCCAACCGCTTGGCCTCTGTTGCTGCGATGAAGTTGTAGGTTGCTCCCGTGTCCACGAGCGCTCAAGTGGCCCTCCCATTGAGGGTCACATTGACAAACATAAGTTCCTTCTTGAGAGTTTTGTCGCCGCTCGCTTGCCTCTGCATTGCGCTAACGAGCCGCAGGGCTCTCATCTTTGTCTGTGTTGCTTCCTCGCTCTTATCGGCTTGGACAGCATTGACGGTCTTCTTCTATGGACAATCGCACGCCCAATGGTCATCTCCGCAGACATAGCAAGACACCTTATTCTTCTGTGGAGGACCCTTTTGCTCTTTGCCCTTGTGGTAATCTTTGTTCTCGCGACGGTCTCCCCCACCTTTGGCCTTGCTCGCCTTAGGCGGTTTGCCGCGACTAGACTTCGTCCTCTCATACTCTGGTTGCTTTTCCGCTATGGCTATGGCAGAGCTTACATCCTTGATGTCTCGTTCCACGAGCTCCTTGTTTGCCCACAGTTGGAGACCGTCGAGGAAGAAGAACAGCCGGTCCTCCTCGGCCATACTGGAGATGGAGAGCATCAGTTTGGAATACTCCTTGACATACTCCTTGAGGGTTCCCGTATGCTTAAGCCATCGAAGTTGCCTCCGTGCAAGATACTCGACATGCTTGGGGTAGAACTGTGCCTTGAGCTCGCGCACGAAGTCCTCCCAAGTCTTCAACTCGCATTGGTCCTTCTCGGCCTCCACCGACCTCCGACGCCACCACAGCATGGCATCGTCAGTCAGGTACATGGAAGCGGTTTGGACTTTGTCTTCTTCGTCCTCCAGCCGCAACGCCCTGAGATAGCGTTCCATGTGCCAAAGGAAGTTGTCAATTTCCTTCTCATCGCGCGTCCCCTTGAAGCATTGGGGTTCGGGGATGCGGATTCTTGGGGTATGCTCCTTCTGTGTCTCGCCGCCATGAGCCATCGCCCTCTCGAGGATCGTTATCTGCAACTTAAGGTCCTCGACCTCATCGACCCTTGTGACAAGGTCTTCCACTCGCGTCTTCCGCTCGTCCTCGCGACGAGTAACGTCAGCGTGAAACTGCTCGAGCTGTTGGCGAAAAGTTCTCATGGCAGCTGCAACGCTTTCCTCCATGGTATGTAGCCCGTCCTCCATGATCCCTACATATTGGGTTAGGACTAAATAGTTGTCTTCAACTTTCGCCATAGCTTCCTCCATCAAGCCAACACAGTCATCAAGCGAAACGGTCTCCCTCACACGAGTCCGCAGTTCCTTGCTTTTGCCGCATCTAGATTGCTTGGGTGGTTCGGCCATGACGTCGATGACGGCAGCTTCCGACGACGACATGGTTTCCCATCTCCCGATCGTTGCTTTGATACCAACTCTCACGGACTTAAGCGAAATTGCTTGAAAAGCTCGCGCGACGCTCGCCTTCTTTCACGAAGTGAGCAAGCCTGCACCACTTGCGAACTTGGACCTACTTGTCCTAAGTTAAAGTGCAAGAGAGAGTTTGAAGAAGAGGTATTGTATTTCTGGAATAGTAGAAAGTACAACTGATTTCTTATCTTATGAGGGTGGAGGCCACAATCTTATATAGGCCACTCGCCGCCCATAAGCTTAATGAAAAGATGCTAAGTGGCACAAAAGTACAAGCCAAAAGGGGAGGCTACAAGCTCCCAAGAGTCCTACATTAATTACCCTACCTAGATACTTGAAGAAGTCCATGACTCTTCGGCATCCGCGTCCGACGTCTTGAGATCCGTGAAGAAGCTTCTAGATGGATTTAGCAAAACCTCATGAAGTGATTTCCCTTTAGAGTTTGGTTGATGGCAAAGGAGAAATCAGCAGAAAAAGTTAAGTTTCTTACATATGGCTTCGGTAGGGAGATGAAGAATAGAGGATGGGTTGGTTAGAGATGACCTGTAGCTCGATATTCAAAAGTTTACAACCTATATTGGAATGGGTTCTACTCACTGAAAGCCGAAATCCTAGATTTTCGAACCTAATTTTAACCAATATAAGTCTTTTGCTTTAACTAGAGTCCTTCTGCAGCACATTGTGGCACGGTACACATAATTGTGAGATGAGATATTAAATGTGGAAACTTAATATATCCTTTTCTCGACCTAACTCTTTCTCTTCCAGTCAATAGATTAGTTCTTGAATGGGGTTCTATGCGTTGCCACTGAAAATACCACTTCTTATCTGACCTGCGTGTGTTAAGCATGTCGCCAACATTCATCCTGAGCTAGGATCGAACTCTCCATGAGATTCATGATGAGAAATAAAAAAGAATGTAAAAAATTTGCATTGTCGTCGACCAGTAGCTACAAAAAAAAATTTGATCGGAGAAAAGCGCTATACTATCAAGCTCAAGCTTTCTTCTGCATCTGCGCCAACAAAGAGAAAAATGCTTTTAGTATTTCGCAAACATAGGGTGCAAATATCTAAATTTCACCCTTGTAGATACTTTTTTTAGACCCATTACCGACTTGGACCTTTTTTGGCGAATATCGGTGTACATACTCCTTTTTTGGCGAATATCGGTGTACATACTCCCTTTTTCTGTATTTTTAGATAAATTAGAAAATAAATAAATCCTATAGGCTGATGCCACAAATTCCACCGTCGAAAACCATTTTGACTATGCTTACAGACCAACTAAATATGTCATGCTTCGGGGCCTTTTTTGTTATACATATTCGAGATTTTTCAATTGAGAACTTGAGGTTTGCAGAAGTCATGTAAAATTTTTAATTTGAATACATTGCCTGGGCGGTCGGGACGTGCATAGGCCCGCTACACAGAGGTGCTGGTGATCCAAATGCCAAAATCCAACATCCAAGTACCACAAAAATCAAATTTTCATATAACAACTCTAAACTTGAAAGACTACAAATCCACAAGTCCACAAAACAATAAGTATAAAGAGATAAACATAAAATATCCGAGCTAAACGTCCATAACACAAGAAGCTAACTAAAGGTTCTATCTAGCCTTGCCCTCATACAACGCCCTGACCCTCACCGCTCGCATCACCGATAAAAACAGGAGGCGAGAAACAAATAAATATATTTTCCTATGGGTACAACAAACTGCTAAAGGTAAGTCGCATTCGCTAGCCAACAAGAGCAAAATTAACGAGAAAACTGCAAGGTAATCAACTGAGATATAAAAATAAACAAAACCAAAGGATATCAAGGAAAGTACTGAGTAATGTTGATAACCTTTAGTTGGCAACTAAAGGTTATCAAGTAAAGTACTAAGTTATGTTGCTACTGTAAACATAAATTATCTAAGTGCAATGAAGATATCTAACCACAGTAGCAAGTTAATAAGCGAGTGAAGGTCATGAAATAAAATATTTGAGGAATGCCACTGCTGTAATCAAAATCGACCGACTGAATGTAACATATAATTCAAACAAGAGTTCTATGTGTCAAACGGACCAACACTTCGTCAAAATCATATCCAATCACTATGGTTTGTCATAAAACTTGGCCCAAGCTTGCCCATTTGGCTACGAGGACCCATAAAACTAATTCCACTTTGGAGGAAAACTGCTGTACTTGAGGTCGAAAATTTTGTCTAAGAGTAGCACTCATCAATCTTGTGGGTACGGTACACAGGGTTATGAGACTTGTATAAGAACAACACCTATTAGGCTGACGAACTGAAGCACTCAAGGTTGTGGTTCCTTGTGCCATGGCGGAAGTCCTCTTGCGACGCTCCATTAGGATTATTATATTCAAGGGTTTCTTTTAAGAAGTAAATCTCATAAAATTATTTAATAGGCTCTATTTCTGTTGTTTAATTTGAACTCTGTACATATATCGCGTGGGCGATGAGCATATTAAATTATTTTTGCATGAACCATGGCTGTTCTTTAGATGTTGACCATAAAGGCATGTCAAATGAGAAACCAGTGAAGAAGATGACAAGTGTTGTGTTATACACGGTAAAATTTCAGCTATCTTACATCAGAAAGATATATCATGTACCATCCAGATGATTGGGCCTCTTCAAAGTTTGCTTATATTCCCCCTCAAAATTGAAAAGAATTACCGTTCGCTGTTAGATGGTCATATATGCAATTTTCAGTTTCCAATGGAAATGTTTGAAAGTCACAAAGAAGGCTATTTTATTTGTGTAACTCATTCTTCAGGTATGATGGTCAGCGTGCCCAAATTCATAGATTACCTGATGGATCTATACGAGTTTTTTCACGGCAAATGAAAGAATCAACATCCCGCTTTCCTGATTTGATTAGTGTAATTAGAGAGTTGTGCAACCCCACAGTTCAGACATTTATAGTGGATGCTGAGGTAATTTTGATCCTCACAATTTTCTTTTTCTTTAGGAAAATCAGATTCTGAGTCTCTTGGCTTCTTCATGTGCGGTTAGCAAATTTCTTTGTGGTCAGGTTGTAGCAATTGATAGGAATGGAAGCAAGCTTATGTCTTTCCAAGAGCTATCTTCACGGGAGCGAGGAAGCAAAGAGTCCTCAGTTTTATTGCATAACATTAAGGTAAAGTTTTTCCATGTTGCTGCTACTTCCTAGATATATTATGTCACTGCTACTTCCTAGATTCACTGCTACTTCCTAGATAAGCTGGTTTGACTAGTTGTTGAATGAATTGATTGGTGCACTTTGAAAATATTACAAATTCACCCTTTCACGGTTATAAAAGGATATCACGTCTCTTGATCATTAAAACAAGCTTTCTGTTGTTTGTATGGTATCTTTGTTACTAAGCTTCTTAGGCAAAACTTTCTTCCATCAGTTTGGAAACATGTAACTTCATTTTATGTTTCATGGATTATCATATAAAACATAATCCCCTGTCATTTAATCGTGGAGATTTTTTTTTTTTTTTTTTTTGGTGTTTGCCTGAAATAGATCTTTCTCACATGACAGTTGCTTTATAGTTTTCGTACAACCAATAGCTTTCATATTAACAACTGACTGCTACATTTTCTATCTGTTACCGCACAAACCTTTTATGAGCTTAAGAAATCTGCTTCACTGTGATTTTGTAATTTTAATCAGCTCGGTGACCTTCAGCGAGATGCTCCATTCATATGAGGTGCATATGCTTTCATGTTGGCATCAAACTTGCTTTAATGCCTTTCACTATTTTGAGCAATATTAGGAGAATATTCCTCACCTTAATCTCAATAGTTGTTTTCTGTCAACCACACAATCAATAATTGCCCATGCCCACTTCCCTTATTTTGCATGTGTTGGGTTATCTCTTTCAAATAAATACTGTCTATGTCAAGTATCGGGTGATATAGGTTGACATGCACTTAAACCACCTGAAATATTGTCTATTTGCAGATAGCTAGCTAAACTTTAAAAATTTTGTATTTACCTTCCAAACTTTGGAACTTCTGCAATTGACCACCTTAACTTTTATTTCTTCAATTTAAAATGATTAACATTTGCCAATGGGTCAAGAAAACAACAAAGAATGCATGGCAACTAGGTGAATCTTCTTGATCCAAAAATCACTTCTGTGAGTAAAATTGACCTAATCATCACATTTAATTTCCAAAATCAAATTCTAAAAATCAATTTTTCGTGTGGTAAGACTGAAGCTTGACGTCAAATAGACCGTTCGATATTGCCAACATGTGTAGTTTATTAATTTTTGACAATTTAGATAATTCTAGCCAGTTTATATAGATAAAAATATAATCCTAGGTATCAATTGCAAAATTTTGGACATTTAGGTGGGAAATATGACATTTTTCAACTTTAGGTGACCATCTGCAAACAAGTGAAAGCTTGGGTCGTTCTCATGCATTTAACCTGGTGATATATTTTGGCTTGATAAATGATGCTTGGTACTATTAGCATATTAATAATGATACACATCTAGAACACCATGATAATGCTTTAACCTCTAGAAACATCTCATAATGGTACTGCTTTAAGCTCAGTTGAACCTAGATACAAAATGGTTCATCACAAGAAATGGTAATGTTTACGGTTTCAGTTTAGTTGTTGCCTTATTTCCTTCTTTTTTTAGTTTGATAGTTGTAACATGGTGATGAAATCTTTAAGTGATCATCATCCACTCTCTAGCAATCGGCGCTGTAAAGAAATGCTAGCAAGCAAGTTATCATTTGGAGGCTTTGCATTTTCTTGATTTAATCTTCTCTTTTTCAAGTTCTCGTTTCCCAATATGCACCATTAAATGAGATGATGTGCTAAATTATACTAAATTACCTTGCAGGTTGACATTTGTGTATTCATTTTTGACGTCATGTTCTACAATGGAGAGAGGTAATTATTTACTTTTTAATATTATTTTCATCTTAGGTCTAGTTTGGTATTACATTTCCAAAGCACCTGATTTTATGCATTGGAAGCAAGGATTTAAGTGCCGTGGCACGAGGTCGTGCCGAAAACTTGCCGGCATAGTACGCCACGGTGTGTGCCGAATAGTGCCGGTGAGTGCCGGACACAAAAAATACATGTGTGCCGACACATATTGGCATGAAATATTTATTTTCTTTAGCACCATAATCTTCTAATTGTTTCTTATGTATCTTTATCAATTTTTTTGAACTTTATTGAGAAAATTACTTAGTAAATTAAAGAAAAGAGGGTTTTGAGCCGTGCCATCGGTACGGGTGCTGTATCGTACCGGTATCTTGTTGGCACGATACGTCATGGTAGATACGGATCGTACCGATGGATACTTAAATCCTTGATTGGAAGGCATAAAAAATCCAAAAGCATTCCAATCTTCCCTCTTTTCATATTATAAAATTGTGGTGGCAGCTGCCAACCTAATTGAACATGAGTAAAAATTTAAATGCTCTGCCAAGAGAGACATACAAGCATAAATATTAAATGTTTATTTCCTGATAGGTCTGGTATGTATTACTTTCCAACTGGGAATCAAGTGCCGCCCCGTGCCGACCGGCACGGGGTGGCACGTACCGTGCCCCTGCAATAGGGGCACGGTACCGGGGGGGGGGGGTATCCACCCCCCTCCCCGTCTTGGCGATACCCATTGGGTATCGCTCGAGACAGAGCGATACCCAATGGGTATCGAGCATGCCGTGCCAAGCGTGCCGAGCTTTTTTTTTTTTTTTTTTTTTTTTTTTTTTTTAAACACATGGTTTTACAGTAAACATATGGTTAAATACTTATTATACTTGTGAATTTTATTATTATATTGTTATTTTTATTTTCTATGAGGTATAGTTGTACTTTATATATAAAAAAAGTTATCAATTTGTTAATTGGTGAGTATAATAAGCTATATATAGCCAATATTCATAATTTTTTGACTAAACATTTCAAAACAATATTATAAGAACTTATTGGGAACAAAAAAAAAAAAAAAAAAAAACCGTGCCAGAGCATGCCACTGGAAGGTCATGTGTATCCATCGGCACGGAAGCGTGCCCATACCGTATCGTGCCAGGCGGAGAGCGGCACGCCCCCGTGCCACGGCACTTAATTCCTTGCTTTCCAACATTTTCGTTTTTGATTCATCATTCCACCCCGCGCTACTTCTCTACATCTTTCGATTTTAACATATTTGGTGCTCAATTGTCCTCATATGGTTTTCAGCATTATCAGCATCGAATAAGTAGTGAAACTGGTCATTGACAGCCATGACAGTAACAACATATGCTGATGACTTGAAGCTTGCCACTTTCAGTCGGTGTCATGATTGTTCAATGAGGAAAGGAATTAGAAAAGCATTGACCATAGGACTCAAATCTCTTGCTAGGCTTGCCTTCTCTAACTCCAGTTGTGCCTTTCTTATTCAAAATACTAGGAATTGCTGAATTATCCGGTCCTTCGTTGGAGTTCTTTGCATATGACTTTCTGATTTTCAGATAGTAGGGATAAACAAATAAAAAGAAATTTAATATGGTTATATGATAATCAAATACGAACTTAACCGCATAACATATTGAAAATGCATGACACTTTCACATTAAGTGAGATATTAACAACACTAATTCAACATGTGGAAGATCATACTAATGTTGATTCAACACGTACAATACAATATAATAAGAAGGCAATTCAAAATAAGTGTCATGACATAATACAAGACAATAAACCCAGTAGCACATGAAACTAGATAACATGTGCTCACATTGAGCAATACTAGCAACATAGATTCAATAAAAAGTGTCAACAACGTAAAATTTGAGTACAACATTTTGAGTCCACATTTTGAAGTAAATAGCATGACCTTGTAAAAATAAGTACCTCAGCAAGTTTATCCCTTAAATCTGTCCATTGTCTACGCTCATCTCAAAACTCTCTTTGGGACATAGACTGGGAATAATAGTTGCATTCATCTCCAACTTGAATATTTTTATCATTAAAGAATGGGTCATTAGGAACCATATTTGGACATATTTATGTAATAGTACACTGCAAACCAACAAAATATCCATGCTTTCAGTGAAGGAAGAAGAATTGCATTTCCGAAAGCTCTCTCAACTTTCGATTGCAACCATGCATGATGAAGGTTGAGTATTTCTTCCCTGTTTTGTGGTTTATATTCTTCTTCCTCCTTCAAGTGGTATCGCAAAGATCAATAATGAGCTACAAACCTATATATAGTTGTATGCCAAGCGTAAACTAGGTTATACTTTTCTGCTATTATGTCAAATATGTTCATGCCATTGTCTTCCTTTATTATCAATGGCATTGTGCAAATTAAATCTTACTTTCTATTATTCATAACCCTGTTGGGGGAGGTAAGGGTAGCATACTCATATACTACGAAATCATTAGTAGATCCCTCCCACCCTGCTAACATACATATAAATCTACAATCCGGGGTGACAACTGCTATCATATTTTGTGTCAATCCCTTCCTACCACGAAATCAAGCAGCTAAATTGGTTGATACTTTTGCTTTAATATAAGTGCTGTCTGAGAGGTCGATCGAATCCTTTTAGGATAATATAATTTCACCATGATTATTTTATTGGTAAATTTGTAAAATATCAAATATCTATTTCTTACCTTAAAATGGGGATATAATAAAACAGATTTGATGTGATCTTTAGAAGGGTTTCATGGTCTGGCTTCTGAACAAACATCGATTTATAGTCTTGTACCTTATTAAACATCGATTTATGTGATCTCTAGTACCTTATTAAACATCGATTTATAGTCTCATTTGATCAGATGAATGATATGTAAGGAAATTTTTAAAATAATATTGTTGATTTGTCTTTTGGTTTTTTGATGAATGGATACAACTCTTAGTGAATGGATGCATCTCTTAGTAAAGAGATGTGTTTCTAATCAAAGAGTGTGTCTATTAGTAAAGATATATGACTCTAATCAAAGGATGTGACTTTTAGTAAATGAATGTGAATGGATGTGATCCTTAGTGAAAGGATATGACCTTTAGTGAAAGGGTTAGGCATGAAAAGATACAACTTTATAGTATGTCTCTTCGTGAATATGTCTGTTTTAATTCTTACATTCAATGAATTTGATCAAATAAATCAAAGGAAATTTGTAACTAATTGGTAGTTATAATCAAATGAAAAGCCACAATTTGAAAAGTCACTTAAACACCCGTTCGTAGTCTATATAAATCCTTAGCGTTGACTGCTGAAGGACAACAGTTGGAAAAGAGTTCAAGTCTCCATTCATAATAATTTTTTTGTTGTTTCTTATTTTGTTTCTCGTTGACAACTTAATCGTGTGAGTGCTCAAAGGCCCAATTTCGTGTGTGCAAACACAATTGGGGTTTATGCTTCATTGTATCCTGTGAGGCTATTCGTTGACCTAGTACATATCAGATTGATCAAACGGTGGGGACGGATTAAGCCTTAAGAAGAGTGGCTTTGCTATATGCCTTGAAGCCCTTTTCATCTTTCTACTTCATATACACTTCTATACTTTTGTTCCAACATGATATGTTAGGACTGTATTGTTGTATTATGACCCGTTGTATGTAGGAATAATGCAAGCTGCTCCTTAACATGAAATGTGATTTGTATCCCTCTATAAAGAACATTCCCTCTTTATTGTGGCAAGAGTGAAGAAAAGCTTTAGGATCCATCCAGAAGTAATCAACAGAACTCAATTGTCTCACCATACTTTCTACGCAAGTTGGCCCTCCTATGCAAATCTCAACATAAGAGGGCTCTCTAAGCAAATGCCTCTTTGTTTTTATTCTCCTCATGAAGTGCATTACGAATATTTTTACTATCTTATGGATCTTACAAATTTTTATAAAAATTTAAAGAAAAAATAATTTTTTCTATGAGCTGTAGTTGTATTTAACTTCACCTATAAAGAAGACTACTACTATATTAAGCTATTAACTAGTAAGTTAGTAAGCTATTATCAAGGATTTAAGTGCCGTGGCACGGGGTCGTGCCGAAAACTTGCCGGCACGGTACGGCACGGTGCGTGCCGAGCCGTGCCGATGAGTGCCGGTCACAAAAAATACATGCGTGCCGACAAATAATGGCATGAAATATTTAATTTCTTTAGCAACAAAATTTTTTAATTGCTTATTATGTATCTTTATCAAATATTTTGAACTTTATTAAGAAAATTACTTATTAATTTTAAGAAAAAAGGGTTTTGAACTGTGTCATCGGCACGGGAGTTGTATCGTGCCGGTATCTTGTTGGCACGGTACGGCACGGTAGATACGGCCCGTGCCGATGGATACTTAAAACCTTGGCTATTATTGATATTAGATCAAGACAAATCAATACATAGCCAAAATTTATAAATATTACTTTAAAACTTTTAAAATAACATTCTAAAGCCTTATTGGACAGAAAAAACTAAAATAAAACTGTGCCAAAGCGTGCCACTAGGAAGTTGTGCGTGCCGACAGGCACGCAAGCGTGCCATGTGTCGGCACGCAAGCGTGTCTGTGCCGTATCGTGCCAGGCAACGACCAGCACACCCCCGTGCCACGGCACTTTAATCCTTGCCCCAAAACACCGATTCCCAGTACTTGCAACTCAAGAATCTGACAATCCAAACAACAACACGAGAAAAAAAAAAGGAAAAAAAGAATGGACGAGCCCAGGCATTATAGGCAGCAAGGATGGCAGATCTGGTGGCAACGAAGTCAGTATGGTGTCTAGTGGCGAGGTAGTCTAACGTGGTGAGGCATGGGGAGAGAGAGAGAGAGAGGCAATGGTAGGTTATTTTATTTATTGGAGAGGTAACTTTAATGGAGATGAGTAGAATAATGGATGTAGGAAGAGAGAGAGAGAGAGAGAGAGAGAGAGAGAGAGAGAGAGAGAGAGAGAGAGAGAGAGAGAGAGAGAGAGGCGATGGTGGGTTATTTTACTTATTGGAGAGGTAATTCTAATGCAGACGAGAAGAGTAATGGATGAGAGAGAGAGAGCAATGGTGGGTTATTTTACTTGTTGGAGAGGTAACTCAATGCAGATGAGAAGAGTGTTAGATGTGGGAATTAGTTTTTAAAAGCTCTCTCCTCTTGTTGTAATTGTCTCCGTAGCGACCAGGGGGAAGTCACTTGCATGAACATAAGGGTTCCAAATGCAACTCCACTTAAGTTAACTTTTTCACTTTCATCAAACCTAACAGTAAAAATTGTGGAATTATCTACTTACATAGAAAGTCTAGTTACACGCTAGCCGGTTATGGTGTAACCAACATGCCTATAACTGATCACTACTGTACATTTTTAGTATTATTGCATTGCATCTTGATGTGAATATTGAACTAAAAGAGGCTGATCTTTTTCCATGCAGCCTATCCAATTTCCCATTGCTAGCAACTACTGTGTTGATATAAATATGTTACTTGGGAATGTTTATAGTACAGTCCATGTGTTATAAGCTATTATGAATAGATTGACAACTCAGCCAGGCCTTTGTGGCTTGGCCAGAGAAAGATACTTGGAGAAGATACCTTTTGGTGTGATTGTTTTATGAAGTGCATCTTTCAATAGATCATATTACCTTTTTTCCTTATATTATCGAAATTTCAAGTATATATACCTTGTTCTTATGGAATTTTTTACCCTTCAGGCTTCTGGATTACCCACTGCGTGAACGGAGAAAGTGTACGTTATGCATGCAGCAAGAAATCTATGCCTGAATGTCAATGATCATTTTAATCGTTCTTTTCTGGTGCTAATTACAGTCCCAATGAAATTTTCTAATAATTTTCACTTGCATTTAACACTGCAGATATAAATAATTTATTCCAAGAAAAGATGGGTTACTTGGAACTAGCAAAGGAAACAACTGTAAGTGTTGCTGTAGATGGAAAAGAAATTAATATCTTTTTGCTTGAGAATACTGAAACAACTGTAAGTGTTGCTGTAGATGGAAAAGAAATTAATATCTTTTTGCTTGAGAATACTCCTCTCACATTTTCTGGATTTATTTTTTAGATGTCTAAACAAAACCTGCACAGTTATCTACTCACATTTATATTTCTGCAAAATATAGATGTGAGAATACTCCTCTCACATTTTCTGTATTTATTTTTTGGATGTCTAAACAAAACCTGCACAGTTATCTACTCACATCTATATGTCTGCAAAATCTGAATTTTGAGGTGTCAAAAGCTTGATTTCTTACATTTGTACCTTGTATTTGCAAAATTGCTCCTCATAACAAACTTTTCTAATGCAAGGCCAATTGCGTAATGAATTGGATGAATCCTCATGTTAGAATTATAAACTGCATTTTCGAAAGATGCGTGTGAAAATTTATTAATTTGTTTTCGGAGGATTATGTATGAACACAGACGACTTTGCTAGGATATATATGTAAAAGACCTTACACAATTTTTCCTCTCAGATTCATCTTAGTTTTCTGTTTGGGAAGAGTAAGAGAGGCTTGTAGTCCTGTTTTTGTTCTGATTCTGTTATTCTATAGGTGGAGGCTGATGAAGCTTTTCCAGACAATCAGGGCACGCTGAATAAGATCAGCACTTTCTTTGAAGAAGCATGTAGCTCTTTTTGTGAAGGAATAATGGTTAAGACTTTAGATTGTAATGCAGGATATTTTGCTTCTAAACGTAGCGAGGCCTGGTTAAAGGTACAAATTTGATATTACATGCTAGGAATAACATAAAAGCTTAATTACTCTTTACTACCCCAAACATTAGCTTAATTACTCTTTACTACCCCAAACATTAGGGCCCTGTTTGGTAACAGGGATAAGGGGGGAATAACCCCCTTATCCCTGAATCCATTCCCAAACGGGAATGGAAAAAGCTGGATTTGCTATTCCAACTATTCTGGAATAGCTGGGATGGGGGTGGGAATTGAAATTCCCACCCCCACCTGAAATTGGGTTCGTCCCATTCCAGACACGGGAATCGAGGTCCTCTCTCTCTCTGCACCTCCTCTCTCTTTCCACGGCACTTTTTTTTTTCTTTTTTCTTTTTTCTTTTTTTTTTCCTTTCTTTTCCATACACTAATAATAAAAATTAGTTTTTCTATTTTTTTAAATTAGAATTTTTAAATTTTAAAAATTTAAAATTTTTAAATTTTAAATTTTAAAATTTAAAATTTAAAATTTAAAATTTAAAATTTAAAATTTAAAATTTAAAATTTTAAATTTTAAATTTAAATTTAAAATTTAAAATTTAAAAATTTTAAATTTTTAAAATTTAAAAATTTTAAATTTTTAAAATTTAAAAATTTTAAATTTTTAAAATTTAAAAATTTTAAATTTTTCTCTCTCTCTGCACCTCCTCTCTCTCTCTCCACGGCACTTTTTTTTTTCTTTTTTCTTTTTTTTTTTCCTTTCTTTTCCATACACTAATAATAAAAATTAGTTTTTTTATTTTTTTAAATTAGAATTTTTTAAAAGATATTTAAATTTATAAAATTTAAAATTTAAAATTTTTTATTTAATAAATATTATTTTTTTAACTTATTTTTTAATAAATCTAAAAATTTAAAATTTATAAAATTTATACAATTATTTTATAAATTTTTTAAAATTTATATAAATTTAAAAATTAAAATTTTTACTCCCACTTAAAATTTAAAAATTAATTTTTATTTACTCTCATTTAAAATTTTTACTCCCACTTAAACTTTAATTTTTATTATGTATTTTTTAAAATTTATATAAATTTAAAAATTAAAATTTTTACTCCTATTTAAACTTTATTTTAAAGGGCAAAATAGTCAAAACACATAATTATCCCCTCTCAATTCTTCTTATTCCTCTATACTCAACCAAACAAATTTTTTCTTATTCATCTTATTCTCCTTATTCCTATATAAATTACCATACACAATTTTCTTTAAACCCGGTATAACTCATAAACCCAACCAAACGCAAATTTACACTAATTCCTGCTAATACCATAATCTATACCTATCCCCGGTGTAACAAAATTTTCCTTATCCCCGAACCAAACGGTACCTAGAGGTGTCAGGTTTAACTTTCTGCATGTACTATTTTTTTTTGCCAAACTTTCCACTGGATTTTTGGTTTCACTACAACACTTAGCTAACAAACAGTAGACATGCCAGGAATGATTAATAGAAAGGGTTTGAATTTGTCTAATCATCTGCTAAAGTTACTTTTAACGATATCATCCATCGGTTGTTGCCATCTGATGGAAAAGATAGAATATTCTTAAATAGAGTCAGAAAACTTTGGAAGTGCTAAATTTTTTTTGGGTCAACATTGGTGGCAATCCTCACAAGAGTCTTAGTAGCAAAGGAAAGTATGAACTTTGAACTCTCCATTTGACACGGTCCGTATCCACCGTGCCGTATCGTGCCAACAAGATACCGGCACGACATAGCTCCCATGCTGATGGCACAACTCACGACATAGCTCCCGTTCTTTAATTTACTAAATGATTATCTCAATAAAGTTCAAAAGATTTGATAAAAATACATAATAAATAATTAGAAAATTTTGTTGCTAAAGAAAATAAATATTTCCTGCCATTTTGTGTCGGCATACATGTATTTTTTATCACCGGCACTCATCGGCACCGCTTGGCACACACCGTGCCGGCAAATTTTCGGCACGACCCCATGCCACGACACTTAAATCCTTGCTCTCCATGCTCCAAATTCACGTTGTTGCTTCTGTCCGGTATTCTTTAATCAAGGAACCCTTGGGCCATTTGGCTACCAAAATCTTTGTTTAATTGAGCGTGAGGATTGCTGTGGAACCGGAAGTTCAAGAGAGTTTGGTAAAAAAGAAGTGCAGTGTGGGATGTTGAAACACTCCTGAAGTTCAATATAGTAAAAGTCTAATTAAGCCTAGCAGAAGGGTAACTTTTTGGTTTTTGTGTTATTATTGGAGAATAAATTTTTGTCTTTCATAGGTAAAGCGTGACTATGTAGATGGTCTCGGTGATACCCTTGATTTAGTTCCGATAGGAGCATGGCATGGGAATGGACGAAAGGCTGGGTGGTATGGATCAAGAAATGTTTCCGTGCTTTATCCCAAAATCTTTACTTTCCTAGAGGCTAAGCATTATTATAATTTTTTATTATTCAGGTATAGTCCATTTCTTATGGCATGCTATAACCCCGAGACTGAAGAGTTTCAAAGTGTGTGCCGTGTCATGACTGGCTTCTCAGACTCTTTCTACAAAGAGGTTAGTACAATCTATAAATATCATGTATATTGGTAACTACAACCAGCGGGCAATTTAAACTACTTGTATCCTATTTTGTTGAGAACTTCATGTGGCTTTTAATGACTTAACCTTTTCCTTCTGCTAAATATTAAAGTTTTGGTTTAGCATTTTCAAGTCCTTTTCATCGCTATGAAAGTTCTTTTAGGCTTTTGGACAGTTTTCGAGATGTCCCTCCCGTTTTGTACCTTATGATCAAACATGAGTTTTTATGAAAATTGACTACGATATTTTGGGATGATGGTGTCTTTATTTGATAAAACATCTTAAAATAGAGCCGATGGATGAAAAGGTTTTGTGAAGTGGACCCTAGATAGCGGTTTGTGTAATCTTAGTTGGTACTAAATTTAATTGGAATATGAACGAGGTGGGCAGAACTAGTTTCATTGCCTGGAAATCTGGTCAACTTGGCTTTTGTTCTTGGTGGTACATGGCCAAACCGTGCTTGGTAGACAATCTTAAGGTACAGCTGCTCTGGCATGACGTGCTAAGGAAAGAGAAGAGGGCATGTGGGTGGGATTTGAGGTTCCACATATCATTGGCTCAAGGGAGAGATCTGGGTGTGATTTTAATTCTGGACATCATAGGTTCTTGAGAAGGGAGTATGAGGAGGTAATGAGAGGTGCTAATGTGCTACAGCCATTTATGGAGGAAACTGGAAACCAAGAAACAAGGGTGTTGGGAGGGCATGACTTGCGGAGATATGGGATCATGACTTTCTAGCTATTATAATAGGAGGCAGGCAAAGTAAATAGCTCTGGTTGAAATAAGGTGTACTCGGCTGACACTAGATCAGTCCACATATCAAAGTTCAGTCTAGTCTCTTAACAAGGCAAAGAAACAATATTCCAATATTTGACTTCCCAGCATGCTGGCAACCAAATTAATTTTATGGATAGTAGAACATTCATTATATGATCTCTCGCCCCAATGCCTTCAGCAATAATTCGATTAATCAATTCAATTCTTTTTTTGTACAAGTTTCTTTTCTCCATCCTGCTTTTCTCCTCTCTTATTTGATTTATATTCTATTTCTTGTTACCTAACTAGCTGGTTTTAACTGTTTTTTTTTTTTTCCTTAGGTGAACAAATGTGTTAGACAGAGAGTATATACTACAATCGTTAGTAATGCAAAATATTTATAAAAAAAAGATATAATAGAACTAAAATGGCTAAAAGTACATTGTCTTGTCATTTGATAAAATGTTGGATGCTTGCATTGGTGATATGCAAGTGTGCTTTGGATGAGAGATATTTCTTTTTATTTTTCTTGGGGCTGTTTGTTTTTAGCAATTCTAGATAGAAATGATCAGATGGAGAGACACACTTCCTTTATAGTTTGCTTTTTTTATGGACTGGGCAGAAGATTTTGGTTTGCACATAGTAATTGAAAGTCAAAATATATCAAGAATCTAGAGCACTCTTGTTATTGAAATTCGTTCGTCCTATTTATTTTTATTCGATGGCATTTTATAAATTGACTCCAGATGAAAGAATATTTTTCGGATGAGAAGATCTTGGCCAAGAAGCCACCTTATTATCAAACAGACGAAGTGCCAGATTTATGGTTTGCTCCTGAACTAGTCTGGGAAATCCGTGGCGCTGGTAAATATGATTTGTTTAGCTCCTCTAAACTTCTAAATCTATTAAATTTGCTGTTGATCACCTATTATGATATGTAAGTTACTAACCAATACTATGGGGTGAATCTCTCAGACCTCACAATATCTCCGGTTCACCATGCGGCTGTTGGTCTGATTCATCCATCTCGAGGTATCTCGGTGCGACTTCCGAGGTTTGTACATTGTGTACCAGACAGGAAGCCCGAAGATTGCAGCCAGGCTGTTGATATTGCCAGCATGTTTAAATCTCAGACTAGAAAGATGGAGGTGAACTAGGATAATTAGTTAATATATCCCCCTTAATCATATTAGCCTTTCTGAGAATAATTGTGTGTATATAGACATATCATATAGACAGATAATTTGTGAATATAACACATCAGTTATGTTAGTCCTATTTATGCTCCCATATATCTGGTTTTGCTTTCCTTCTTTGCCTTTTCTTTTTTGGGTTAAAGGCATATATATATCTATTGACCATTGGATTGTTGGGTTCTTCCACCTTGTTCGCAAGCACTGTAGATACTGAAGAAAAATATCTGTTATTTGCTGTCATGTTCTGTTCAGGATCTTTGTCTTCATTGTTGCAGCATGGAATGCTGAATTAAGATTTTAGAGAAACTCACCTTCCGCGAGATGAAAGGGTTCGACAAGTATGGCTTGAAAGCAGTAATCTTGGTTAATCTTACTGCCCTTGCTGTCATACTTTTGGAAGCCGCTAGCTGTTGTCCTGTCTGCCCTTGCTCCAAGCAGCATAGAAGACAAGAATGGTTTACTATCTGATGAGGGTTGCACTGACTTCAGTTTCTGTACAGGTTTTTCACAAGAGAACATTATGTTTCTTTTTCTCTGTTTGAAAGCTTTTTGGAGGTTCCTAATGATTTAATTAGTAAAAGATAAGTAAAACAATATTTCATGGAATGTGAAAATTAATGAGGCTACATTTTTTTTTTCTTTTTTTTTTTTTCTTTTTTTGAGACAAAGGCAGCATGCTATCGCTTCATTCATTGGAAGGATGAATTTGGCTACACGGGTCGAGACAACCAGGTCTCGGAGAAAAAAAAAAAAAAAAAAGAAAAAAAGACCCTTATGGGCAGGCCGAAGTCCAGGACAAAGTCAGTTCACGTGCGGCGGAGCACAAAAGGTTCGGGCTGCAGGAGACCGTCCTAAACCTCCTGCAATTCCGTTCCAACCAAATGGACCACAATACAGCCGCCACAGCGATGAGGTCCCCCTGCCCACGGAAGTTCCCACTGGACGCGCACGCCTCCCACAGTAGTGTAACCGAGGAGCAAGAACGGGCGGACACATTACTGGGAAGTGAGCAGGCCAGCAGTAGGCGTACCGCCTCACAGAAGGCGAAGAGGTGATCTACGGTCTCCACACAGCATGAGCAGTAGGTGCAGTTGGGATCTCCGGACCACCCCCAGTTGAGTAGTCTATCCATAGTAAGCACCATACGTTTAAGTACTAGCCAGATAAAAATTTTAACTTTCAGAGGGATTTTGATAACCCAAAGCTTCTGAAAACCTCTTTCACGCATGCCGGAGTCCTGCAGGAAGCAGTACACGGATTTCACCGAGAAGGTTTTCGAGTTTGACCAGCGCCATTTGAAAGTGTCCCTTCTATTCGAAAGACGCACCCCTGACAGGGAGTAGGAAAGTCCCTGGAGCAAGACTCTGTCCTGGGCGTTGCTAGATACGAAGTTTGCCAGGGTCCTTCTCCTCCTCCAGCCGTTGCGACCAAAGCAATCAAAAACCCGACAGGCTTTGTTGTGCATCGCCCCGTAAATACGAGGGAAGAGACAGCGAAGGGAGGCGTTCCCTAGCCAGATGTCTGTCCAGAATTTCGTCCAACGACCGTCGCCTACCGATCTAGAGGTGCTGTAGATAAACAAGACTTTCGTTCCTAAAACGCTTCTCCACCACTGTGAGAACGGTTTAAAGGTGGTCCCTTCGCACAGTGGTCGACGTCGGGTGTAGTACAACCTTTGGAGCAGGTGACCCCAAGCGGTCGACTCAGCTGTGAAGTAGCGCCACCACCACTTCACCAGCAGAGCGGTGTTTAGGTTATCCAGATCAAGGACCCCTAACCCGCCATCTCTCTTCGCCTTGCAGACCGTCTTCCAGTTAACTAGGCAGAGGCCCCCAGTAATGTTACTGGAGCCGCGCCAGAAGAACGCCCTCCGCAGTGAGTCAATGCGACGGAGTACCCATTTGGGTGCTTTGAACACGGAGAAGAAGTAGAGGGGTAGGTTTGACAGCACAGAATTAACTAGGATGAATCGCCCTCCCTGGGAGAGGAGCTTGGCCTGCCAACCTTCAATCCTGTTTTCGATCTTGGTGATGATTCCACTCCAGTCCTCCTTCCTGATTCGCCCCATAGACAGAGGGAGCCCTAGGTACTTGATCGGCAGAGAGCCCAGTTTGCATTCCATGAACTCGGCAAGCCTCTTCCCTTTGTTCCTATTGTTGCCTAGAAAGAACAGCTCGGACTTGCTTCTGTTAATCTTTAGGCCGGAAGCCCATTCGAAGATCTGCCAGATGAACCACAGGTTGCTTAATTGGCGCTTCTTGGCCTCACAGAAGAAGATGGTGTCGTCCGCGTACTGAATCAAAACTAAAATAAAAAAAAACAAAAAAAACTACAAAATCAAAACCATGCTGTGCCTAGATGCTTGCGCCACTTCGGAGCATCCAACCAACTGTTTTTTTTTGACGAAAAGAGCTGGACTTCCAAATTCTCGTGAGGGCTATTATACTTTTTAACAAGTACTTGGGTGAAATGTCACACTTAATTTCTACTGATTGGCTAGTAATCATCATCCGTTTGCAGTATACAGATCAGGATGAGCAAGAAGGTCAAAGCGGGCTGGAAATTGCTTTCCTGCGGGAGTTAGTAATAGAAGAGATCGAATTCAATTTCTGCAGGGCTTTTTTTTAAATTGACCCTATAAAAATTTAAATTTATAAAAATAGTCCTGCAAAATTTAAATTTGCAAAACTAGTCCTCCTTTTGCCACCTCAGCGCCACGTAGGTCAGACGAACTGAAGGCGCTGAACGCTTCAGCGCCTTAAAAAAAAATATGTGAAGGCGCTGAACACTTCAGCGCCTTCATGATACATGTTGAAGGCGCTGAAGCGTTCAGCGCCTTCACAAAAAAACCTGTGAAGGCGCTGAATGAATCAGCGCCTTCAACACATTGCATGAAGGCGCTGAAGCGTTCAGCGCCTTCAGCACATCCGTAAAGCGTCGAGGACTTACCTATTTTTCGCGGCGAAAAATGGCTAAGTCCTCACTGTAAGCGAAAAATAGCTTCTCTGTAAAGGCGCTGAGTTGCTCAGCGCATTTACTGTAAAACACTAAGGCGCTGATTTGCTCAGCGCCTTTACAGAGAAGCCATTTTTAGCTTACAGTAAGGACTTAGCCATTTTTCGTCGCGAAAAATGGCTAAGTCCTCGACGGTTGGTGGTTGTGCTGAAGGCGCTGAACGCTTCAGCGCCTTCACAGGTTTTTTTGTGAAGGCGCTGAACGCTTCAGCGCCTTCAACATGTATCATGAAGGCGCTGAAGCGTTCAGCGCCTTCACAGGTTTTTTGTGAAGGCGCTGAACGCTTCAGCGCCTTCAGTTCGTCTTGCCGTGGCGCTGAGGTGGCAAAAGGAGGGCTAGTTTTGCAAAGGCTATTTTTATAAATTTAAATGTTTATAGGGTTAATTTCAAAAAAAGCCCATTTCTGCAGGTTGTTATTAACGTAAATAAAATAGAAATGTGAGTATAAATCAGATTTTTAAGAAATTTAGATTGTTATTGTTCACTAACTAATTTAGATTATTTCTAAATAAAATAAGAATGTAGATACGAGTTCTATTTTTAAATCTTTAAGAGATTTGAGTTGTTATTGTTTATTAATAACTAATATAAGAAAAAAGAGATAAGATAAAATGAGAATATGGATACGGATCAGATTTTTAAAAGATTTGGTTTGTTATTATTCACTAAATAATATAAGAAGGAAAAAGGAATAAAAGATGTTTTTAATTATAAAATTTAAATTTTTAAAAAATTTAGATTGCTATTAGTTAATAAATAATAACAATCTATTCTTTTTAAATATCTAATTCGTACCACATTCTCATCTTTTAGTACCCACATTTTTATTTTATATATATTTATATTAAAGATAGTAAATAATTCGATGTCTTCTTTTTAGACGGTTAACTATTCACAGCCTTTAAGAGATTTGATCAAATTCAAATAATATTATAAAAGGATGGGCAATATAGTTAAAGTTCTTCAAAAAAAAACGATGAATTATTCACCGCCCGCTAACGTGATGAAAATAGAGTTATTTTCACAAATAAATTTTATACAGAATAATTTCGCTAATTATAAATTATTTAAGGACTATTTTGAAAAAAGAGTCCCATTTTTCTTCGTCGAGACCAACTGCAAGGACAACAAAGTGGAGAAACAGTCGTGGAGAAACAGTCGTGAGAGAATAAAGGAGAAGGATAACAGAGTAGAAGGATAACAGAGTAGAGATCAGCATAGAGAAGAGATCAGCATAGAGAAGGACGACAAAGTGGAGAAATAGTGGAAAGAGAATAATTGTTAGTGTGCATATCATATCATGTATTTGAAAAAATATGGTTTTTTAATTAAACTTTATATTATTTTTGCATTTGAGAATTTTTAGTTGATTTGATCATCATCAACAGAACGTCATACTGTCAGCCACTTGTATGCCCTAGAATGTTAACTATCGAGAATCATTAATTGAAAAGATTGATTTGCAAACAGATTAATAATTTGATTATAACCTAAAATTAAATTCCATATTTGATTAAAGATAGAACATGGAAAGTAAACATGCCGAAATGATTTCCTATCTCGCAAGCAATTAAAAGAGAATAAATCTCAAATATACTGCAAATAAAAAATAAATTGTATTTTTTAAATATTAATTCAACCCAATACCAAATACTGCTGATGTGAAGAATACATACTAACGGTGCAAATTACTACTTTATAAATATTATTGAATAAATTATTATTAAAAGTCTCTTTTTTAATTTATTATATTTATTTTTTTTATTATTATTGTATTAGATAAGAATTTATGTTTTCGAGAAAAATACATACAATTATAATTTATCTGTTGTACTTTTTAATAAATTTAAAATACATATTTTATCTGTATGTTAGAATAGGCGTAACAAATATAACTAATCAAATATTTGATCTGAACGAATAATTTAATAACACTATTTTATTTGAAAATTTATTTATAAAAAATAAAATTTCATATATTCTTTTATATAACAATATATATGTACGAAAATAGTAAACAAAAATATTGATTTTCTTCTACTAAACGAGCAAGAGAGTATTTAGGGTTTTCTCTTTCTTTAAAAATATTGATGATTTATTATTATTATTATTATTATTATTATTCTACTAAACCAGCAAACGAGCAAGCGAGTGTTTAGGGTTCTCTCTTTCTTTTCATTATTTATTATTATTACTTTTTTTGAAAAAAAAAAAAATGTAATTTTTGTGATTTTAAGATTACGAAACTTTGGATGAGTTTTAGCGGCGCAACAAGACGGCGTTTGCCAGATCTCGCTGATGCCAACAAGACGATATCAATCAGCATTGACGTCTACAGCGCCAACGACGACGATGTGCCAAAGTTAGAGCCGGGCCGGGCCTTGCGCTTCTTGCGTCGAGTTGGCAGCATCTTTCGGACGCGGCTGGTCGGATGTCGCTTGCTACTGATTCTGCTTCTTCTGCTCTTGCTCGTCTCTGCAGCTGCAATTTGGAGCTCGAAAGGCCTCGAGAAGCAGAACAACGATCTCATGCTCATGTCGTCCCCCGACGGTGCCACCGACGTGCTGATGAGTTGGAGGAACGAAACGCTGCCGTCCATGCCGACCCAACGCGAAGACCTACCTCCGGTGAGCCCTGCATATTAATCTCAATCTTCTTTGATTACATATTTTTTTCTTCTATCTGTGCATGGTACGTACATTATTCTATTCTACGTGCGTGCATGTATTATTGATAATTAATGTTGCTCAAATCTCGATCATTTGTTATATAGGTACGTACTAATTAATGTATTTATTCACTGCAGTAAATATAGGTTTAAAACTAATCAATTTTCACCCATGTTAGGATAGAGTTTGACATCTGCCACCAAATATTAATGCCCAAAAAAAAAACCTCAAAGTTTTTTTTATTTTTTTATTATTAGTAAATTTATTTCCCCAACCCTTTAATTCTTTTTAAATTTTTTTGGGGTTAGAAATTTAGCATGGGAACAACTAAAATCTACCATGTTTAATCTTTTTAATTACTATTCTATTTGTTGTTGTTGTTGTTGTTGTTGTTGTTGTTGGTATGTTAAATTTCTATGTTAATCGTGTTCCAATTGTTTTATTATTGTTGTGTTTAGTGAATCAATTGCATTTCTATTTAATATTGTGCTTTATACGGATGTATTTTGTCAAATTTAAATATGATCAGTATATTTTTGAACTATTTGTGGGTTAATTTGAAGGGACAAACATGTATTATTTTCAATTGCTACAAAGAGGATTTGTTATTGAATTCAAATTCAGAATTTCTACACACCCATGACAACGTGGGCCAATAGAAAAAAAAAAGAGCAATATCATTGGTACATTCAAAATAGGATGTAGAGCAAAATCATCGGTACATTCAAAATAGGATGTAAAATGTACGTGTCATTTATTTTAGGATAAAATTCATGGGCTAATAGAAAAAAAAGAGCAATATCATCTGGACAATCTATTTTTAGGATAACATTTTTTTTTTAGTCATTTCGAGATGACTAAAAAAATTTATCCTACTTCAGAATGAATGAGATTTAAAATATACACATTTTTAGAGCCTCAACAGTATAATTAATTTACATTATTAAATTAGTATGAAGACCCTCAACTAGCTATAAGGTCATTCTGAAATAATTAAATTTTATTATTAATTTTTTATTGAGACTCAACCTTTGATTTCTTAAAATTAGATAATTTTAGCCAAATAAGTTAAAAGATCTTACCAAATTAATTTGTGTGATAGTTTAAACTACTCTTTAACAAATAAGTTTAAGATTAACTAATTGCGTAGTAATAGTTAATTAAGCCATAAAATTTAATAAAAAAATTAACTTTATTAATTATAAAGCTTTAGATTTAAAAACTTAAAAGTTAAAGGGGATTAATAATAAAAAATTAAATATTAAAAAAATCTATAAAAATATAAAACTATAGTCATTCAGAAATAAAAAATATTATTTATACATCCCAAATAAAATGTAGATTTTATATCCCATCCATTTTAGAATAAAGTAAATTTCATTAGTTACTTCAATATGACAAAGTGGATAAACCCTAATGTGAATTGTATTAGTTACTTCAGTATGACAAAGTGGAGGAACTCCTATACTAGGATGGGCGGAGACTATATTATACAACGAATGAGTAGTATTGCTTGAAATGAAAAATAACCTCCTCATCTATTATTTTATATTAAAAAATAGCTTCCTCAGAAATAGGCCCTCAACTATTATTTTACATTAAAACCCTTTATCTTTTCACTTTTTAGAATTAAGTAATTCTAGTTAAGAAAACATTAAACGAACTTATCTAGTTCATTGATGATTTTGCCAAATTTAATGACTTGAAAGTTTTTTAGCAAGTAAAATTTGTTCAATAAATAATTAATATTTACTGGAGCCATTGAATTTGATAAAAAATTATTCAAAGCGACTAGTGCGGAAAATTTTGCGGGAAATTTTATTCTAAGATGGATCGGGTATATCATGTACTCACTCCTATTTGGAATGTATCGATAGCATTGCTCATTTATATCTCCAAAAAGTGTATATCTTACTATTCACATAAATGTGTCTAATAAAAAAGTTTCTTCTTAATTAAAAATGATATTTATTCTCTATGATAGAATATAAATATTAAAAAATAAAATACGTATAGTTTTCATCTTGTTTTCGATTGTCGGACGATAGTTATGATAAATATGTATGATGCTGAATTTTGTAATAATTTTATCTTGTTGTAAAAATAGAAATTTACTTTTATGTCTCTAATCTTTAATCAATGCATTTGCTAAAGAAGTTAAAGAGTTGAAAAACATGAATTATATATTATCATAAAAATATTTAAAGAAAAAGAATGCCTAACATATAATAAAGCTAATTTTTAACTCTTAGAGCAATTTATACAATGACAATTGTTGCCATCTGCATGATTTTTGGGTAAAAATAATGCAAGCTTAAGTGCTTAACTGAAGTGATTTTTGGTGGAACATTTGATTGAGTTCTATGTGAAATACAATCTGATTTGCACTATCCAAACAATATTTTCTGAAGTGGTTTCTTGATTTGCATGATGCCCAATTTGAAATACATTCTTAATAAATAATTATTTGTATTTTAAAATTAAGATAAAAAATAGTTTATAATTTACAAAAGTATTTACTAAAAAAAAAAAAAGGCTTATGAGAGAGTCAATTATTCAAAATACACTAATTTTTTTGATAAGTAATCTGAATGTATTCATGTCTAAGAATGTGCATCTTCTAATATGTCAGCAACTATTTTACATGATTCTAGAAAAATAATTTTTACATATTTGATTTGATTTGATTTGATTTGATTTGATTTGGAGTTAGATTTGTAAAGTTATTTGACAAATTTTTTTTTTTTTGCTATTTGCAAATAATAATTTTTTTTAATAAATTTAATTTTAAAATAATTTAAAATTTAAATTTTAATTTTTTAAAAAAATTAAAAATTAAAATTTAAAATCTGAGATTTGAGATTTAAAAATTGAGATTTAAAAATTGAAAATTGAAAATTGAAAATTGAAAATTGAAAATTGAAATTAATATCTAAATTTCAAAATTTAAAATCTAAAATTTCAAAATTTAAAATTTAAAATTTAAAATTTCAAAATTTAAAATTTGAAATTTGAAAATTGAAATTTAAAAGTTAAAATTTAAAAATTCAAATATAAAATTTGAGATTTAAAATTTAAAATTTAATTTAAATTTTAAGTTTGAATCTAATAAAAATAAAAAAATTAAAATTTGAGTCTAAAATAAGAATCAAATTTTAAAAAATAGGTTTTAGATGTTTCTTATTTTGGTCCTTGAAAATTCGTAAATTGATTCTAAAAATGAGAATCAGATTTTAAGAACATTGAGCCAAAAAAATTACTTTTCAAAAATTAATCCAAAAACACTGACTAAATTTTATTATTTTTTCAGACTCCTGAGATTTGGTTAAAACCAAATGGAGCAGGATACACTCCATGTATCGAGCGGTTGAAGAGTGATATCAGTGAGTTAAGGTTTATTGTTCTTTTACATCATGTTTCCTTTTCATTTATGATTGATTGATTGATTAATCCATGTCATTGACATAGGAACAAGTAATGCTACAGGAGGTTATCTCTCTGTGTATGCAAATGGTGGATTGAATCAGATGCGACTGGGCGTAAGATTTCGAGCACCTAATTTTGATATTTCTCTTCATTACTTGCTGTAAATAATCACTTTTATATGTATAAATACAGATTAGCGATATGGTTGCCATAGCAAAGCTAATGAACGTCACGCTGGTAATCCCTTCTATTGATAATACTTCATTCTGGAAAGACTCGAGGTACCGGAGTAAACTTATATATTTAATGAAATGTTACGCTCGATAATTTTTAATAGTTTTTACTAAATTTGGTGCATATATTGATTTAATTCTGCAGCAACTTCCCAGATATATTTGATGTTAAGCACTTTATAGGTGTTCTCAGAGATGATATTATGATTGTGGAGTCCCTCCCACCCAAATATCAAAATATTACACCTCTTATAATGCCACCTAGATCTTGGTCTTTGGTATGCATTTTACAAGGATTCTTATTACTAGCTTTTAGGACCATAATAAGTGCGCACATACAATTTGAGTCTTGTCTCTTTTTACAGGATTCTTATTACGAGAATTTATCGAAAATGTTCAAGGCGCATCAGGTTGTAAGGTTCACCCACACGGACACCCGACTCGCCAATAATAATCTGCCTTTTGCAATTCAGAAACTACGGTGTCGTGCAAACTATCAAGCACTACGATTCACACCACAAATCGAAGGGCTAGCAATGAACATAATCGATAAGCTAAAAAACGGAACTACTGCTAGACCATTTATGACTCTCCATCTAAGGTATATATATGTCCAAGAATTTTTGCTAAGAAAAATGTACATATACAAAATGTTTGCGTTGTTACAGATATGAGAAGGACATGTTGGCATTTACGGGTTGTGATCATCAATTGAGACCAGAGGAGGCGAAAGAGATAAGGGAGATGCGGTATGCAAATCCTCGTTGGAAAGAAAAAAGCATTAACGGCACAGAGAGACGGTTGGCTGGGCGATGTCCGATGACCCCTCGTGAAACCAGCCTATTCCTAAAGGCCATGGGTTATCCTAACACGACCAATATCTACATTGCGGCGGGGGAGATCTACGGGGCCAATAGCATGAATGTTCTGAGGAAAGCATACCCGAATCTTCACACACACCACACAATGACGACAAGCGAGGAAATGGAGCCTTTCCAAAAGCACCAACACAAATTAGCCGCAATCGATTACTATGTTGCTGTTCGAAGTGACGTGTTTGTGTATACTCATGACGGTAACATGGCGAGAGCAGTCCAAGGTCACAGGAGATTTGAAGGATTCCTTAAGACAATCAATCCTAATAGGTACCATCTTACCTTTAATAAATTATACAATGCTCATTTATTGTTTGTTGCTTGAAATTTGAGATTTTTTCTATCATGTCTTTTAGGAGAAGGATTGTGGAATTGATAGATCAACTAGATGCGTCTGCCATTGAATGGACCGAATTTGAAGAAAAGATAAGAAAGTCACATGCTAATAGACTTGGAGGTTCCTATGAACGAAGACCCGGAGCTGGACCTAAATTTGAAGAGTACTTCTATTCTAATCCGCAACCTGGATGTCTATGCACAAATGTCACAAGAGGAGGAGGAGGAGGTGATCAAGATTTGCAGAGGTAATAGACTTGGAGGTTCCTACGAACGAAGACGAAGATTGAGCTCGACTTAAATTTGAAAAGCACTTCAAATTTAGGATGTCTATGCTCAAATGGCACAAGAGGAGGTGACCGAGATTTGCAGAGATAGTTTGAAGGAAGAGCTGTCCCAACAATTTACAGGGTAGCAGCTACTTTGAAGCCTTTTTAGAAAGATAGTAGCTTACAATACAAGTAACTTTTAGTTTTGCATTTGATTTTTAAACTTTTGGGAATGCTCATTGTCCATACTTTCATACCACACATTTATTGGCTCCAGTTCATCTCATATTTTTTTTTAATCCAATTATGCTATGCATTTTTGAAAGGGTTGAAACTTTATGGATGATTGTTGTAATTCAAATATATGATGCGATAAAGGCTGATGAATAAATGTGATACATCAAACGAAGCAATTTACCTTTTTTTTGACAGATAAAAACCTCAATAGATCTTAGTTCGATTTGATAAAAACCTTAATATGAAAACTTCATATAACAATTTTTGATAAAAATATAATAGCACCAAGTTTATGTTTTTCTATTTTTGTATAATAGTTATTAGCAGAAACACATCTTGGACAAATCAGATTTTTTTAAATATGTGAAGATAATAAGGAACAAAATGAACGTTAAATACACAGATATAAAGAAATGAAATAAATTTGTATCGCATCCGACACTAATAAATTTTTAATTTTTCATAGATTATCAAATATAAAATGCAGAAAAGGATAGAAACATGAATTTTTCAATTTCTCATAGATTACTAAATATAAAATGCAGGAAAGGATAGAACAAATTAAAAAAAGGTAAAAATATGAAACCGTTGTGCAAACCAACACAATACGCACCCAAACTGATTAACATTGAATTATTGAAAAGAAAAGATGGATAAACTACTTCAGGTAAAGTCTATAAACTCATTCATTAATAAGAATTCTTATAGAGATGGTTGATAATGTGATGATCTTCAGCACATAATTCATGCCAATCTGCCAATTTATTTGATTAGGTGCAGAACATTCCCCTCAATATCACTGGAAGCTCGTTGTGTACATAATATGCGCAAAATTTACAACAATAAGATAAAGCCAGCGACGAACTCGCATGCCCATACTACATCATACATCAAGGTAAACAGTATACAAGTTATTATTGCTCTACTATATATAATAGAAATAGAAAGAGTAACTGTGAGACAAGCAATTAGCAATTACTCAAAATTCTTGAACCGATAGAGAAATAATGTTTGAAGCATTTATATGCAACAATAACAAAAGTAGCAAGTAATAGTAGCAGCTATAATAATATTCACAGAAAAAATAGTCGTTGGTAGTATTTGCAGCAAAGAAATAATAAGACAACGCAGAGGTGAAATGTGCTAATTTGTAGTAATCCGAAATATTTTATTTTTAATAAATAAATTAAAGGTAATTTTCAGCCGGAGTTCGGATTCAAAAGACCTAAATTAACCTACTTGGTCAAACGCCTGTGTGCTAGTTGCACGAATTACGAGATAAAAAGGCTAACTTCTAATCCGGACATGATCTTGGGAATCCGAGCTGACCGTTGCGATCGTCTCGTCGAATCGAGCGATTTTCATATTCAGCACCTTTCGATCCGCCGGTCGGATCTTCCAAGAAATTAAAGAGGAAGGAATCAAATTTCGCGACAAAAGGGGAACAGTGGGTCTGTACACAGTGTTTTAAGTGAACACTGATGAACAATAACCCCTAAATTTCGGACTCTGTGGATTATTTCACCGTTCGGAGTCCAAATTCAGTGATCTAGTCGTTTTCGTCGGTCTCGTCGATTCGGATGCAATGGCGAAATCCGTTTTTCGTTTTGACAAGCGAAACTCCTGAAAAAGCATAAAATATGAGGAAAAATGGCATTTTCACAAATAAACCCTTATATTTTATGTACTTACAATATATGCCATTGTTGGAGAGGGACTAAAGTTTGAAAGTGTTTAAACTGGTTCAGGACTCAACTTTAAATAGTAGAAATTGGAGGGGGTTTTATGAATTTGTGCATACATGCATTTATGCATGCATCACCGCGTGCGACTCTTCGTAAACCACACCCCACGCGCTAGCCTCCTCTTTATCTCCCCTCTCTGGAACCGAAGCTTCACACCTCTCTCCAACGGAAACTAGACGCGCCACCACCTCCCGTCGCCGGAGCAGCCGAGAGGGAGAGAGTCACGCACGCATTGATCCTCTCGGGTTGAAGTTGGACACACACGCCTGGGGGTCCAAAGTTGGCTCAAGCTGCAACTAGAGAGACTTCGGGGTGGCCGTGACCGAGCCTGGGCATCCCCGACCCCAGCCGACGCCGCACCGCCGCGGAGCACCGTCTTCTCCTAATTCCGGCGAGGCGGGAGCTTTTCTTTGCCGGAAGTGGGTTTTCGGCCGAGCTCTACAGTAGGAAGAATCTGGCCGTTGAAACCTCGATCAAACCGTTGATTCCCTTTCCCTCGTCGACTGCAAGGGTTTCCCAAGGTTAGAGGTTGATCGGACAAAGATCCGCGCCGTACGACTGAGCCCTAGAACCGGGCTATTTCATACTTCGCCGGAACTCCTTTTTCCGGCGCCGCCGCTCGACCTCATCGCCGGCCACCACTGCAGGAAGATCCGTAGAGACCAGCAGAGCACCTTGGACCATCTCGCGAAGCCCCGAACTCGGCCGGCCGGATTCCGCCATTCGAGCCTCCATTTTCCGGCGAACTCGGATTCCGGCCAACCGGGGACTTCGAGAGGTGGAAAACCGGGCAGGTGAGTTCTATAGTCATGTTGTGAACTTCCCATCCACTTGCATGGAGATCTGAACGTGCGATTTTTGATCTCTGTAGTTGCACCACCTTGCCACCGAGCTCGGGCTCCGCCGCCGCCACCGCCGCTCCGGGCACCGGCCACTTACCAGGGTGAGCCCTCAACCCTATTTACCCTTCTGATCATGATGCTCCATTAAACTCTCGGTTTGGTTGTGTATAAATAATGCTGGTGCATAGTTGTAATTGGAACTCTTAATAGTCCATGGGCCAACTTTGTTCTCGGGATCCGTGTCAGTCCAAACTTGTGAGCACGGGCTCCGTCTCGACGGAGCGAACGCGCTGGAAGGTACGGCGTCGTCGTTGGACCCCCGGATTACAAGAACGAGCCGAAACGGGCAATTAACTTAATGCATTTATGCAAATTAAAAGATATTATGGATTAGATTGCAAATTTAACATACTAGCTGTCTCTAAACAGTAATTACACACCCACTGGACATTTCGTTTGGGTCCCGTGGACCCTCGTTGCGCGGGAATTGGCTTTCGCCCAGTAAATCGGCGATATTGCCTCGTACTAGTGTCACGTTACTATAGTGTCGTCAGGATGGGTTGTGTGAGTTTATTACTGATCATGACCTTCTGTTCAGGGCCCAGTTGTTCTGCACCAGCCTCCCAGTAGCTGTGCGGGAGTTCGTGGATCTGCCTTCATCCAGGTGGATTATCTTCGAACCGGGCCTCAGCTAGCCCTCTGGTTGCTTTAGTCCAGTCGGACTCCTGTTTTTGATTTGCCCTGCTGATTATATCTATATGACCTATCTTGACATATGCTGATCTCTTTTGACATATCATGATCCCTCTGATTGACATTGACTCTGTTAGACCTGTGCTTGAGATTACCCGTTCACGATCAGCCTGATTATTGTGTACATACTCCATGATTATTCCTGATAGATTTTGATCTACTTGAGATACATCATACGTACCTGCTTAGCATCTTTTATATTCCTATACATAGAATTGCATGATTCGATGATACTTGCCGATTCCTGTCATTTGAGATGTTACCTGATATATTGTCAATATGCATGATTGATAGATCCTGATTGATTGATATAGACTGATGATTTCCTGTTGGGATCTCGGCATGTTGCCGACCACCCGGTCACTAGACCGTGAGATTGATCATTATGACTTGCCATGCACTGCTGTACTTCACGAACATGGCCGGGGTCGCTCCCCGTGGAGCTTGTTCTTTACCGGTAGAGTGGTCTGATGATAGACTCGTGAGCCCTTGACAGGGGTTATGTCAGCCGAAAGGGTGCCGAACAGTGGCTTTGCCTGAGGTCCTATGAGACCAACATTGGCGCATGATTGGGTACTTGGGTTTCTACCTTTGACGCATTACTGTTACTTGTACTGTTGCACAGTTTATTTCCAGTATTATTATCTGTAGACATGCTTTCATCACTTGCAGCTCCTTATACATGATTCTTATAGTTATCTTTTGATTCCAGCATGTATGATCTACATCTTTCATGATGGATTATTGCTATTATATCTTGATTTTCAGTATACTTACCTGCAGTTCTTATTCTGATTATTAGTAGACCTCTATGCTTTCCAGCTTTTCCTATTGACTCTTACTATTCGCAGATTTTAGTACCCAGTAGGTACGATTAGCTGACGCTCGGCTCGTCGTGCCCACTGGGATACACTCCGGTGTATCTCACATCCCCGGGTGACTGTTTTTCAAGTCCGTCGGGTGGGGAGATGTCGGGACGATCCAGTGAGCCTGTTACGATAGAACTGTCCCCATGATGCTAGATATTGACATTGAGATCTTTGATGACTTATGGCAGACTTTCCTTTTAGAGCATTTCATTTCCTGTTCTATTTAAATATTTAACCGATGATGTAATAAGTTATTTTAAGATTTTCCTGACTGATTAGATTAGTATGATTAACTGAGATATCTGTTGCTTTCTGATGTTGATCACTAGCTAGCCCTGCATGTGTAGGGGAGTCTCTGTTCATGGGATAGAGGGTTTCCTATATGTGTGGCGGTCTGTTACGCCCAGGTTTGCGAACTTTGATTTCAAAAAAAAAAAAAAAAAAAAAAATATTTTAGACCGAATTTTTAAAACTCGGGGCGTGACATAATTATATCAGATATTGTGTAAAACACATTGTGTTAGAAAAGATATATTAAAATTCGATTGTGATTGATATCTAACTGATTTTTTTATAAAATAAAATAAAAACCTACAGATAACCGCAAATAATTCAAAATTTTTAATTGATCCAGAAGCGTGCGTAGCACTGCCCTAAGATGTATTCTCGTCCTTACGTGCGGGATTTACCGAGAACACCATCCCAAGGTACGACCGGAATTCCTCCTCCTGCGAGCACGATGGTGGCGGAGGTTGACGGAGATTCTTTCAACACCCAATTGAGAAAGAGATGAAAGTATAAAAGTAATATGGTTTCTCTGTTTCTTCCTCTTTTTCTTACTATGTAAGAAGAGGAAGAATATCTATTTATATACATAAAAGAGGAAAACGAACGTTGGGAATAGAACGTTCGACCCCGTACCTTTCCGATAGGCGTACGAAACGGAAACCACATTTCGTCCCCGTTAGGCGCAAGAAACGAAAACCGCGTTTCGTCTGTTAGATTTCTTTCGCACCAAAAAATAATAAATAAATAAATAAATAAATAAATAAAATTAATAAATAATAATAAAAGAATAAATAAATAATAATAAAAAATAAATAAATAATGAGGATTTTAAATTTTACTCTGACAATCCCCACAAAATTCAAAATTCACAATTTTGAAAATTTTTAAAAAAATTAAGATCAAAATTAAAATTAAAAAAAGTTGGGTGTTTATACTATGCAATAGGCGAGGTGTCTTTAAAAGACTTAACCCCACTTAGTGTAAGCAGCTTCCATCAGAACGAATCGGAATGAACCAGGTCTTGAACTACGTTCCTTTGACTCTGATTTCAGCTACCACACACACAATAATGAATTTTTCGTCGCGAGTCTGTGCATTTATGGCCATGCACAGTACCTTGATTTTTCAAAAAGTTTCTATGGATAGCCCAACATCTCATAGCCGCGGCCATATACGGATACTCTCATATAGGTGGTTTCCTCTGGGGATGTGTGTAGAGTCACATCTCGCGGAAATTACCGCCTTGGATCCCATTAAGAGTTATAAACTCAACCTTAACCGCTATACAGAGCACTACTCATCATAGGGATGGGATTGGAGATAAAAGTTCTCTATAAAACAGTAGAAAGTGCTCTTTGGCCAACCTGACAGTTTGTTTTTACCACATTGAACCTTCTTCAAGGGATCTCCTATCAGAAAGGTTGGATTCCCACCGCAGGAAGGCCCTTTATGGGCATAGCCCCATCCCCCTCGATGACTCTAGGACCTTAGTCCTATTCAGACTTTTCGTCAAGAAATCTGCAAGTTTCTGCTCAGATATGATAAAATTCAAAGAAATAACATTTTGAAAATTAGACATCTAACAGATTCTGTCGTAATTTAATGTGTCTATTAGCTCTGAAATTTACCAATTTTATTTTACAAAACTTAATTGCAGCTCGAGAATCACATCGAACAAAAATAGGTGGAATAGGAGTGGAAATCAAAGGAATAGATGATAATAGGTTCTTGAGTCATTCGACTTCAAGGCAAATAGTGTAAATGGCAATCAACTCAGCCTCCATAGTGTTTCAGGCTATTAAAGTCTGATTGGTGGATTACCAAGAAATTATATTATCACCAAGAATAAAAATATAATCAGAAGTAGATTTGATGTCCAAAGAATCAGAAATCTAATTGGCATTGCTGTATCCCTCAATTACAGTAGGATAGCCACAAAATCTGAGAGCATAAAAGAGAGTACTTTTAAGATAACGAAATACTCTCTCCAAAGCAATCCAATGAATCATACTAAGATCAAAAGAAATATAAACAGGTGAACAATCAGAATACCCAAATATATCAAGCTGATAAAAAGCTTCCACAAGTTCTGAGATACATCAGAACTTAAAAAACATGACATCAACCATGTCTAATGGGGTTTGGTTCAATCACACTAAATCGGTATTGGTCTTCTATTCTGATTGAAGGGAGTACAAACCTAATTTAATAGTTCTCTGGGTTCATCTAAGTTTATAAGCAAATCTGCATCAGAAATGAGATAATTTGCCCAGTAGACAGATAGCTTGATAGGTATCTAAGTTTGAACCATTTTAGATAATCTAATTGAGGGAATAAAAAAAATTAAGACTAGCAAGTATGAGCTGCAAAAAAGATTCAATAAATTCTTTTTTTTATATATATATATCTATAAAACAAATATATATTGTTTAAGATTTTAATATTAATCTTTTATCTCAATTAGTTCAGCAGCAACCAGATGACACAAATAATTTAATGTTTAATTTGAATTAGATATTTTCAAATATAAATACAATAAAAAGAATATATATGTTGCAAAAATGATCTAAAATAAATTGAAATAATAATTATGTATAAAATTAAATTTTGTTTTCACTCGTTAGTGAGTTATATTTTTAAAAGGTTGAAAGCTGCGGGTTCAAATCTAACAAAACCTTTTCTTTTCCCCTTTTTTTTTTTTTTTTTTTTTTTTTTTTTTTTTTTTTTTCCAAATCGTGACGTTTTTTTACTGTAGCATATTTTTTTTTGAAAAAAAAACAAGATATTATACGATTGTAAAAACATTAATTTTAATTTTTATTTTTTAAATAAAACTTATCTTATATTTTAAAAACTAATTGTTTTTTTTTTGAATTGTAGTATATCACTCACAATCGAATTTTAGTATATCTTTTCTAACAATCTAAGGTGTATTCCCGTCCTTACGTGCGGGATTAACCGAGAACACCACCCCAAGGTACGACCGGAATTCCTCCTCCTGTGAGCACGATCGTGGCGGAGGTTGACGGAGATTCTTTCAACACCCAATTGAAAATAATATAGTTTCTCTGTTTCTTCCTCTTTTTCTTATTATGTAAGAAGAGAGGAAGAATATCTATTTATATACATAAAAGAAGAAAACGAATATTGGGAATAGCAACGTTCCACCCCGTACCTTTCCATTAGGCGTAAGAAACGGAAATCACGTTTCGTCCCCGTTAGGCGCAAGAAACGGAAACCGTGTTTCGTCCTTTAGATTTCTTTCGCGCCAAGAAAGAATAAATAATTAAATAAATAAATAAAATTAATAAATAATAATAAAAGAATAAATAAATAATAATAATAAATAAATAAATAATGAGGATTTTGAATTTTACTCCAACACATTGTGCCATATTAATCATGATCCCTTATTGCTGACATCGAAAACTTTCTTCAAACTACAAAAGCTACTCGAGAAATTGGATAAATAGAAGATGTTGATAAGTAATTCAATATTTTTTCTAAGTTTAGATTTAGTCGTATTAGTAATTTAAAACTATTTTTTATCAAATTTATTTTTTATTATCAGTTGGTTAGATATTAAAAATAAGTTTACATTTTGTTATATAAAAAATATTTAATTTGGAATTAAATTATATTTACCTCTATATATATAAAATTTGGAGTTAGATTAAATTTATATTCTACTCTGAAGCCTATATATATATATATATATATATATATATATATATATATATATATATATATATAGCTAGGCTGGAATACTATTAATAGTACCAAGTCATTGGTGCTATTAAGGTGCTATTAAGTTTTTAACCTTTGAATTAAAAGATGTGTGGTTGAGATGATGGTGGGCCCCTTGGGTTTAATAGGTGGTTGGAGAAATAGTAAAATCTAACGGATGAAAATGATCAAAGGGGTTGATCTAAGGGTAGAAAATTTGATAGTATCAATGACTTGGTATTATTAATAGTATAGTAGCATGACTATATATATATATATATATATATATATATATATATATATATATATATATATATATATATATATATATATATATATAGTAGAGCTTATATATTTTTAAAAATATAAGTCCATCCATACTTGTAAATTTTTTATTATTGGATTTATATTGAGATTTGTATCTTTGTAAAGTCAACTAAAGAGAGAGAAAGATAAAATAAAAAACACAAATATGGAGAGAGAGAGAGAGTAAAGCTTATGTGTTTTTAAAAGTACAAACTCATCAATACTTATGAATTTTTTACCATTGTATTTGTATTGAGATTTGTGTTTTTTTACTTTATCTTTCTCTTTCTTTAGTTGACTTTACAAAAACACAAATCCCAATACATAAAGTAAAAAACACAAATTTCAATACAAATTCAATGGTAAAAAATTCACAAGCATGAATGGACTTGTGTTTTTAAAACCATATAAGATTTACTCTATATATATATATATATATACATATATATGTATAGAGTAAAGCCCATCCATGCTGTTGGCGTAAAAAAAAATTTATAATAAAAAAAATAGGGGGAAAGATTATGGTTGGTCCGTAATATTGATTTGTCTATATATTTCTAATAAGCCCCGTATAAGTCCAAAATTGTTAACATATTAATAATTTGGGTCCAACAAATTTTACTACAAATTCAATCCCTTAATAGGCCATTTGTGAACACAAGCTTAGACCATTTGTGAACATAAGCTTATGAGTCTCATCAAATCTCCGTTGATTTTTTTTAGCCTACCAAATTAGTCGGATACTATTTTTTTCTGCCCAGCGGGCCTTACATTATAGTCAACTCTTGTTTAAATATTCAATTTCAAAAATTATGTTCAAATTAAATTTTGAATTTTGAATTTCAAATTTCCAACCAAATTTCAAAATATCTCTCAAATGCAACATATACTCAAATTTAAAATTTGAATTCAACTGAAATCCCTCAATAATATTTTATCTCAAAATATCTCTCAAACACCACCTATACTTTAATTGAATTTTGAATTCAGCCGAAATCCTTCGTACATCAATCACCTCAAAATATCTCTCAACCGACTTATCCAAACTCATATTCGAAATTCAAATCTCCAACCAAATTTCAAAATATCTCTCCTATTTCATTCGAAATTCAAATTTCCAACCCATTTCCAAAATATCTTTCAACCGATTTATCCAAACTTACTATTTATTTGGAATTCAATTTTGAATTTTTGAATCCAAGCAAATTCTCTCGTTCGAAATTTGACCCCCTCAATTTTGAAATTTGAACATAACAACATATTCAATTTTTAAATTTAAAATTTAAAATTTAAAATTACACTTTCTCAAATTTGAACATAACCGTTCAATTTTTGAACATATTTTCCTGACGTATTGAAATTTGAACATAACTGTTCGATTTTGAAATTTGAACATATTTAATTTAAAATTTAGATACAAACATATTTTCCCGACGTATTAAAATTTGAACATAACTATTCAATTTTGAAATTTGAACATATTCAAATTTGAAATTTGAAATTTAAAATTTGAATATATATAAACATACTCCCTTAACATATTGAAATTTGAACATAACCGTTCAATTTTAAAATTTGAACATATTCAATTTTAAAATTTGAACATATTCTTTCAATTTTAAAATTTAAAATTTAAAATTTGAAATTTGAAATTTGAATATAATAATTTTCTCAACTTATTCAAATTTCAACCTCGTCTTTTCCTCAACGAACCCATATTCCCACGCACGTCTTTCCCTCAACAAACCCACATTTCCTCGCACAACAAACCCACATTTTCTCGCCAATCCCTTAACAAATCGCAACAAACCCCAGGCGACGTATCTCTCCCATGCCCATTATAAATAGAGAACAAACCCACATTTTCTCGCCAATCCCTTAACAAATCGCAACAAACCCCAGGCGACGTATCTCTCCCATGCCCATTATAAATAGAGAAAATAGAAAGAAAAAAAAAAAGAGATTTTTTTTGTCTGAAGGAGAATAACACAAGACCACCGCAAAAAGAAAAAAACAACTTCTTTCCAAATCCCACCCCATATCGTATATTCCCACAACGCAATATTTCACAAAAAAAAAAAAGAACCTCCCCAATTCTCTAATACTCCCAATTCCCCAATTACAGCTTCGACTTCCTCACCACATCGTACAGCTCCAATTACAGCTTCGACTTCCCCGCCACCTCACCATCTCGTATCGTATCTTCTCAGGCGTACTCTCTCAGGTAAGAAAAAAAAAAGAAGAAAAAAAAAATTAAATAAAGCCGGTTCGGATTTTTCTTCGGACGCCCTAACTTTAGGCTCATCCCAAAATTGGTTCGGATGATTTCTTCGGACATCCGAACTTAGGTTAAATAAAAAGGAAAAGAAAATTTAATAAAGCCGGTTCGGGTTTTCTTTGTACGCCCTAACTTTAGGCTCATTCAAAAAAAAGAAAAGGAAATTTAATAAAGCCGGTTCGGGTTTTCTTCGGACGCCCTAACTTTAGGCTCATTCAAAAAAAAAAAAGAAAAAGGAAATTTAATAAAGCCGGTTCGGGTTTCTTCGGACGCCCTAACTTTAGGCTCATTCAAAAAAAAAGGAAAAGAAAATTTAATAAAGCCGGTTCGGGTTTTCTTCGGACGCCCTAACTTTAGGCTCATTGAGAAAAAAAAGGAAAAGGAAATTTAATAAAGCCGGTTCTGGTTTTCTTCGGACGCCCTAACTTTAGGCTCATTCAGAAAAAAAAAAGGGAAAAAAAATTAATAAAGCCGGTTCGGGTTTTCTTCAGACGCCCTAACTTTAGGCTCATCCCAAAACCGGTTCGGATGATTTCTTCGGACATCCGAACTTAGGTTAAGTCGAAAAGGGAATTTCTTCGGATCCCAAACTAAAATATAAGATAAAAGGGATTGTTTCGGATCCCAAATCAAATTACAAGATAAAAGGGATTGCCTCGGATCCCAAATTACTAAAAAAAAAAAAAAGAATTTATTCGGATCCCAAATCAAAATAAAATAACGGGGATTTCTTCGGATCCCAAATTATTATTATTATTATTATTTAAAAAAAAAGGATTCCTTCGAACCCCAAGATAAGATTAGTGGATTTCCTTCGGATCCCAAATCAAATTATAAAGGGATTGCTTCGGACCCCAAATTATTTCTTCGAACCCCAAGATAAGATTAGGGGATTTTTTCGGACCCCACATCAAAAAAAAAATGAAAGGGACTTCTTCGGATCCCAAATAATTTCAAAAAGGGACTTCTTCGGATCACAAATAATTTCAAAATGGGAATTTCTTCGGACCCCACATCAAAATAAAATAACGGTATTTCTTCAGATCCCAAGATAAAATAAGGGATTTTTTCTTCGAACCCCAAGATAAGATTACGGGATTTTCTTCGGACCCCAAATAAAATAAAATAAAAGGGGATATCGAAACAAACAGAAATTTCTTTGAATCCAGAATCGATTTCAAACAAGATTCAAATGGGTCTAATCAACTTGGAGCCTAACTCCGATTAAAAAAGGACTAGTAAATGAATTCAATCATTTATTAAATAAGGCTCACCCGATATGCAGGCATCAAATTTACCCATATGAAAATAAGGCCCAGTCCACATACGGCTCCCAAATCCAGTCCACATACGGGTCCCAAATCCAATCCATATATAACATAGGCCGAGTCCACATACTGCCCCAAATCCAGTCCACTTGCAAATAAAATCCAAAACCTATTCGATCCACAAATAAAACTGATAACCCATTTCAACCCGCAAATAAAACACAAAACACATTCGATCTACAAATAAAATTCAAAACTCAATCCAATCCACAAATAAAAATCAAAACTCATTCAATCCATCGCCTTAACACATATAATTAAGGCAAAAATTATATCCAAACCGACTAGATTCTAAATGATATACTTAGAATTTAGTCAAATCAAATTTGATCGAGCTCTAACACATATACATAGAGTTCATCCAAACCAACCCAACTAACCCTAATACACATACTTAGGGTGTAGTTAAAATTTTACTCTAGCACATATATCTAGGGTAGAAACCAAATCAACTCAACTAATCCTAATACATATACTTAGGGTTAGTCAACCTTTTACTCTAGCACATATAACTAGAGTAAGAAACATATCAAGCTCGGCCAATCCTAATACATATAGGACTTAGCCACCTTCTACTTTCGAGTAGCATAAAATCCGACCCACCTCAATACATATCCTTGGGGTTTGATCATGTCTCCGCTTTGGAACATACGCCAAATGTGAAATCAAATATAGTTGAACTTAATACATATATTTAGAGCTAATTAAACCCAATTAAACTCTAACACATATACTTAGAGTTTAATATCGACTAGTCCTCAACACATGTAATCGGGATCAAGTGAATTTCAAATCCAGCTAAATCCTAACACATATACTTAGGATTTGGTCAATCATTAGGATACGATTTATTCTATCCTCCCCGCAAAGGTCTCTTAATTGAAGGTGCTCCAGTCACACGGGGGTAATTAACAATAGATGCTTGCGTCTATTGGAAATCATGGATCCGCAATACCTGATACCCACATACACCCATCCACACATATAAATATTCATCTGAATCGTGAATACCATCCCACGGGAAACCCGAAAAAAGAGGAAACGCGCGAGATGAGTCATTTAAGATCGCAGACAAAATGGCACGCCCGGTGGGACCTGACTTTTCCTTCCATCTTTGAGACCTTTAATATATATAAAAAAAAAAAAAGAAAAAAGAAAAAAAAAGCGGTAAAGTAGAATCCTAATATTTACATCGAGAAAATAACACCAACATATATGAACATTGCTGTTTTTACTGGGGGCATGATTACCTTTACTACCATTTCCCAATAATGCACACAATATGGTCAATTCCTCGACTGCAACCTCGAAAAAATAATCTAATGGGGGCATACCCAATCCTCTTCACCAACCCGTAGGTGAACAACTCACCTACTCACCTACACCCAAAAAGATGGTGTTCAAAGGCAAGATTATATTTTCGAAGAACCAGCCAAAAAAATTCGTCGGTATTTGATAGGCTGATATTTTCTAGTGGCACGACAATTATAATCTCTCCAACCAGAGCTTCCTTTAAGAGGAGTAATCGCCACCGACTCAACCGAGAAAAAGTTACCAGGGGGTTCGTGAAAAAAAATGCGATCATTGTTGTTTTTATGGTCAAAATGCATCAATTAGAAATTTGAAGGAAATGTCACAAAAAAAAAATGAAAAAAAAAACAAAAAAAAGGAAAAAAAAGGAAAAAATGAAAAAAAAAGAAAGAAAAATCTCAAAAAAAAAAACAACAAAAAAAAGAGAAGAAAAAAAAAGAAAAAAAAAAATTCTGAAAAAAAAAGCAACGAAAAAAAAAAGAGAAAAAAAAAAGAAAAATAAAGAAAAACAGAAAGGAAAAACCATTCCCGGCTGTGGTATAATCCCACAGGCAAAAATGGGATACTGTGAGAATACACCATTCGAACTCACAGGCAAAAGTTAGGGGAAGGTATCGGGTGAAAACCCATGTGGGCGCCCGATTGCCACCAAAAACATATTTTTCTTTCAAAACAAACCCATATTTTTTAATAAACTCATATTTTTTCAAAATAAACCAAAATAAACCCATCTTTTTCAATACTCAAAAATATATTTTTTTCAAACATATTTTGTCTACGACGGAATTCTAACTCACCTTAGGGTCGGTTATACGCAACAATTTCGATTGCTTCCCGAGACAAAATAAACTCATATATTTCAATACAAAAAAAAAAAGAAAAAAAAAAACCCTCAATAAAAAAATTCAAAAAAAAAAGAAAAAGAAAAAAAGAAAAAAAAAAATCCTGGCTGTGGTATAACCCCAAAGGCAAAAATGGGATCCCTGCTGTGAGAATACACCATCCGAACTCACAGGCAAAAGTTAGGGAAAGGCATCGGGTGAAAACCCATGTGGGCGTTCGATTGCCACCAAACCATATTTTACCAATGACGGAATGCTAACTCACCTTAGGGTTGGTTATGTGCAACAATTTCGATTGCTTCTCGAGGCAAAATAAACTCATATATTTTTTTTCAATACCCAAAATATATTTTCTCAGTTATGCACGATAATTTTGATTATTCACAAAAAAAAAAAAAAAATCTCGGTTATGGTATAACCCCACAGGCAAAATTGGGGTTCCGCTGTGAAGAAAAAAAAGAAAAAATTCAGTCACACTGGCAAAAGTTAGAGAAAACTAACTAGTAACCCATACTCGTATAGACCGCCATGTCACTAAACTGAGCAACCCATATTCATATAGACCGCCATGTCACTAAACTGAGCAACCCATATTCAAATCGACCGTCATGTCAATAAACTAAGCAACGCATATTCATATTGATCGCGCATGTCACTAAACTGAGCAACCTATATTCATATCGACCGCCATGTCACAAACTGAGCGACCCATATTCATATCGACCGCCATGTCACTAAACTGAGCGACCCATATTCATATCGACCGCCATGTCACTAAACTGAGCGACCCATATTCATATCGACCGCCATGTCACTAAACTGAGCAACACATATTCATATCGACCGCAAGTCACTAAACTGAGCAACCCATATTCAAATCGACCGCCATGTCACTAAACTGAGCAAATCGACCGCTATGTCACTAAACTGAGTAACCCATATTCATATCGACCGTCATGTCACTAAACTGAGCAACCCATATTCAAATCGACCGCCATGTCACTAAACTGTGCAATTCGACCGCCATGTTACTAAACCGAGCGACCCATATTAAATCGACCGCCATGTCACTAAACTGAGCAACCCATATTCATACCGACCGCCATGTCACTAAACTGAGCAACCCATATTCATATCGACCGCCATGTCACTAAACTGAGCGACCCATATTCATATCGGCCGCCATGTCACTAAACTGAGCGACCCATATTCATATCGACCGTCATGTCACTAAACTGAGCGACCCATATTCATATCGACCGCCATGTCACTAAACTGAGCGACCCATATTCATATCGACCGCCATATCACTAAACTGAACGACACATATTCATATCGACCGTCATGTCACTAAACTGAGCAACTCATATTCAAATCAACCACCATGTCACTAAACTGAGCAAATCGTCCGCCATGTTACTAAACCGAGCGACCCATATTCAATCGACCGCCATGTCACTAAACTGAGCAACCCATATTCATATCGACCGCCATGTCACTAAACTGAGCAACCCATATTCAAATCGACCGCCATGTCACTAAACTGAGCAAATCGACTGCCATGTTACTAAACCGAGCGACCCATATTCAATCGACCGCCATGTCACTAAACTAAGCAACGCATATCATATGGACCGCCATGTCACTAAACTGAGTAACCCATACTCATATGGACCATCATGTCACTAAACTGAGCAACACATATCATATGGACCGTCATGTCACTAAACTGAGCAACCTATATTCAAATAGACCGCCATGTCACTAAACTGAGCAACCCATATTCATATAAACCTCTATGTCACTAAACTGAGCAACCCATACTCATATCGACCGCTATGTCACTAAACAGAGTGACTAATACCCATTCGACCATCATGTCAATGACGTAAACAAGCCATATTCAATTGAACGCCATGTCATTAAACTGAGAAATTAAATTGGACGCGTACAAAAAAAAATGAAAAAAAATATTTGGAAAAAAAAATAAATAGAAAAAATAAGTGAACGTGCATCTTTTCACCGTACTCGTGCCTCGTACAACGAAAAGATTGGGGGCATTTTGTTGGCGTAAAAAAAAATTTATAATAAAAAAAATAGGGGGAAAGATTATGGTTGGTCCGTAATATTGATTTGTCTATATATTTCTAATAAGACTCGTATAAGTCCAAAATTTTTAACATATTAATAATTTGGGTCCAACAAATTTTACTGCAAATTCAATCCCTTAATAGGCCATTTGTGAATACAAGCTTAGGCCATTTGTGAACACAAGCTTATGGGGTCTCATCAAAGCTCCGTCGATTTTTTTTAGTCTACCAAATTAGTCGGATCCTATTTTTTTCTGCCCAGCGGGCCTTACATTATAGTCAACTTTTTGTTTAAAGATTCAATTTCAAAAATCATGTTCAAATTAAATTTTGAATTTTAAATTTCAAATTTTCAACCAAATTTCAAAATATCTCTCAAACGCCATATATACTCAAATTTAAAATTTGAATTCAACTGAAATCCCTCAATAATATTTTATCTCAAAATATCTCTCAAACGCCACCTATACTTTAATTGAATTTTGAATTCAGCCGAAATCCTTCATCCATCAATCACCTCAAAATATCTCTCAACCGACTTATCCAAACTCATATTCGAAATTCAAATCTCCAACCAAATTTCAAAATATCTCTCCTATTTCATTCGAAATTCAAATTTCCAACCCAATTTCAAAATATCTTTCAACCGATTTATCCAAACTTACCTATATCTTATTTATTTGGAATTCAATTTTGAATTTTTGAATCCAAGCAAATTCTCTCGTTCGAAATTTGACCCCCTCAATTTTGAAATTTGAACATAACAACATATTCAATTTTGAAATTTGAAATTTAAAATTTGAAATTTGAATATAATAATTTCCTCAACGTATTTAAATTTGAACCAAGTCTTTTTCTCAACAAACCCATATTCCCACGCACGTCTTTCCCTCAACAAACCCATATTTCATCGCCAATCCCTTAACAAATCCCAACAAACCCCACGCATCCCAACAAACCTGTGACGCCCCCAATAGTCCCACATCGGATATGGATGGAATTCTGATTGGGTTTATATGAGACATGGACATTAGTAATAATAACTGGGCTTAAGTATTTTGGGCTGGTTTGGGCCCAACGAGTTATTATTGCTAGTGGGCCGGATTGTTACATTTGGTATCAGAGCCAATAACCAGCCGGAAGTGTGCGGCGAGTCTCGGCTGAGCCTGGGTCTAGATGGCAGGGCTAGCGAGACAAGTCTCACACCGCCTGGTGATCTTGGGCTGCTGTGTGTGTGTTTGGGCTGACGAGGACGTCAGATCTAAACGGGGGGAGTCTGTGACGCCCCCAATAGTCCCACATCGGATGTGGATGGAATTCTGATTGGGTTTATATGAGACATGGACATTAGTAATAATAACTGGGCTTAAGTATTTTGGGCTGGTTTGGGCCCAACGAGTTATTATTGCTAGTGGGCCGGATTGTTACAAAACCCCACGCAACGTATCTCTCCCACTCCCCATTATAAATAGAGAAAATAAAAAGAAAAAAAAAGGAGATTTTTTGTCTGAAGGAGAACAACACAAGCCCACCGTATCTTGTATTCCCACAACGCAATATTCCACAAAAAAAAAAAAAAAAACCTCCCTAATTCTCTAATACGCCGTACGTTCCCAATTCCCTAATTACAGCTTCGACTTCCTCACCACTTCGTACAGCTCCAATTCCCCAATTACAGCTTCGACTTCCTCACCACATCGTACAGCTCCAATTGCAGCTTCGACTTCCCCGCCACCTCACCGTATCTTGTATTCCCACAACGCAATATTCCACAAAAAAAAAAAAAAAAAACCTCCCTAATTCTCTAATACGCCGTACGTTCCCAATTCCCTAATTACAGCTTCGACTTCCTCACCACTTCGTACAGCTCCAATTCCCCAATTACAGCTTCGACTTCCTCACCACATCGTACAGCTCCAATTGCAGCTTCGACTTCCCCGCCACCTCACCGTCTCGTATCGTATCTTCTCAGTCGTACTCTCTCAGGTAAGAAAAAAAAAAGAATAAAAAAAAAAATTAAATAAAGCCTGTTCGGGTTTTTCTTCGGACGCCCTAACTTTAGGCTCATCCCAAAACCGGTTCGGATGATTTTTTCTGACATCCGAACTTAGGTTAAATAAAAAGGAAAAGGAAATTTAATAAAGCCGGTTCGGGTTTTCTTCGGACGCCCTAACTTTAGGCTCATTCAAAAAAAAAAGAAAAGAAAATTTAATAAAGCCGGTTCGGGTTTTCTTCGAACGCCCTAACTTTAGACTCATTCAAAAAAAAAGGAAAAGGAAATTTAATAAAGCCGGTTCGGGTTTTCTTCGGACGCCCTAACTTTAGGCTCATTCCGAAAAAAAGGAAAAGGAAATTTAATAAAGCCGGTTCGGGTTTTTTTCGGACGCCCTAACTTTAGGCTCATTCAAAAAAAAAAAGAAAAGGGAAATTTAATAAAGCTGGTTCGGGTTTTCTTCGGACGCCCTAACTTTAGGCTCATTCAAAAAAAAAAGGAAAAGGAAATTTAATAAAGCCGGTTCAGGTTTTTTTCGGACGCCCTAACTTTAGGCTCATCCCAAAACCGGTTCGGATGATTTCTTCGGACATCCGAACTTAGGTTAAGTCAAAAGGGGGATTTCTTCGGATCCCAAACCAAAATATAAGATAAAAGGGATTTCTTCTGATTCCAAATTATTAAAAAAAAAAAAAGGATTTCTTCGGATCCCGAATCAAAATAAAATAACAGGGATTTCTTCGGACCCCAAATTTTATTTTATTTTATTTTTTTTAAAAAAAGAGGGATTCTTTCGAACCCCAAGATAAGATTAGTGGATTTCCTTCGGATCCCAAATCAAATTATAAAGGATTGCTTCGGACCCCAAATTATTTATTCGAACCCCAAGATAAGATTAGGGGATTTCTTCGGACCCCACATCAAAAAAAATGAAAGGGATTTCTTCGGGTCCCAAATAATTTCAAAAAGGGACTTCTTCGGATCCCAAATCATTTCAAAAAGGGACTTCTTCGGATCTCAAATAATTTCAAAAAGAAAATTTCTTCGGACCCCACATCAAAATAAAATAACGGTATTTCTTCGGATCCCAAGATAAAATAAGGGATTTTCTTCGAACCCCAAGATAAGATTACGGGATTTTCTTCGGACCCCAAATAAAATAAAATAAAAGGGGTTATCGAAACAAACAGAAATTTCTTTAAATCCAGAGTCGATTTCAAACAAGATTCAAATAGGTCTAATCAACTTGGAGCCTAACTCCGATTAAAAAATGACTAGTAAATGAATTTAATCATTTATTAAATAAGGCTCACCCGATATGCAGGCCTCAAATTTACCCATATGAAAATAAGGCCCAGTCCACATACGGTTCCCAAATCCAATCCATATATAACATAGGCCCAGTCCACATACTGCCCCAAATCCAGTCCACTTGCAAATAAAACCCAAAACCTATTCGATCCACAAATAAAACTGATAACCCATTTCAACCCGCAAATAAAACCCAAAACACATTCAATCTACAAATAAAATTCAAAACTCAATCCAATCCACAAATAAAAATCAAACTCATTCAATCCCATCGCCTTAACACATATAATTAAGGCAAAAATTATATCCAAACCGACTAGATTCTAAATGATATACTTAGAATTTAGTCAAATCAAATTTGATCGAGCTCTAACACATATACATAGAGTTCATCCAAACCAACCCAACTAACCCTAATACACATACTTAGGGTGTAGTTAAAATTTTACTCTAGCACATATATCTAGGGTAGAAACCAAATCAACTCAACTTATCCTAATACATATACTTAGGGTTAGTGTAAGAACTTGAATTTTGAAAATAAATAAAGAAATGAAATTGATTTGAGTCAAGTTGAATTTGGATCATGAAAAGCACCCGTAGTCTAAGTGCCCCTTTTCTGCAATGTAATTTGCACAGTTAGTGGGCCAGAAATATCGCCTTTCAATACGAGCCTAGTCTCGAAGATCCGAGACCACGAGTGCGACCGTCATGACGAACTGAGTGAAAACCATATTAAGCTTGTTCAGATCTGACTGTCGGATCTTCCAGAAATCGACGAAGAAGCGGGCGGGACCCGCGACTTAAGTCGAGGGTACAATGAACAGTAAACCCAAATTTTCGAGCCCCTTCGCGCCAACGTTGAGCCAATTCACTGTCTGGAATCCGAACATAGCACTTCAGGTAGTCGATTTGAATGGCTCCGACGTTCTGGACGCAATGGCGCTGACGAAATTTCCGTTTGACGACTCTAAGTCTCGAAAAACGCGAAAACTGTATTCCGGGACTGTATTTTATGGACCGAGATTTAATCCGGGCAGTTTTTCAAAAATCAAAAATCACTACCTGATAGGTCTCGTCGAGCCGGACGTCATGGCGCCGTCCATTTTCCGTTTCGACGCTCGGATTTTCTCGAAAAGCGAAAAATGCGTCGAAAAGTGCAACTTTTGCACATAAAACCCTAGATTTGTTGCCTCGGAAAGCGTGCCACTGCTTGGGAGAGGGACTTAAGTGTGAGAGGTTGTACTGTGAGGGACCAAAACCCAAAACGCCAAAGCTGGAGGGTTTTATTGCAATTGTGCAATACATGCACGATTTGAAATCGTGTCCCTCACCATACCTGTATTGTAACCGCAGCCTCAGCCTTATATCCCACGAATTCACCCACTCTCCACTCCTCGCCAGCCCGTACCAGCAGTTGCAACCCTCCCGTCGCTGGAAACGAGAGAGAGATCAAGAAACGCCTTGATCTCGGGTGATTGGAGAGAGGGTGCTCGGGAGGTGCTTGGACGATCAAGACCTGATCTGGAGGAGTCCCTGGTGAAGCCGCGTCCGAGCCAAGGTGATCCCGGACCCGGCCGTCGCCGCGCGCCGCCGCGGGGGATCCTTCTCCTCCAAATTTTCCGGCGAAGAGAAAGGTTGGAAAAGACTTTAAACTTTGGGTTTTTGATCCTTGAGAAGTCTTCCTGACGTCTAGGGGATCCTCCCTACGCAACCCGAGCCCTCGCCGCCGTCCCCGTTGCCGGCAAAGGCTAGGTTCACCGGAAATTATCGTTTTCCGACGAACTCGGTTTCCGATTTTTCCAACCATTGAACCTCGGATCAGAGCCGTTGATCCTCTTCTCCTTGGTGACTGCTCACTACGCGCGAAGTTTCAAGATGATCGGGTGAGTGGTTAAGCCGCGCGGAGAAGCCCTAGAACCCGGTTTTCTTCACCTTCGGCCGATCACAGCCGTCCGGCGCCGCCGCGGCCTTCCGACGCCGGCCACCTCTGCACCGAGACTCCTGTTACCGAGTGAACCCTTTTGGTCCAAGTTGCCCCGGCCCGGAGCCACCCCGCCGGATTCCGCCATTGACGGCTATTGGAGCTCCCCCGAGCTTCGCCGGCGCCGCCTCGCCGACGCCCCAGGACGTCGGGGAACTACCCTGGTGAGCTTCCTTGGTCCTTAGAAGCCTCCCCATCTGGTTGCATGCAAGTTGTAACGTCGGGTTTTGTACTTGTAGAGTTGCACCCGAATTGCCTTCAAGCTCGGGCTCCGGCGATCCCCGGCGCTCCGGGACTCCGGCAACCACCCAGGTAAGTTCCTAGCAACCCCTTATTAACCTCCATCATTTTTATTTGGGCCGAGAGACCCCCTGTTATTAGCCTCCAAAGCTTGCACCCGAGCCACCTTCTCGGGCTCATCTCCGGCCGCCGCCGCCTCCGGCCGCCGGGGCTCGACCCCACGTGGACCCGAGACCTTCTGGGACTCCAAGTAACCTGATGCTCACCCTTGCTGCAGGTCTGAACCTGGTTTGATCCCAACTTGCCCAAGCCGAGCCTTGCTCATTCTTTGGTCGTTGCTCCACCTTGCTCCGGCGACTCTCCGGCCACTCTCCGGCGCGCGCAAGGTGAGCACACCACTCCTCTGTCATTACTGAATGCCATGCTCTAGCTAGGTCTCAATTTGATCAAGTGTATATTGAGTTTTATCAAAGTTGTAAATTGGACCTTAGAACATTATGGGCCAACTTTGTATCGGGCTTGGTCTCAGCCCAATTCTTGTGAGCACGGGCTTCGTCTCGTCATAACGAACACCCTGGAATTTACAGATTTACGTTTGGACTCCCGGATTTCTAGAACGAGCCGAAACGGGCAATTAAATTAACGAATTATGCAAATTAAGAATTATTATAGATCAAATTGTAAATTGGACTTGATAGCTGTCTTTAAACAGTATATATACACCTGCTAGCCATTTTGTTGGGTTCCGAAGGTCCTCGTTGACCAGGAATCAGATTTTGATCGATAAACCGACCGATTTGACCCGTTTAAGTTTTCCGTTAGTGTAGCGTCGTCGGGATGGGTTGTGCGAGTCTACTACTGATTACATTTACTAATACAGGGCCCAGTTGTTCAGCACCAGCCTCCCAGTAGCTGTGCGGGAGTTCGAGGGTCTGCCTTCATCCAGGTGGGTTAGCTTCGGTCCGGGCTTGATCTATTCGGCCCTCTGGTTGCTTTAGTCCAGTCGGACACCCTTTTTTTGATCAGCCTGCGAATTATACCGATACGACCTATGATGACTGAATATATATCACATGATCCCCTGATAGACATTGATTCTTTTAGACTCATCATATATACCTGCTGATTTTATCTAGATGAGCCTTGATGATTGTATTGACATGCCCTATGATTAGTCCTGATAGATCTTGATCTACGTGAGACATATCTTACGTACCTGTTTATCAGTTTTTATATTTCTGATAGACCTTGATCTTCATGAGACATACCATATACATATCTGTTCATCAGCTTTTTCAGTATATAGATCTACATGATTTGATGACACTTGTTGATTCCTGTCAGCCGATTATTATCTACATGATCCCTGATTATTCCTGACTGATCCTGATTGATTGATATATATAGATTTGCATGATTAGATGACACCTGTTGATTCCTGTCATTGAGATGTTATTCGAGATATTATTGATATGCATGATTGATAGACACTACTCGATATGCATGATTGATTGATTCCGATGGATAGATATAGACAGATGATTCCCTGTTGGGATCTCGGCATGTTGCCGACTACCCGGTCACTAGACCGTGAGATTGATCATTATGATTTGCCATGCACTGCTGTACTTCACGAACATGGCCGGGGTAGCTCCCCGTGGAGATTGTTCTTTACCGGTAAAGTGGTCTGATGATAGACCCGTGAGCCCTCGACAAGGTTATGTCAGCCGAAAAAGGTGCCGAACAGTGGCATTGCCTGAGGTTCTCTGAGACCAATATTGGCACATGAGTGGATATTTGGTTTTCTACCTTTGACGCATTACTTTTACTCGTACAGTTGCTCAGTTGTTCCAGCACTATTATCTGTAGACATGCTTGTATCATTTGTATCTCTTGCAGTTCTTTATACATGATCCTTGTAGTTGACTTTGATTTCCGGCCTGCATGCTCTACAGTTTCCATGATAGTTATTTCTGAGATACCCTGATTGTTCAGCATTCTTACCTGCAGTTTTATTTCTGATTATTAGTAGACATCTATGTTTCCAGCTTTTCCTACAGATCTTTACTATCCGCAGATTTTAGTACCCAGTAGGTACGATTAGCTATTTCTCGGCTCGTCGTGCCCACTGGGATGCACTCCGGTGTATCTCACACCCTCGGGTGACTGTTGTAGGTCCGTCGGGTGGTGAGATGTCGGGACGATCCAGTGAGCCGATTACGATAGAGCTGTCCCCATGAGCATTACACATTGATGACTTTTGCAGACATTTACTTTCCGCATTTCATTCCAGCTTATCTTGATTTAGACATTTAAAACTGATGATGTAATAACTTAATTCTGATTATTCCTGCTGAATAGATTAGTAGTTGTACTGAGATATCTGTCGCTGATTACTAGCCTAGCCGTGCATATATAGGGGAGTCTCTGTTCGCGGAATAGAGAGTTTCCTATATGTGTGGCGGTCTGTTACGCCTGTTTTGCAAACTCTGATTTAAACAAAAAAAAAAAAAAAAAAAGAAAAATTTCAGACCTGATTTTTAAACTCGGGGCGTGACAGATTAGATGGTATCAGAGCAATAGGTACACGGTACCTAGGGAAAGTTGATTAGGAACTGGTTAGGATGAACCCTAGGATGACTTGTCGCGTGAGAGCGTTGGGTATGTCGAGTATAAGGGATAGAAACTCAAGATATTATCAGAGTCTGTTCTGACCTGCTTCTATATTGTAGCTATGGCTCGTCCTCCAGGTCGTGGACGGGGACGGGGCACGGGCCGTGGAGTAGGCCGGCCACCTAGCACGCCGAGTGAGCCCGTTGATCAGGGCCGTATGGACCGGCTTGAGGCCCAGGTGGCGACTCTGGCTGGGATGTTCCAGCAATTTATGCAGCAGCAGGCTGCTGGCCCTTCCACTCCTACCCCGCCTGCTCCTCCACATGTACCTGAGGTCACATCGCCGGTTGCACCCCCTGCTGCACCAGCCGTCGCTGAGCCTGAATGCTTGGCTGAGCCAGATGTAGACCCCGCACCACCACCGGCGGGGCCCGTTCCAGCTCCAGCCCCTGCCGCAACCTCCAGGGCGGTACCGAGGGTTGCTGCTGCCCATGCCGCCACTGCTTCTATCGTGTCTGCTTCCTCTCGCTCTGTCGCTCCCGCTGTTGATCCTGCGGCCGATACTGAGGCCGATCGAGCAGAGAGGGCCCGAGCGAAGGCGGTTTTGCTAGAGTTCAAAAAGTTCAAGCCGCAAACCTTTGACGGCAAAGACGAGGAACACTGGGCGGTCGAGGAATGGATCGATCATATGGAGAAATTATTCCAAGACGCCTACACCGAGGACCGCGACAAGGTCCACATCGCTGTACATTGCCTGGAGGGCCGAGCATCCAAATGGTGGAGGCGACATCGAGAGCGTTACTTCCCGAGTCCAGCTGATCCTACTTGGGAGGATTTTAAAACCGCCATGGACCACCACCACCTCAAGGAGACCACCAAGGAGGGTCTCGAGCGCGAGTTGGAAACGATCAAATAGGGCGACAAGAGCGTTCGAGAGTACGAGCGGGAGTTCCTGCGCATCGCCGACCTGGTGCCCCAGGCGGTGCGCGAGGAACGCCGGAAGGTACGCTTGTTTTCGCAGGGCTTGAGGCCTGAGATCCGCCGACACCTCGCGTCGCACCTCTCCACCAACTTCGACAACTGCGTGGAGCGGTGTCTAGCGATCGAGGCGGAGGTCAAGATGTCCCGCGCTGAGCGGAATGCGGTGGACAAGGACAAGGACAAGGACAAGGGCAAGAAAAGGGCACATCCTGGAAACGGCGATGGGCGTTCAAATCAGAACAAGAAGGCGAAGCCACCCCGACCTTGCGTCTTCTGCGGGGATACCCACCGGGCGAGGGATTGTGAACAGAGGCATGGTCGATGCTTCAGGTGCGGCCAACAGGGACATAGAGCTTCAGAGTGCCCGCAGGGTTCCGCACCTGCGCAGATCACAGCCCCTGTACCCGCACCTTCGCAACGACGACAAGAACCGGCGCCTAGCTCAGCTTCAACTGGGCGTCCCCCTCTACCTCGACCACCTTTTGGAGGGTATCAGTCGGCAGGTGGACGCGTCTATGCACTGACCCCTCATGGAGAGCCAACGGAGGGAAACCCGACGACTGATTTCGTAGCTCTCGAATGAACTATTATAAGCATTTCATAAAGCATGACTTTAAGATGTAGGCTTCTGGAATAAGACCTTTTAATTATAAGTTTCAGGGACGAAACTTCCTTTTTGGTGGGAGAGATGTAAGAACTTGAATTTTGAAAATAAATAAAGAAATGAAATTGATTTGAGTCAAGTTGAATTTGGATCATGAAAAGCACCCGTAGTCTAAGTGCCCCTTTTCTGCAATGTAATTTGCACAGTTAGTGGGCCAGAAATATCGCCTTTCAATCCGAGCCTAGTCTCGAAGATCCGAGACCACGAGTGCGACCGTCATGACGAACTGAGTGAAAACCATATTAAGCTTGTTCAGATCTGACTGTCGGATCTTCCAGAAATCGACGAAGAAGCGGGCGGGACCCGCGACTTAAGTCGAGGGTACAATGAACAGTAAACCCAAATTTTCGAGCCCCTTCGCGCCAACGTTGAGCCAATTCACTGTCTGGAATCCGAACATAGCACTTCAGGTAGTCGATTTGAATGGCTCCGACGTTCTGGACGCAATGGCGCTGACGAAATTTCCGTTTGACGACTCTAAGTCTCGAAAAACGCGAAAACTGTATTCCGGGACTGTATTTTATGGACCGAGATTTAATCCGGGCAGTTTTTCAAAAATCAAAAATCACTACCTGATAGGTCTCGTCGAGCCGGACGTCATGGCGCCGTCCATTTTCCGTTTCGACGCTCGGATTTTCTCGAAAAGCGAAAAATGCGTCGAAAAGTGCAACTTTTGCACATAAAACCCTAGATTTGTTGCCTCGGAAAGCGTGCCACTGCTTGGGAGAGGGACTTAAGTGTGAGAGGTTGTACTGTGAGGGACCAAAACCCAAAACGCCAAAGCTGGAGGGTTTTATTGCAATTGTGCAATACATGCACGATTTGAAATCGTGTCCCTCACCATACCTGTATTGTAACCGCAGCCTCAGCCTTATATCCCACGAATTCACCCACTCTCCACTCCTCGCCAGCCCGTACCAGCAGTTGCAACCCTCCCGTCGCTGGAAACGAGAGAGAGATCAAGAAACGCCTTGATCTCGGGTGATTGGAGAGAGGGTGCTCGGGAGGTGCTTGGACGATCAAGACCTGATCTGGAGGAGTCCCTGGTGAAGCCGCGTCCGAGCCAAGGTGATCCCGGACCCGGCCGTCGCCGCGCGCCGCCGCGGGGGATCCTTCTCCTCCAAATTTTCCGGCGAAGAGAAAGGTTGGAAAAGACTTTAAACTTTTGGGTTTTTGATCCTTGAGAAGTCTTCCTGACGTCTAGGGGATCCTCCCTACGCAACCCGAGCCCTCGCCGCCGTCCCCGTTGCCGGCAAAGGCTAGGTTCACCGGAAATTATCGTTTTCCGACGAACTCGGTTTCCGATTTTTCCAACCATTGAACCTCGGATCAGAGCCGTTGATCCTCTTCTCCTTGGTGACTGCTCACTACGCGCGAAGTTTCAAGATGATCGGGTGAGTGGTTAAGCCGCGCGGAGAAGCCCTAGAACCCGGTTTTCTTCACCTTCGGCCGATCACAGCCGTCCGGCGCCGCCGCGGCCTTCCGACGCCGGCCACCTCTGCACCGAGACTCCTGTTACCGAGTGAACCCTTTTGGTCCAAGTTGCCCCGGCCCGGAGCCACCCCGCCGGATTCCGCCATTGACGGCTATTGGAGCTCCCCCGAGCTTCGCCGGCGCCGCCTCGCCGACGCCCCAGGACGTCGGGGAACTACCCTGGTGAGCTTCCTTGGTCCTTAGAAGCCTCCCCATCTGGTTGCATGCAAGTTGTAACGTCGGGTTTTGTACTTGTAGAGTTGCACCCGAATTGCCTTCAAGCTCGGGCTCCGGCGATCCCCGGCGCTCCGGGACTCCGGCAACCACCCAGGTAAGTTCCTAGCAACCCCTTATTAACCTCCATCATTTTTATTTGGGCCGAGAGACCCCCTGTTATTAGCCTCCAAAGCTTGCACCCGAGCCACCTTCTCGGGCTCATCTCCGGCCGCCGCCGCCTCCGGCCGCCGGGGCTCGACCCCACGTGGACCCGAGACCTTCTGGGACTCCAAGTAACCTGATGCTCACCCTTGCTGCAGGTCTGAACCTGGTTTGATCCCAACTTGCCCAAGCCGAGCCTTGCTCATTCTTTGGTCGTTGCTCCACCTTGCTCCGGCGACTCTCCGGCCACTCTCCGGCGCGCGCAAGGTGAGCACACCACTCCTCTGTCATTACTGAATGCCATGCTCTAGCTAGGTCTCAATTTGATCAAGTGTATATTGAGTTTTATCAAAGTTGTAAATTGGACCTTAGAACATTATGGGCCAACTTTGTATCGGGCTTGGTCTCAGCCCAATTCTTGTGAGCACGGGCTTCGTCTCGTCATAACGAACACCCTGGAATTTACAGATTTACGTTTGGACTCCCGGATTTCTAGAACGAGCCGAAACGGGCAATTAAATTAACGAATTATGCAAATTAAGAATTATTATAGATCAAATTGTAAATTGGACTTGATAGCTGTCTTTAAACAGTATATATACACCTGCTAGCCATTTTGTTGGGTTCCGAAGGTCCTCGTTGACCAGGAATCAGATTTTGATCGATAAACCGACCGATTTGACCCGTTTAAGTTTTCCGTTAGTGTAGCGTCGTCGGGATGGGTTGTGCGAGTCTACTACTGATTACATTTACTAATACAGGGCCCAGTTGTTCAGCACCAGCCTCCCAGTAGCTGTGCGGGAGTTCGAGGGTCTGCCTTCATCCAGGTGGGTTAGCTTCGGTCCGGGCTTGATCTATTCGGCCCTCTGGTTGCTTTAGTCCAGTCGGACACCCTTTTTTTGATCAGCCTGCGAATTATACCGATACGACCTATGATGACTGAATATATATCACATGATCCCCTGATAGACATTGATTCTTTTAGACTCATCATATATACCTGCTGATTTTATCTAGATGAGCCTTGATGATTGTATTGACATGCCCTATGATTAGTCCTGATAGATCTTGATCTACGTGAGACATATCTTACGTACCTGTTTATCAGTTTTTATATTTCTGATAGACCTTGATCTTCATGAGACATACCATATACATATCTGTTCATCAGCTTTTTCAGTATATAGATCTACATGATTTGATGACACTTGTTGATTCCTGTCAGCCGATTATTATCTACATGATCCCTGATTATTCCTGACTGATCCTGATTGATTGATATATATAGATTTGCATGATTAGATGACACCTGTTGATTCCTGTCATTGAGATGTTATTCGAGATATTATTGATATGCATGATTGATAGACACTACTCGATATGCATGATTGATTGATTCCGATGGATAGATATAGACAGATGATTCCCTGTTGGGATCTCGGCATGTTGCCGACTACCCGGTCACTAGACCGTGAGATTGATCATTATGATTTGCCATGCACTGCTGTACTTCACGAACATGGCCGGGGTAGCTCCCCGTAGAGATTGTTCTTTACCGGTAAAGTGGTCTGATGATAGACCCGTGAGCCCTCGACAAGGTTATGTCAGCCGAAAAAGGTGCCGAACAGTGGCATTGCCTGAGGTTCTCTGAGACCAATATTGGCACATGAGTGGATATTTGGTTTTCTACCTTTGACGCATTACTTTTACTCGTACAGTTGCTCAGTTGTTCCAGCACTATTATCTGTAGACATGCTTGTATCATTTGTATCTCTTGCAGTTCTTTATACATGATCCTTGTAGTTGACTTTGATTTCCGGCCTGCATGCTCTACAGTTTCCATGATAGTTATTTCTGAGATACCCTGATTGTTCAGCATTCTTACCTGCAGTTTTATTTCTGATTATTAGTAGACATCTATGTTTCCAGCTTTTCCTACAGATCTTTACTATCCGCAGATTTTAGTACCCAGTAGGTACGATTAGCTATTTCTCGGCTCGTCGTGCCCACTGGGATGCACTCCGGTGTATCTCACACCCTCGGGTGACTGTTGTAGGTCCGTCGGGTGGTGAGATGTCGGGACGATCCAGTGAGCCGATTACGATAGAGCTGTCCCCATGAGCATTACACATTGATGACTTTTGCAGACATTTACTTTCCGCATTTCATTCCAGCTTATCTTGATTTAGACATTTAAAACTGATGATGTAATAACTTAATTCTGATTATTCCTGCTGAATAGATTAGTAGTTGTACTGAGATATCTGTCGCTGATTACTAGCCTAGCCGTGCATATATAGGGGAGTCTCTGTTCGCGGAATAGAGAGTTTCCTATATGTGTGGCGGTCTGTTACGCCTGTTTTGCAAACTCTGATTTAAACAAAAAAAAAAAAAAAAAAAGAAAAATTTCAGACCTGATTTTTAAACTCGGGGCGTGACAGTTAGTCAACCTTTTACTCTAGCACATATAACTAGAGTAAGAAACATATCAAGCTCGGCCAATCCTAATACATATAGGACTTAGCCACCTTCTACTTTCGAGTAGCATCAAATTCGACCCACCTCAATACATATCCTTGGGGTTTGGTCATGTCTCCACTTTGGAACATACGCCAAATGTGAAATCAAATATAATTGAACTCTAATACATATATTTAGAGCCAATTAAACCCAATTAAACTCTAACACATATACTTAGAGTTTAATATCGACTAGTCATCAACACATATAATCGGGATCAAGTCAATTTCAAATCTAGCTAAATCCTAACACATATACTTAGGATTTGGTCAATCATTAGGATACGATTTATTCTATCCTCCCCGCAAAGGTCTCTTAATCGAAGGTGCCCCAATCACACGGGGGTAATTAACAATAGATGCTTGCGTCTATTGGAAGTCATGGATCCGCAATACCTGATACCCACATTGTAATAATCTGGATTTTTATTTTAAATAAATAAAAGAAAAGAATGGAATTCAAGTTGACTTAGAATTAGAAAGAGCACAAATAGCTCAATTGACCTTTTGCTACTGTGAAAATTACACAGTTTACGAGGCAGAAATATCGCCTTTCAAATCCGAGCCTGATCTCGAAAATCCGAGATCACCAGTGCGACCGTCTCGTCGAACTGATCGAAAATGATATTGATCAAATTCAGATCCAACGGTCGGATCTTCCAGAAATCAGCGAAGAAGCAGGCGGGACCCGCGACTTAAGTAAATAGTAAAAGTGAACAGTGGGTGAATAGTAACCCCTATTTCTAAATCCCCTTAGTGCCAACGTTAGCCAATTCACTATCTGGACTCCGATCATGGCGATCCAGGTAGCCGTTTTGATCGGTTTCATCGATTCGAGTTCAACAGCGCTGACGGAATTTCAGTTTGACGACCCTAGAGTCTCAAAAAGCGTGATAAACTGTATTTCTGTACAGTAATTATGGACCGAGAATCTATCCGGGCATTTCATCGAAAAACAAAAATCGCTACCTGATAGGTTTCGTCGAGCCGAACGTCGTGGCGAAGTCCGTTTTTCGATTTGACGATTAAAATGCCTTGAAAAGCGTGAAATACGGTGAAAAATGTGGCATTTTGCGCAATAACCCCTATATTTTATGCTCCGATTTGCGTGCTACTCTATGGAGAGGGACCTAAGTGTGAAATATAGTTGCTGTGAGGGACTGGGCTCAAAATAGCAAGAGTAGAAGGGTTAAAATGCATTTTGTAGCATGCATTATATAAAGGTGTTAGGGTTAGGGTTCTCTTTAAACCCTAATCCCGTAGCCCCAACCCAGCCGCCAGCTTCAACCGTCTCCCTCTCCCTCTGTCGCACTCCACGGAGGTAGCGCCACCGGTCGCCGTCGTCTCGTCGCCGGAGAGGAAGAAGAACCCAGGGAAACCACTTGATCTCGGTTTGGAAGGTGAGGGATTGCTCCCAGAGGACTTGGGTGGCTCCAAGCTTCACCTGGAAACTCCTCTGTGACTGAGAGACTGAGCCAGGGTGAAGCCGACGCCAGCCGCCGCCGTGCGCCGCCGCGGGCCACCTCATTCTTCCTTGAAGTTCCCGGCGAGGTGAGTTCTTGGAGGTTTTAGTTTTTAAATGGGCCAAGTACCCTTCCATTGTTTACCTGACGTTGAGGGGGGTCCTCCCTGTGTAGCTCGAGCCGCCGCAGTCGTCCCTGTCGCCGGCGGGAACCTTCTGTCGCCGGAATTCTCGTTTTGGTCGATCTTGGGCACCGTCTTCATCCGGCCGTTGAACTCAAGATCAGAGACGTTGGGATTGTTCCTCTCGTCGGCTGCAACCTACTCCCGAAGTTTGGGGATCATCGGGCAAGGATCCAAGTCGATCGAGCCTGCCCTAGGTTCGGGCGAAAGTGGTCCTCCACCGATCTTCGCCGTCTGGCGCCGCCGCTCACCCGCGCCGCCGGCCACCACCTCAGCAAGCTCCGTGGAGCCGAGAGGAACACCTTGGTCCAAGTTGCGCCGGTCCAGGAGCCGCCGGCTGGAATCCGCCATTAGAGACCTGCTTCTTCATCGAGTTTGGGTTGATCTCGAGCTCGGGCGATCGCCGCCGCTTCGAGCCGCTGGCCAGTTACCCAGGTAAGAATTTTTGGTCTTTTTCAAGCTCTGCATGAAGTTGCATGGGGATTTGAACGTAGGGTGTTCCATCTTTGTAGTTGCACCCTTGAAGCTTGTCCGAGCCTCGCCGCCGGCCACCGCCGACGCACGTGGACGCCGGCTATCTACCCAGGTAGGCCATAAACTTAATTTACTAGTTTTCCATCAAGTTGTTTTGGGCCGAAGGGTCCCTGTAACCGAGCTCACTAATCTTGCACCCAATGTATTCAAAACTCGAGTTTTTCGGGCCGCCGCCGCCTCCGGCCGCCGGCGCTTGACCCAGCAGGGGCTAATCTTCTTCTGAGACCTGTACCTAGCTGATGCTCACCCTGATTTGTAGTCTGAGCAGGAGTGGTGCTGGACTTGGCCAAACCAAGCCTTGAACCTATTGTGGTGTTGCTCCGGCGACTTCTCCAGCCACCCTCCGACGCGCCACAGGTGAGCATCACTGTCCTCTGTCATCGCTAAGTGCCATGCTCCAGTTATTTTCTCATTTGATCAAATGTATGTTAAGATATAGCATAGTGTCGTTTTGGACCTTAAGAGTGTAATAGCCAACTTTGCCCTCGAGTCCCGTGCCAGCCCAAGCCTGTGAGCACGAGCTTCGTCTCGTGGAAACGAACGCGCTGAAACTTACGGCGCTGTCTTTGGTTTCTCGGATTGCGAGAACGGGTCGAAACAATTAGCTGAATTAATGTTTTTATGCAAATTTAAAATGTATCAAGGACCTAAATGCAGTTGGGACACGCTGGCTGTCTTTAGACAGTATTTTCACACCTACTAGGCATTTTGTTAGAGTTCCGTGGGCTCTCGTTGAGCGGGAATTGGATCTTGTTCCGTAAATCGGCTAAGTTATCTCGTGTTAGCGTTGTATTGCTGTAGTGTTGTCGGGATGGGTATATGTGAGTCTATTACTGACTACAGTTTTTATTCAGGGCCTAGCTGTTCAGCACCAGCCTCCCAGTAGTCTACCGGGAGCTTGGGATCAGCCTACATTCAGGTGGGTTATCTTCGGTCCGGGCTTTATCTTTTCGGCCCTCTGGTTGCTTTAGTCCAGTCGGACATCTGTTCTTGATTTAGCCTTGATGATTATGCCTATATGTTTCATGTTCCTAGATGATAGACATTATTTGGACTCTTCTTGTTCATCTGCCCATCAGTATAGTAGATTTTCATGGTCTGATCATGCCTGTTGATTGCTTTCATATCTGTCATTTGTTATACTACATCTATATCCAGAGATACTTGCTTTTACATTCCAGGGATGCATGATAGACCTATGATTGATATACAGACATTTGCATCCCTGTGGGGATTTCCGGCATGTTGTCGATTACTCGGTTTGTGGACCGTGAGCTTGAGCATTCACATTGTGATGGTTGTGCACCTGCTGTTCACTCGCGTACGCTGTGGGATTGATCACCCACATTGCGTTCTTTACCGGTAAAGGGTCTGGTTGACCCGTGAGCAATCCCCTCTTGCTGTATCACTGGGTACGGGGAGCCCCTTGGCTGTACCGATATGAGGAAACTCTTGGCTGTACCGTTTGGTACGAGGATCCTCTTGGCTATATCAATGGTACGGGGTTGCTGTTCAGTTCGGCTAGGTGGAATCCAGTATGATTGTGGTTGGCTCTGCATAGATATCTTCGCCTGAGGTCCCCGTGACCAATAGTGGCATCGGTTGGGTACCTGCTGTTCTTTTGTCGATGCATAGCTTATATTTCCATATTCTAGCATGTTTTCCTGTTTATTGCTGTACCCATATCTGCTTGGTTATATCTTGATTATCCGTAGACATTTTATTGATTATTCAGCTTTACCTATGGATCTATTTACTATCCGCAGATTATTGTATCCAGTAGGTACGATTAGCTATTTCTCGGCTCGTCGTGCCCACTGGGATACACTGTCGATGTATCTCACACCCCCTGGGTGACTGTTTTTCAGGTCGTTCGGGTGATGGGATGTCGGGACACGTTGGTGAGGCTGTTGCGATAGTACCGACCCTTATGTCATCAGTATATTTCATTTTCCGCATTACATTTAAGATATTATAAATTGACTAATTATGCATGCGTAGTTTAGACTACTCTGGTATTGACTGTAAGTGGTTAGCCGTGCATGTATAGGAAAGGCTCTGTCCAATTGGACAGGGAATTTACTATACATGTGGCGATCTGTTCACGCCTAAAATGATTTAAATTCTGATTTAAAAAAAAAAAAAATTAGCCTGCTTTCCAAAACTCGGGGCGTGACACACATACACCCATCCACACATATAAATATTCATCTGAATCGTGAATACCATCCCACGGGAAACCCGAAAAAAGAGGAAACACGCGAGATGAGTCATTTAAGATCGCAAACACATGCTTATATTATTATTATTATTATTATATATTTATTTTTGTATTTTTGTATTTTTGTATTTTTTATTATTATTAATATTATTATTATTATTATTATTATTATTATTATTTGGAAGCAATCTGTATCGCTAACGAGCTTCCATCACCAACTCCCAAAGATGCTATTTCTCCTATAGGTATATCATTTTATTATTATTATTATTATTATTATTATTATTATTATTATTATTATTATTATTATTATTATTATTATTTATGTACAGTGTTTGGGCAAACACTTCCTCCTCATTATGATGATGAGGTTGATTACGAGCCTTCACCTTTCCCTTCATCTTTCGAGGTACATTAATTTTTTTTTTTTTAATTGAACCATTATTATTATTATTATTACTATTATTGTTATCATTATTTTGACCTTCAGGGGGGAGACACGATCGTTGAGGAGGCTATTGAGGAGGGTACAATTCGAGAGAAAATTATCGCAAACGTAACTCAAGAGGGAATTGCTGAAAAGGGTGTATCTTTGGCCAAGAAAATTCCAAAAGGAGTTGCTCAAAGTCTTGATTCATCTGTCATTGAATATATTGGCTTAACCTTACTCGGCCAAGTCATTGATATGATAAAGACTTCAAGCTACAAAAATTATGAGACAGTTCAGAAAAGAATTTCGAGTCATTGTCGTAATCTTTCTACTTTCGGTATTGACATCACGGGTTTAGAGATGCGTCTTCAGCGACTTTTCAGTGGTGCGGCAGCGATAAAGAAAGTAATCGCTCTTCCAGCTTTTTCTTCCTCAGCTCGATTGGTGGAAGCTGAAGAGAATTTGGATATGATGGAAAAGGAATTAGGGGCATGCTTTTCTTCCCAGGACTCCCTACGCCGAAATTTGGAGCACTATTCTTCTGAATTTGCTCGTCAGGAGGGTGAGATAGCAGATCTAGAAAAAGCCCTCAGCGAGAAGAAAGCTGCAAATGCGAAATTATTGGAACAGATGAATGCGGCCAAAGATTGTCTTCAGAGATTAGACTCAACTAAAGAAATAATAGAAAAGAAGTTGAAGCCGAGCAGCAACTTATAGAGGCCAAGGAAAGTCATATTGCAAAAGAAGAGCTTGTAAGCTTTCGTGATCTTATTACAAGTTTTGAGAGCTATCGTAAGGAGTTTTGAAATATCGCGAAAGACATAATTTTTCTTCTTTTTTTTTTAGAGGATGGAAAGAGAATTTATTTATTTATTTATATTTTTATTTATTTATTTATTTATTTATTTGTTTTTATTTTTATTTTATTTTATTTATATATTTTTTTAGAATAATATGTTTTGGACATTAAAACATACTAGTTTATTTTGAAAGAAATATGTGATGACCTGGATCTCTGCGAAGGTCTTGCATAGTGAATTGTAGCTTCTGGAGGCCTATGATGTGTGTTGGAGATGGTTGCGTGCAAATCGGATCCCAGGATTGGACCCAGCGTGAAATTTGGATTAAGATTGCTTATCTGGATGCCTTCGACAAATTTTAGAAGCGGAATTTGGCAAATCGGACATCGAATTTGGACTCAGCGCACGAAAACGATGAAAATGGGCTATTTACTTGTATTTTTCGGAGCCCCGATGCCAAAACATGGATTTCGAGGCCAAGGTTGCTGTTCCGGCGGCTGGGGCAGCGCTGGCATGCGGCGGAGCACGGCGGAGCAGCTACAGGCAGTGGCACGGGCAGCGGCGCAGGCCGGCCGGTCCACTGGACCTCCGCGTGCACCGGGACCAGCGAGCGGCTCACTTGGACACATGGCGGGCTCCCATTCATTGGGCGGTGGCGCGGGAATCGAGGCGCCAATCGCGACGTACGGTGGACCGCGGAGGACGCGTGGCGCGCGTCCGTTGGTGGGCGCACGGACCCGGCTTTCCCGGCGTGGACCGCGGCCTGTGCACCCCGCCATGAACCCCGTTGCCACGCGGTGCGCCGCGAATGGCGAGCGCGCGTGCGCCGGGCGCGCGGGGCGCGGAGTGGCCACGTGGCGCGCTGAGGTTAATTCGGGCGCGCACAGTATCGGGCCGGGCCAGATTTGGGCGCTCGATTCTTGCGCCCGAATCCGGATCCTCTCCTTTGGTGGGCTGGGCTATAAATAGCCCACTTTATTGATCCTTTGGACCCTTTTCCCAAGCCCAGCTGCGATAGAGCCCTTAAGCAATCTTGTTGATCATATTGTGCTGCATCTCTCGAGGGAGTTTCGGAATTTTTGGAGGGCGTGGCATCGATGGCTTTGGCGATTCGGCGCAGTGCGACGTTTCTTCTTCGGTGGCCCATTTCCGTCGCGTTTCGGTCCACGAGGTCCACAAAGCTACTCCAAAGGAATTTTTGGACGATTTTCACGACGTCGGTTCCAGAGAGGTAGATCTCCATTTTTCGTGCCTTCTGCTCCTCTCAGTTTTGGGTTTTTATTGGGGTTTCTGGAACATCTTTGAACCCCTTTCCTGCTGGTGGTTTTTCTGGACAGCGGAGGCTTGTCGGATTTTTATCTCCGTGCTCGGGTATCGAATTTCGTCCAGTGAGGACTCGATTGACATCTACTCTTCACGAGGATCGCTGCCATATTTTTAGTGGAATTTTTGGAGATTATCTCGTAGGTGGTATTTAAGCATTTTCTGGACTGATTTTACAGCAGTGTGTTTGTGGGAATTTTTGTTTATTGCAATGTTTGTACCGTATCTTTGTACCCAGGAGGATTTTTCTGGTGTTTTTGGACTTGTTGGAATCATGGGAATCCGAGGATTATCCCCGTTCAGTTTCAGCCTATTTGGATCTTGGATTGACGCGCACTTCAGGTGGGTTGCTTCATCTCCAAAACCGGTGGATAGTTTATTAATTCTATTGTATAGAAAGTATGCATGATTGTGAGATATGTTAGAATGCATGTTAGAGAGAGAGATATTGTCTTTCCTGTGTTGTTATTGAAATCATGTTGGTTAATGTTCCCTGATCTTGCTTTAGTTAAACTAAATGCTATTATTGGAACTTGAGCTAGTACTCTGTCATATGTTGCATGTGTAACCAGACTAGTAGAAAACTCTCACTTGGGCTAGGTTTATTTATGCTTTAAACATTCATACTTTACTCTCTATCCCTGGACATAGTGTTTTCCTCTCCCGGGTAGTGGGCTGAGTGGTCGGGATTTCTCTTAGTGTGGGATACATGTTACACTCGTGCTTGGGGGCAGAGTGGAGTCTGGTAGATGTAGCTGGTCTTATATATGTGGCGGGAGCCGTTTGGGTAAACGGTGGTCCTGGGATGTCGTGTTTCTCTGTTTTATGTGTCGTCACTGTGTTAGTTGCAGCAGTATACCAGTGATAGCAGGACCTTGAACTCAGAACCTTTTTGGACACACATGATTTTAGTCAACCAATGTTTTTCTTCCAAACATCGAAGGGTTGCCGGAGTCTGTTCTTATCTGATTGGACGAAAGCATTAGCCCTTCGGGGTTTGGGAATAAAACTTGTTTTCTAACTGTTTTTCCTAAAAGAACTAAAAATCATTAAAAATGGGTTTTCCTCAAATCAAGATGGTTTTACAAAAAGGAACTACTTTCCATCTTCACCCCGCGTGGGTTTGAGTGAAAAATAGTTTTTTAGTAATAAATGTCACATCTTTCCTGTAAACTTCCTCACTCGAGAGGATTCGAGTGGTCTGGGTTCTAAGGGCTGCCTTTTTCTTTGGGTCGAGAACAACGAGAGGCTATGCCTAAAGCCTGTTCTTGTTTGATTTGGGTTGTAGGTTCTAGTCTTTCGGGATTCCCGGACCCTTCATTGTTGTCGGCTGTGGAGTATACCCAGCTAGTGAGTTTGCATGTGAGTTGATGTCCTATTTAGGGAGCCGTTGGGTTGACAGCGGTCCTGACTGTTCGAGTATTTTTTTTTCTGTTAGTGAGTTAGAGAGGTGATTTGGGTATTGTCGATCTTGTTGATCATGGATTGGATTATAGCCTGCATGAGCCATATTGAGCTCGACAGAGATGCGCTGATACTTTCCTCGGTGGGGTCGTGCCCCTTGAGTGCCACTCCGGAGCTAGGCCTGTTACTTTGCTATCGCGACTTGTCGACGCAGTCCCTCTGGCTGGGCCTTTTTTAGGCAGTCACGGATGCCCTACGTAAATCCAGTCCTCCGTGGATGTAATGGCAATAGGTGGGCGCAGGTTTGACTGGACCCTATGTGGCAATCACTGTGATTGGGTTGATTGAGTATTTCGGGTTAGAGTCGATGCATCATTTTCATCTGTATCACCCTTTGAGCATTGTAGATGGAGGCATGATAGCTGTAGACTCTTTCCAGCTTTTCCTTACATTATTACAGTTTTCTTGTTATCTTATGCCTCTAGTACACTTAGTGGGCAGACCGTCGAGCTTGGTGGCGGTACCCACTGAGAACTACGTGTTGGTGTAGTTCTCACACCCGCTGGGGGTTCTCCCCCCTTCTTTCCTCTTTCCTCTCACTTGTTTTGCAGATTCTTCTGCGGGTGTTGCTGATCCTTCTGTTGCTGATCGAGGTGAGGGAGTCGCGAGCTAATTCCCTACCCATCCTTGGAGTATAGCTGTACCTATTTTTTGGAGCTTAGTAGTACAGTCTGCTGGATTATTGTTGTTAGTTACTTTTGAGAGTTTTATTTTTGAGAGACTTTTGTAGTGAGGTTCAGACTTGTACTTTTGGAGTTGCATTATTTTTTATTTCAGTAGTTTACTTTTCAGCTCTGATATCTGTATAGCTATAGTATCCTTCTTTTTGCAGGTTAGACGCTTCGTCTATACGGGGCTTCCCGTATGAGCGGCGGATATGTTGGTGGGCCCGGGTCGCAGTTTCGACCCCAGGGCGTGACAAAACATGTCTTGACAGAACAGAGGAAAATATGTTTTGAAAGGCAAAAAATATATTTCGGGTATTAAAATAATATTGGTTTATTTTGATTTATTTTGCCTTGAGAAGCAATCTCGACCCTAAGGTGAGTACGTTTGAAAAAAAATTGTTTTGAGTATTGAAAACTATGAATTTATTTTGATTTATTTTGCCTCGAGAAGCAATCGAAATTGTTGCGCATAATCGACCCTAAAGTGAGTTAGCATTCCGTCATAGGCAAAATACGTTTAAAAGAAAAATATTGATTTATTTTGATTTATTTTGTCTCGAGAAGCAATCTCGACCCTAAGGTGAGTTAGCATTCCGTCACAAACAAAATAAGAAAAATATTTTTGAATATTAAAAAATATGAATTTATTTTGATTTATTTTGCCTCGAAAAACAATCCCAACCCTAAGGTAAGTTAGCATTCCGTCATAAACAAAATACGTTTTAAAAAAAATATTTTTGAATATTGAGAAATATGAATTTATTTTGAATTATTTTGCCTCGAGAAGCAATCCCGACCCTAAGGTGAGTTAGCATTCCGTCATAAACAAAATACGTTTAAAAGAAAAATATTTTTGAATATTAAGAAATATGGATTTATTTTGATTTATTTTGCCTTCAGAAGCAATCCAGACCCTAAGATGAGTTAGCATTTCATCATAAACAAAATACATTTAAAAGAAAAATATTTTTGAATATTAAGAAATATGGATTTATTTTGATTTATTTTGTCTCGAGAAGCAATCCCGACTCTAAGGTAAGTTAACATTTCGTCATAAACAAAATACTTTAAAAGAAAAATATTTTTGAATATTAAGAAATATGGATTTATTTTGATTTATTTTGTCACGAGAAGCAATCCCTACCTAAGGTGAGTTAGCATTCCGTCATAAACAAAATACGTTTAAAAGAAAAATATTTTTAAATATTATTGGTTTATTTTGTTTTATTTTGAAAAATATGAGTTTATTTTAAAAAATATGGGAAAAATAGTGGTTTATTTAAAAATGGGTTTATTTTAATTTATTTTGAAAAATATATAAAAAAAATAGAAAAAAAACTGAGCAATTGACGAAGGTTACATACAAAGGTCAGGTTAATAAATTGAGCAACCCATATTCATATTGACTGCCATGTCAATATGACTTCCCTCAACCCATATTTAAATAAACTGAGCAACCCATATTACAAAGGTCTATTAATCGAAGGTGCCCCAATCTCACGGAGGTAATTAATAATAGATGCTTGCGTCTATTGGAAGTTATGGATCCGCAATACCTGATACCCACATACCCATATATAAATATTCATCTGAATTGTGAATACCATCCCACGGGAACCCGAAAAAGATGAACCGCGCGAGATGAGTCATTCAAGATCGCAAACAAAATGGCACGCCCGGTGGGACCTAACTTCTCCTTCCAGCTTTGAGATCTTTAATATATATATATATATAAGGGAAAAAAAGCGATAGAAGTAAATCCTACTACTTGCATCGAGGAAATATCACCAACATATAAGAACATTGCTGCTACTTGGGGCATGATTACCTTTACAATATGGTTGCTCCTCAGTTGCCGTCTCGAAAAAAATAATCTAACGTGGGCATACCCAATCCTCTTCACCAACGTAGGTGAAAGGCTCACCTACTCACCTACATCCAAAAGGATGGTGTTTAAAGGCAAGCTCATATTTTTAAAGAACCAGTCACATAAATCGTCGGTATTCAATAGGCTGATATTTTCTAGTGACCCGACAATTATAATCCCTCAAACCGGAGCTTCTTTTAAGAGGAGTAATCGCCACCAACTCAACCGAGAAAAAGTTACCGGGGGTTCATGAAAAAGAATGCGATCATTTGTTGTTTTTATGGTCGAAATGCATCGGCTAGAAATTTGAAAGAAATGGCACAAAAAAAAAAAAAAAATCTCAAAAAAAAAGAAAAAAGAAAAAAAGGATACGAAAAAAAAGAAAAATAAAATCTCAAAAAAAAAGAAAAAAGAAAGAAAGAAAAGGGGATGGTTCCATTCAACAATGATCGCATTGAATGAATAACCAAATTTGGGATGGTTCCGTTCCTCCTTTCTATCTACGATCCCAACTTTATTTTTAAAAGGGGATTATTTTATTTTATTCGAATAAAATAATTCAATGAAATTCATCCCAAATCTTTATTTTATTTCGTTGAAGATGAACCGACTAGATTCTAAACCATATACTTAAAATTTAGCCAAATCCAATTCGATCGAGCTCTAATACATATATTTAGAGTTCATTCAAATCAACTCGACTAATCCTAATACATATATTTAGGGTCTAAGCAACCTTTTACTCTAGCACATATATTTAGAGTGAAAAATAAATCAACTCAACTAATCCTAATACATATACTTAGGGTTAGTCAACCTTTTGCTCTAGCACACATATTTAGAGTGAAAGATCAATCAAATTTGACGAATCCTAACTAAATTCTAAGTATATGATTTAGAATCTAGTCGGTTTGGATATAGTTTTACCTTAATTATATGTGTTAAGGCGATGGGATTGAATATGTCTTGGGTTTTATTTATGGATTGAATGGGTTTGGGATTTATTTATAGGTTGGATTGGGTTTTGGGCTTTATTTATGGATTGGATGGGTTTTGAGTTTTATTTGTGGGTTGAATGGGTTTTGAGTTTTATTTGTGGATCGAATAGGTTTTGGATTTTATTTGTGGGTCGAATAGATTTTGGGTTCTATTTGTATGTGGACAGGATTTGGGGCCGTATGTGGACTCTGTGCGTTATTGAATTCATTTATTAGACCCATTTGAATTTTGTTTAGAATTGATTTCGGATCCAAAGAAATTTCTTGATTTGGGGTTCGAGGATATCCCTTTTATTTTAAATAATTTGGGGTATGAAAAAAATCCCCTTTATTTTATCTTGGGGTCCGAAGAAATTCCCTGTATTTTATAATTTGGGATCCGAAGAAATTTACTATTTAAAATAATTTGGGATCCGAAGAAATCCCCGCTATTTTGATTTGGGGTCTGAAAAATCTCTTTTTAAAAATAATTTGGGGTCCGAAAAAATCTCCGTTTTAAAATAATTTGGGGTCCGAAGAAATCCCCGTTCTAAAATAATTTAGGGTCCAAAGAAATCCACGCTATTTTATTTTGATTTGGGGTCCGAAAAAATTCCTTTTTTTAAAATAATTTGGGGTCTGAAAAATTTTTGTTATTTTATTTTGATTTGGGGTATGAAGAAATTCCCTTTTTAAAAATAATTTGGTGTCAGAAGAAATCCGCGTTATTTTATTTTGATTTGGGGTCTGAAGAATTTTTCTTTATTTTATTTTGATTTGGGGTCCGAAGAAATCCCCCTTTTAAAATAATTTGGGATCCGAAGAAATTTTTTTAAAAAAAATAATAATTTGGGGTCCGAAGAAATTTTCTTTATTTTATCTTGGGTTGTTCCGTTTATTGACATGGCAGTCGATATGAGTATTAGTTGCTCAGTTTATTGACATGGCGGTCGATATGATATGCGTTGCTCAGTTTAGTGACATGGCGGTCGATATGATATGCATTGCTCAGTTTAGTGACATGGCGGTCGGTATGAATATGAGTCGCTCAGTTTATTGACATGACGATCTATTTGCTCAGTTTAGTAGCATGACGGTCGATATGGGTATCAATCGCTCAGTTTATTGACATAGCGGTCCATATGAATATAGGTCGGTAGTTAGCTCTTCCTAAATTTTGCCTGTGAGATTGAATAAACTAAGCAACACATACTCATATCGACCGTCATGTCAATAAACTGAGCAATGCATATCATAACGATCGCTATGTCAATAAACTGAGTAAGCTATATTCAATTGACCGACATGTCATTAAACTGATAAATCAAATTGAATGCGTATGAAAAAAAAAATAGAGAAAAAACATTTGAAAAAAATGGAGAGAGACAAAAACAATTGAATGTGCATTTTTTCACCGTACTCATACCTCGTACAACGAAAAAATGGGGGTATTTTGTTGGGGTAAAAAAAAAAATAAAATTCGGATCCTAAATCAAAATAAAATAATGGGGATTTTTTCAGGCCCCAAATTATTTTAAAACGGGAATTTTTTCAGACCCCAAATTATTTTAAAAAGGAGATTTTTTCGGACCCCAAATCAAAATAAAATAACGGGGATTTCTTCGGACCCCAAATTATTTTAAAAACGGGAATTTCTTTAGATCCCAAATCAAAATAAAATAACAGAAATTTCTTCGGATCCCAAATTATTTCTAAAAGGGGATTTGTTTGGACCCCAAATCAAAATAAAATAAAGGGGATTTCTTCGGACCCCAAATAATAAAATAAAAGAAATTTCTTTCGACCCCTAATCAAAATAAAATAAAGAAGATTTCTTCGGACCCCAAATCAAAATAAAATAACGAAAATTTTTTCGGACCCCAAATTATTTTAAAACGGGGATTTCTTCGGACCCCAAATTATTTTAAAAAGAAAATTTCTTCGGATCCGAAATCAAAAAAAAAAAAAAAAAAAGTGATTTCTTCGGATCCCAAATCAAAATAAAATAAAAGAAGAACGATAAAAACCTAGCCTCTAGGGTTGCTCTCAAGTGTTTCTGAGTTGGTCGATACCTCTTGAGAAACCCTAAGTATCTATTTATAACCTTTGGAATATAATCAAAGTCGGTTTAGTGTTCAAATCAAAACTGAACATTGTGTACTGGTACTAAAAGTCAAGTTCCGGTACTCAATAACGCAACAGACAAAATTTTCTATTGCGTACCGGTACTCAAAGTCAGGTACCAGTACTCCAGGCAATTTTCAAAAAATCTTGTGACGGGTTTTGAGGAACTCAAAGTGTTGTTCCGGTACTCAATGTAAAATAATGAATTTTTCAAGGATAAGTTTAACAAAACAAACCAGTACCAAAATTTAAACTTAAAATAAGTTAGGAGTTAAAAATCTTGTTCCCAAAACCTCTTTTAAGCCCGGTTTTGATTTGTTCATAATTCCAAAGATTGTAAATAAACTTAAATCACCATGAATACTTTAATCATACCTGAGTGTCAACTTGAGCTCTTTGTTGAATCTTCATAGAGTCTTCGATTGCTGATTTAATAATTTGATCACTTCAAAACTCCGATTCAAATCACGAAATATGCCAACATAAAATCCATAACAGAATTCATTTATTAGATCCCATTTGAATTTTGTTTGGAATTGATTTTGGATCCAAAGAAATTTCTTGATTTGGGGTTCGAGGATATCCCTTTTATTTTAAATAATTTAGGGTACACAAAAAACTCCTTTATTTTATCTTGGGGTCCAAAGAAATCTCATTTATTTTATAATTTGGGGTCCGAAGAAATTTCCTTTTTGAAATAATTTGGGGTTCGAAAAAATCTCCGTTTTAAAATAATTTGGAGTCCGGAGAAATTTCCGTTATTTTATTTTGATTTGGGATCCGAAGAAATCCCCTTTTAAAATAATTCGGGGTCCGAAAAAATCTTCATTATTTTATTTTGATTTGGGGTCCGAAAAAATTTCCTTTATTTTATTTTGATTTGGGGTCCGAAGAAATCCCTGTTTTTAAAATAATTTGAGGTCCGAAGAAAATTTTCGTTATTTTATTTTGCTTTGGGGCCCGAAAAATTCTCTTTTAAAAATAATTTTGGGTCCAAATAAATTCCTGTTATTTTATTTTAATTTGGGGTCCGAAGAAATCTCCGTTTTTAAAATAATTTGGGATCCGAAGAAATTTCCATTATTTTATTTTGATTTGGGGTCCTAAGAAATCCCCTTTTTGACTAAACCTGAATCCGGATATCCAAAGAAATCATCCGCATCGGTTTAGTCAAAATGAACGAGCCCTTCTTTTTTTTTCTTTTTTTTTTTTTTTATCTGCTGTGGTAGATTGATTAATGGTTTCGAATGGAATGGAGAGGTCCGAAGAAACGGAAGATCATTAATCCTCCTCCCCTCTTCCATCGAAGACATTAATATGGGACAATCAGCAGACGATCGCGGGGCAATTACGGTGAGAACCACCTATTCCCTTGGTTGTCAATTTCGAATGGGGTGGAGAGGTATGAAGAAACGGAGAATCATTGACCCTACTCTCTTTTGTCGAAGACGTCAATATAGGATTGGGTCATAGCGGTGAGGATGACGAGGTAGCGGCGAGGATGACGAGGACGGCGATGTCGACGGGCATGGCGATGACGGCGGACAAAAGGAGAAAAAGGGATATTTTATTTTTCTTACTTTTTCACCTGGTCTGAGCTCGAAAATGGGGATCGGAGATGATGAGCTCCGAAATGGGGATCGGACATGATTCTTAATTTTTTTTTTATTATTATTATTATTGTCACGCCCCCGGGTCGGAACTGCGACCCGGGCTCGCCAACAGATCTGCCATCTGTACGAAAATCTCCGCACAGACGAAGCGTCTAACCTGCAAATCAGATCTATAGCTAAACATGTATCAGAGCTGTAAAAATAAAATAAGTAGCTACAGAATCCCAACACTGAACAGTTGAAGTAATACATCCAAAATACATAGTCATCTCACAGACTAATACATAATACATGATACATCAAACCTCTCAGACTATTCAATACATAAATAAATCTCTCAGACAGGGTACATCTACCTCTGACTCTCAAAATAAAACTGGTAAGGAGCTACTCAGCCACGCCCTTACCTCGATCTGCTGCCTTCGCCCGAACCGGTGCCGGAACAGCTACCTCAGGAAAACCTGCCACCACAGCGGGTGTGAGAACTACTGCATAAGGTAGTTCCCAGTGGGTACCGTCACCAATATCCACGGTATGCCCACTAAGTCTACTGGAGGCAAGACAATAGGTATACAGATAGATAATATGAAAGCTGAAATGGAACTACAGCTAATATGCCTAAAGTATCATGCTCAAAGGAAAAACTCAACTAAGAACATGCAATGCATCCACTTGCTCACGAGGTGCTCACATCAACCCAAATCTCAATGACTACCAAATTTGGTCCAGTCAAGCCTGCGCCCCTAGTGTATCAACTAGGGCCCCTGGTGTATCAACTAGGGTGTCCAATCGGATTATCATAATATCATGCAAAGCAGCCTCATCAGGCACATCATCATCAGCAACATCGCATCCAGAGCGGCTCTCGAGGGGCGCGACCCCACCGAGGAATAAGCGTGTCTCATCTGGCTCAATAAGCGGCATCTGCAGGCTATAATCAATGATCGAACATATCGAAAACTCGAAATGTCAACTAACCCATAAACAGGTCGGAGAACCCTCCACGACTCAATCTGATAGTGCCCACAAACCCCCAAGACACTAGGAAACCCATCCACTGAGTCAATAAAAATCTCCTCGGCCCCCAGGCGCGAGAGTACATGCATCCTGAACCTATCCAACCCCTCTGGGTGATCATAATGTTTAAAATTGTTTTTGAAGTCACTTTTTATATTAAAACGGGTTCAATAATTTTAAAACAGTTCAGATGCAGTTCGGAAGTCAACTAATCATGCAATCTAGTATCAAACAGCCTCAAGATCATACTGATGATAAATGGGGTTCAGGTCTGTCATTCAAAGATAATCTAGACATCTATCAGATTTTACCAGCTATACAAATAGCTAAACTAGGCATGCTAACATGCTTTCAACAGAATTAGAAGGCATTCCATAAAGTTTGGAAAAATTCCAACCCACCTGGATGTGCGCGTTAATCCTGAGTCCAAAAGAGGTGAAATTTAATGGGTGCGATCCTCAGGTTCTCACGATTCCAACGCACCAAAAATCGACCGAAAACTCCACCCGGTCGCTGAGATATAAGCCGAACATCGTGGTAAGCTCAAATCACTCAAAACAGTAATTTTATCGCACATCTGTCCACAAAATAGGAAATTACCTCCTACAAGATGCCCTCCAAAAATTCCATAAAAAATACGAATGCAATCCTCGCGAAGTGTAGATAGAAATCAAGTCCTTAAACTCCAAATTCTGCCATCAAACGGCCAAGAAAATGCAAGATCACTACTCCGCTGTCCAGAACATGCAACAGCAAAAAGGGGGTCTAAAGATGCTGCACGCACTCCAATAAAAACTCAAAATGGAGCAAAGCAATGAATATCAAAATCGAAGGCCTACCTGTCGTGGAAATGTTGCCGCAAAAATCGGCGAAAAATTCTAAGGACTCAGCTCGGGGGAGTCCGCAGACGAAGAGTCGACGAAAACGTTCGATATCAAAACAGCGTCGAAGCTCGCAAGATCGGGGAGGGAAAATATCAAACGATCTTCAAAATTTCTCTAAAACCCCAAAAAGTGTAGAAGACTCGAAGTAGAAACTCACTGTCAAAAACGACACTCGAAAAGAATCTCAGAAAGTCCAGAAATGAAGCTCTCAATGGCCTATTTATAGCCAAAAGTCCAAATAGTGGGCTTGCGGATTCGGATCCGGAATTCGGGCGCCCGGAAAGTACTGTAGCCGCCCGAAATCACCAGATCACGCCATGTGTCCCGCCCGAATCGACCAGATCATGCCACGTGTCCCACCGTCCCGTGCTCCGCACGCCTCGCGCACGTGGGCGGCGTGCGCCCGCCAATGGAACAATGCCACGTGTCCCCACGTGGTTCACGCGGCGCACGCGCCCGGTCCACGCGCCGGGTCTTTCGAAATCTGTCGGCCAATCACACGATGCCATGTGTCACAGCCGCTGTCGACACCGTCCAACCAATAGGGTGCTGCCACGTGGCATGACCAATCCTCGGTGCTCTCGGTGCACGCGCCTGTCCGTGGACCCGCCTCCCGCGCGCCGCGCCTGCCCGCAGCAGTGTTCTGCCACGCTCCGCGGCGCGCGGCATTCTACCCGTCGCCGCCGGCGATGCTCTGGCCGCCGGAACAGTAACATGTGCCTCGAAATTCGTGTTTTGGCATCCGGGCTCCGAAAAATACAAGTAAATAGTCCATTTTTATCATTTTCGCGCGCTGAATCCAAATCCGCTATCCGTTTTGCCAAATTTCCACCCTAAATTTTACCGAAAGCCCCCGCAAAAGCAAACTTGATCATACAACTACACAACATAGGCCTCCAGAATCCACTGCTCGCCCTGCAAAACCATCTCGGAGATCCGGATCATCACAATTATTATTATTATATATATATATATATATATATATATATATATATATATATATATATATATATATATATATATATATATATATATATATATATATATAAGGGATATTTTGATTTATTGTTATTGTTTTTTTTGCAGGAAAAATATGGAGAATCAAAATGAACCGTTGTAGTTAGTTGTATCCCCCAGAAGCCTATCAGGCTGACGTATTTTTTTTTTTTATGGGACATATTTTTTTGTACTTGATCTTTATTATTATTTGGGCATTTTATGTCATTCATGTTTAATGTGTCTATGAATCGCCCTTTGAATTAATGAGATGATAATGTATATTCTTAAGAGTTAAGAATTTGAGATACATATTATTGGTGATTAAGTCATAAATGCTCTCAATCGGAGGATCATCATGGGGACGATGATTGATCCGGTAAGATTGATGTATGTGCCGCTCTCTTTTAGGATGACGAGTCTCAAGTCATCAGTGTGGGGACACTGGAGCGAACGTGCAGGTGGTTGTTAGAGAACAAGGGCACTGAGCATGACCAATTACGAATAGTTACATGGATGTCTACTCATTCGTCAGTAACTGATTCGATGTTGCAGTGGTACAACTGATCCTTAGACCTGCGACACCACGGCCATTCAATATGAGGCTACTGTAGTTTGACTATGCAATAAACTCTGATCCTAGTCACGGGTCTTAGTAGTATATGTTGGCTGCAGTCAGTTCATATTAGGAATGGGTGTTTGTTTACAGGGGATCTATCGCTCTCGGTAGAGAGATAATTAGTCCTATGCTATTTGTAAGGCAAAGCTCAGAAATCCTCGGCCGGGGTAATATGGTTCATGGAAATGTGTTTCCAAGAGTAACCATATGAGCTTCCGTCCTATCAAATTTGTCATATAACGGGTGATGGGGTTTGACGAGTATTCCATGACCTCCACTCAGTTGGGACTATGCGATAGAAGGATTGTATTGTACGGTAACTGCACCTAGAGATCAGTCCAATATTCACTTCTGACTGGATTGCCACTATATGCTGCTAGGCGTCACTGGTGGATTGTGGGAACCAATAAGAATAATTATAGGCGAATAATTATTATACGAGGGAAGAATCAAAAGTGTTTGATCCATCAAAAAGAGTTTCGATGATGATGCCGATGGGGATCGCATCATATCTCACTACCAGACATAATTGAACCTATTAGGTCACACACATAAGAAATCGCGCATGATCGATATTATGGAGATGATAAAGAAGTTTATAGAATGGATTAATTATAATCATAATACTAAAGTTTACTAATTTATTAGTAAAAGGACTAATTTGTAATTATTGTAAATTAGAGGTATTTAAGTGCAAAAGTTGCATGGTGTATTTGCTAATCGTTAGTAAATAATTTGAGGACTTATGTGTAAATGTTACACACGAATCGAATCAGGATTCAGATTCGATTCATATTGAAACTAACTTAAGGGTAATGGATAATCCAATCGGACTAGGATTCGATAAGGATTAGATTTAGGATTAGGGTTTTCTTATTATAAATATATGTCATATGACATATTATAAAACATAAAATAAAAAAGGGATAAGAAAACCCTAGCCGTGAATCCTCTCCCTCTTCCTCAAGTCCTCCATAATTAATTCATCGTTCTCGATCTTCGGAAGATTCCTAGCACAATTAGAAGATTGATTCATCCTCCTTACATCGACGCAAGAGTTAATTCGTGATCGGATTGCAAATCAAGGTGATCGACTATTTCTATCAAGGGTGTGATTCCGTGTGGACGCGAGTAGAGGCCGGGCGCGTGCGCGGCTAGCAAGAACGAACAATTTTTACCAAAGATCGTCGGCTTCGCGGTGATCTCGACCCGCGCAAGGTAAAAATTAAATCCTAATTGATAAGATCAATTGGATTACTTATTAACGATCTAAAACAAAACATGAGGTGATCTTTGGTTTAGAAAATTTTAATTGCGTTTCTTTCTTCCGCTGCGCATATCCGACTTTTTTCTAACAGTGGTATCAGAGCTACCCTCGTCGTTTGTTTTAGATCTAATCTCTTTTTCGATGTTGATTGGATTTTTCGGAATGATCAAAATCAAAACAATGAAGATTGTTTTTGCGTATATTATTTTGATTGTTTTGAAACATTAATTAAAATTAGGGCACGATGCACTATTGGCGCAGCACTCGGCATGCGGGCGGGGCGCATGCAACGTGAAATTAGAGCATGCATGAATCGGTCATATTGATGACATGCATGCATGCACAAGCTAATAATTAATGCCTCACATGTCATCTAATTAATTAGCATTGCCATGCATGACGGATTAGTGTATAGCAACACTAATTGATTAGTTAATGATTTTCATTGCACGTGCTTGCCGCAATATGTTTTGAACGCATTTACATGGTGCGGTCATGTGCGCCATGTGGTTACTTTGTGCAAAATCACAATTTAAAATTAATTCGAAACCCAATTAATTAGAATTCGAATTAGAGAATTTTATTTTATATTATATGCCTGTGATGTGTATGACGTGATGATCATGGATAGCAACCTTGTGATGTACATGTATCATGTGATGATGTGAATTTGTGTAATTTAATAAGGACCCAGTGTTAGATTTATTTTTGGGTGCCTGCGTGCACTAATTATATTGTGTAATTTGGAGACCTGCGTGTCTCATTGTTATTATGGGTTGTAATGTAATTATTGCAAAATTAAAGGGTAAGGGGTAGTTCAGGTTCCATGACGATTTATTCCATTCAAGAGTTGATGCGGTGCAGATCAAGTTTGGACCAAATATTGATTGAGGGAGCCGACAAGAGTTGATCTACTCCAATCCGATCAAGATGCGAGCAAGTTTTTTTTCTTGTGTGTAATACCCTCTGACCCGATTCCGGCCTAGTGGCTCAGGCTCGAATCAAGTTAAAATCCATGATCATCACCGGTAGTTATTATTTTTATATATATGCGATATATGTGTGCATATGATGCGATGGTTTGCATGAGATGTAAATTAATTATAAATTAAAACTGATGAGATAACAAATCTCCCTAAATAAAATATTAAGTTAATGGTGTTATGAACCTATTAGTGGCCTTCCATCGTTGTAGGGTGTAGGCGTCTCTTTAGTGTTGATTGATGCACCCGGACACGGGGGTCAGTTGCATTAGGGAGCCGCAACCATTCTATTGGCATGAGATGCTATGTGGTAAGAAAGGGATTGAATCCAAGAATCTGTCAGGATGAGGATTCAATGATTTTTTATTTGCATGATGAACGGTGGGTCTAACTTAACCAAAAGATAAGGCCAAGAATCTGTTAGGACGAGGCCTATATTTTTGGAGGCCAAAGATTAAATTGCGATTTGCTTGAGAAGCATTGAACAAGAGTTGTTTACTCATTTCTTTACTCATTGCCAAGAATTTGTTAGGATGAGGTGGTGTGCAAACAGATGGGACCGCAATTCCCACTAGAAACTTTTAGTAAAGTTTTCGTTTTCTCCACTCGGGGAGTGTGGAGATTTGCTAAAATTAGTGGGAGGCACCATTTAGATTTAAAGACCCTAATCAAAATGGATTATGATTAAGTACACAACTAATTAGAATCTTAACCATCTGCAGAAAATGGCCGCCTCTAACCCACTTGTCAAAATACTTGATACTAATCGCTTAACTGGACCGAATTTCACCGATTGGCTGAGGAATTTGAGAATTGTTCTCAATTCTGAGAAAATAGCCTATGTGTTGGACACGGAGGCTCCAGCAGTGCCCGAAAATTCAACAGCTCAACAGAAAGATGCTAGAAATAAATGGACTGATGATGATATGAAGGTAAAATGCTACATGCTTGCGTCTATGAGTAATGAGTTGCAACGCCAGTATGAGCACATGGAGAGTGCTGCTGACATCTTGCTCCATCTTAAAGAGTTGTATGATGAGCAAAGTCGAACAACTCGTTACGAGGTGTCAAAGCGACTGTTCAGGACTAAGATGTCTGATGGTCACTCAGTCAATAATCATTGCTTGGCGATGATTAAGGACATTGAGGAGCTTGAGAAGCTCGGAATGACTATGGACGCAGAACTTCAAATTGATTTGATCTTACAATCCTTACCTAATTCATTTTCTCAGTTTATTTTAAATTTTCAAATGAATAAAATTACTTGCACTCTCGCCAAGCTGTTGAATATGTTGGTCACGGCTGAAGGAATGCTAAAAGTCAATAAGGGCTCAGTTTTGGCTGTTGAACGGGCTTCCTCCAAAAGAAAGTCTAAATGGAGAAAGAAGAAGCCTGCAAAGAAGCCAAAGACTGACACTGTCAAGGTAAATCCCAAAAAGAAGGTCGCCAAAGGAACTTGCTTCCACTGTCAAAAGGATGGCCACTGGAAGAGAAATTGCCCGGACTATTTGGCTAGCCTGAAGGACAAAGTGAAGGATAAAACTTTGGAAGGTATGTCCGAGATTCATATCATTGAAACTACTAGCTTATCGGTTTGTTCTACTTTTACATGGGTCATTGACTCGGAATGCACCTCGCATTTGTGTATTTCAATGCAGGCGCTAAAGAAAAGTAGACGACTTAGGGATGGAGAGCTTACCCTACGCGTTGGAAACGGAGCAAGAGTTGCTACTGTTGTTGTAGGGACTTATCCTTTATGTCTACCGACAGGGGTAGTTTTAGAATTTAGAGATTGTCTTTATGTTCCTAGTGCGACTAGAAACCTTATTTCTGTTTCACATTTGGTATTGGACGGTTATAAGTTTATTTTTGAATCAAATATTTGTTCAATTTATTTGAGAAATAATTTGATAGGTTGTGGTTCTTTAATAGACAATCTCTATTACTTACATATGAATGTTAGTATGAATACAGTTGACAATGGCATGAATGAGAATACTATTGGTTTTAAAAGACCTAAAGAGGAGGTAAACAAAACATACTTGTGGCATCTGAGGCTTGGTCACATTGGAGAAGATAGGATTAACAAGCTGGCTAAGGATGGTATCTTAGGGTCCTTACTCCCTAAACCATACCCAGCTTGGGAATCATATCTTCAAGGAAAAATGACTAAGTCTCCCTTTGTTGGACAAGGACAGAGAGCTACCGAAGTACTCGCCCTGATACATACTAATGTATGTGGCCCATTCGATGTGTCTGCTTGGGGCGGCTATCTCTACTTTATTACCTTTACTGATGATTATTCACGGTATGGGTATGTGTATTTAATTAAACACAAGTCTGAAGTCTTTGAAAAGTTTAAGGAGTTTAGACAAGAAGTAGAAAAACAAATGAAAAAACCGATTAAGGCTCTTCGATCCGATCGAGGAGGGGAATACCTTAGCACGGATTTCTTAACCTACCTCAAGAATAATAGTATTGTCTCTCAATGGACTCCTCCTGGAACACCGGAATTGAATAAGGTGTCTGAACGGAGGAATCAAACTTTATTAGATATGGTTTGATCTATGATGAGTTTTACAGGTTTACCTACGTCACTTTGGGGTTATGCACTTCTTACGGCTATTTATATTTTGAACATAGTACCTTCCAAATCTGTTCCCACCACACCATATGAGATGTGGCATGGTAGGAAGCCAAGTTTTACTCACATTAAGACTTGGGGGTGTCCGGCTTATATTAAGAAATTAAAGACGGACAAATTGGAAAGCAGATCAGTCAAGGGAAGATTCATTGGTTATCCCAAGGAATCACTTGGATACTATTTTTATCTCCCAGAAAGTCATAATGTGATTGTGAGTCGTCATGCCTTCTTTCTTGAAAATGAATTTATTTTAGCAGGAGGCAGTAGGAGGAAAATAGAACTAGAGGAGAAAGTCTCTTTAGGATCGAGCATTCTAAGAGCCCTTCCTGATAACTCTGTGATACCAGAGATTACACTGCCACCTCGCAAGTCTAGTAGAATCTCTTATCCTCCTGATAGATACATGGGATTATTTATAGAGGACATGGAGGAAATATTCCTAGTGGGAAACAAGGATCATAGAGATGATCCGAAGACTTATAGCGAGGCGATGTCAGACATCGACTCCGATAAATGGTTGGAAGCTATGAAGTCTGAAATAGACTCAATGTACTCCAATCAAGTTTGAACTTTGGTTGATCCACCGGAGGGTATTGTACCCGTTGGATGCAAATGGATCTTCAAGAGAAAGATTGGTTCTGATGGAAAGGTAGAGACCTATAAAGCTAGGCTGGTAGCAAAAGGTTATAGTCAACGCGAAGGCATTGACTATCAGGATACCTTTTCACCTGTAGCCATGCTTAAATCTATCAAAACTCTGCTTGCTATAGCTGCACATTATGACTACGAGATCTGGCAAATGGATGTAAAAACTACTTTCCTGAATGGATATCTTGAAGAAGAAATCTATATGGAGCAGCCTTTGGGTTTCACTACCAAAAATAGAAGTCATAAAGTGTGCAAGCTTCAACGATCCATTTATGGGTTGAAGCAAGCTTCTCGGAGTTGGAATACTCGTTTCAATGATGCAGCCGAATCGTTCGATTTCATCAGAAATGCAGAAGAGCCGTGTGTGTATAAAAAGGTTAGTGGGAGTGCTCTTACCTTCCTCGTATTGTACGTGGATGACATACTCCTAATTGGGAATGACATTCCTATGTTAACATCGGTGAAGTTATGGTTATCCAAAGAGTTTTCTATGAAAGACCTTGGAGAAGCATCTTATATCCTAGTGATAAAGGTCTATAGGGATAGACCTAAGAAGTTGCTTGGTTTATCGCAAGCTATGTACATAGATAAAGTGTTGAAAAGGTTCAGCATGGAGAATTCCAAAAGGGGTATGGCACCTCTAAGACATGGAATTCACCTCTCTAAGACTATGTCTCCTAAGACACCTGAAGAGAGAAGTCGGATGAGCAGGATCCCTTATGCTTCCGCGATAGGGAGTTTAATGTATGTGATGCTATGTACTCGACCTGATATAGCACAGGCTGTGAGCGTCGCTAGTCGATATCAGTCGAACCTAGGCGAAGAGCATTGGGTAGCGGTAAAGAATATCCTTAAGTACTTGAGAAGAACAAAGGATATGTTCTTGATGTTTGGAGGTGGAGAACTCAAAGTTAATGGCTATACAGATTCAGATTTTATGTCTGATATAGACGATAGAAAGTCTACGTCTGGGTATCTATTTATTTGCAATGGTGGGTCAATAGTTTGGAAGAGTTGTAAACAAGAGACGATTGGTGATTCTACTATGGAGGCGGAGTACATCGCTGCATCTGAAGCTGCCAATGAAGCTGTTTGGATCAAGAAATTTATCACTGAGCTTGGCGTGGTTCCCTCTAGTAGGGATCCCCTGCCACTATATTGTGATAATAATGGCGTCGTAGCATTAGCTAAGGAGCCGAGATCTCATCAGAAATCCAAACATATTGAGCGGCGGTATCACAAGATCAGAGAGTACATCAAAGATAAACATATTGAAGTGCAGAAAGTTGCCTCCGCAGATAACATGGCGGACCCGCTAACTAAGGCTTTGACTCAGCAGAAACTAGAGACTCATCTTGAGAAGATGGGCATTAGATACATGACTGATTGGCTTTAGTGCAAGTGGGAGATTGTTAGTTGTATGCCCCAGAAGCCTATCAGGCTGACGCATTTTTTTTTTCTATGGGACATATTTTTTTGTTCTTGATCTTTATTATTATTTGGGCATTTTATGCCATTCGTGTTTAATGTATCCATCAATCGTCCTTTGAATTAATCAGATGATAATGTATATTCTTAAGAGTTAAGAATTTGAGATACATATTATTGGTGATTAAGTCATAAATGCTCTCAATCGGAGGATCATCATGGGGACGATGATTGATCCGGTAAGATTGATGTATGTGTCGCTCTCTTTTAGGGTGACGAGTCTCAAGTCATCAGTGTGGGGACACTGGAGCGAACGTGCAGGTGGTTGTTAGAGAACAAGGGCACGTAGCGTGACCAATTACGAATAGTTACATGGATGTCTACTCATTCGTCAGTAACTGATTCGATGTTGCAGTGGTACAACTGATCCTTAGACCTGCGACACCACGGCCATTCAATATGAGGCTACTGTAGTTTGACTATGCAATAAACTCTGATCCTAGTCACGGGTCTTAGTAGTATATGTTGGCTGCAGTCAGTTCATATTAGGAATGGGTGTTTGTTTACAGGGGATCTATCGCTCTCGGTAGAGAGATAATTAGTCCTATGCTATTTGTAAGGCAAAGCTCAGAAATCCTCGGCCGGGGTAATATGGTTCATGGAAATGTGTTTCCAAGAGTAACCATATGAGCTTCCGTCCTATCAAATTTGTCATATAACGGGTGATGGGGTTTGACGAGTATTCCATGACCTCCACTCAGTTGGGACTATGCGATAGAAGGATTGTATTGTACGGTAACTGCACCTAGAGGTTCAGTCCAATATTCACTTCTGACTGGATTGCCACTATATGCTGCTAGGCGTCACTGGTGGATTGTGGGAACCAATAAGAATAATTATAGGCGAATAATTATTATACGAGGGATGAATCAAAAGTGTTTGATCCATCAAAAAGAGTTTCGATGATGATGCCGATGGGGATCGCATCATATCTCACTACCAGACATAATCGAACCTATTAGGTCACACACATAAAAAATCGCGCATGATCGATATTATGGAGATGATAAAGAAGTTTATAGAATGGATTAATTATAATCATAATACTAAAGTTTACTAATTTATTAGTAAAAGGACTAATTTGCAATTATTATAAATTAGAGGTATTTAAGTGCAAAAGTTGCATGGTGTATTTGCTAATCGTTAGTAAATAATTTAAGGACTTATGTGTAAATGTTACACACGAATCGAATCAGGATTCGGATTCGATTCATATTGAAACTAACTTAAGGGTAATGGATAATCCAATCGGACTAGGATTCGATAAGGATTAGATTTAGGATTAGGGTTTTCTCAATATAAATATATGTCATATGACATATTATAAAATATAAAATAAAAAGGGAATAAGAAAACCCTAGCCGCGAATCCTCTCCCTCTTCCTCAAGTCCTCCATAATTAATTCATCGTTCTCGATCTTCGGAAGATTGCTAGCACAATTAGAAGATTGATTCATCCTCCTTACATCGGCGCAAGAGTTAATTCGTGATCGGATCACGAATCAAGGCGATCGACTATTTCGATCAAGGGCGTGATTCCGTGTGGACGCGAGTAGAGGCCGGGCGCGTGCGCGGCTAGCAAGAACGAACAATTTTTACCAACGATCGTCGGCTTCACGGTGATCTCAACCCGCACAAGGTAAAAATTAAATCCTAATTGATAAGATCAGTTAGATTACTTATTAACGATCTAAAACAAAACATGAGGTGATTTTTGGTTTAGAAAATTGTAATTGCGTTTCTTTCTTCCGCTGCGCATATCCGACTTTTTTCTAACATGGAGGGCTTCACGTATCCCGCTCCTTACCTATGTTAGGACGTACTGCTGAACCCCCGGTATCTTTTGGTGGAATTCAATTAAAGGAGTGGGTTGTAAAGCGGCATTTCTGCATGACGTCTTTTACTAATCCATATTATACAAATAGCGACAAGGAAGACGTCATACTTCTTGAGTCGTTAGGAGTAGCAAAAGAAAGAGATGTGCTAGAATCTCTTGGCGTGAAGATTTTACATGATCATCCCAGTTGGTATGGTTTTAAAATGCCTGGGGATAGGACTGACGTGGATGGCCTCAGAGATTGGGTCGACGATGTCATTGCACAATACAAGACTCAATTTGTGCAAGCCGAAATATTAGGGGTCATTTTCGCTTTCCGATGGAGGTATGACAAAAATCCCAAGTTATTTAAAAGTTTAGTAGAATTGTGGTGCTCAGAAACGAATACCTTTCATCTCCCGTATGGTGAAGTTGGTATATCATTGTGGGATATTAAGGCATTAAGCGGTCTATCAATAACTGGGGAGATATACGACGAGTTCGTCCCTGGCAACTCGGAGCTTAAGAATTATCCGTGTAACCTTCGTCAATTACTCAGTGTATATGAATGGCTCGTCAATCGGATGCCTGGTAAAGCAGTTTATTACAATCACTGGGTGGACTTTTGGTATAGAGGCCCTCGTGGATCCACCGCTAGGTCAAGAAAAGATAGTATTAATGAGGAAGAGCGTAAGAAAGCACCGACTTATTCGGAGGATGGGTATTTGGCAGCGTTCTTGGCACTTTGGTTCTGTAAGTTTGTAATGCCTTCTAGTAAAAAGGATATTATTCGGCCAGAGACTTTTGTCATGGCGTCCCAGATGGCCCATAGGATGAAGGTAGCCTTGGTTCCTGCTATGTTGTGTGCTATCCAAGTTGCTTTAGGTCGCATGGTATCTGACCATCGAGGACCAACATATCCTTATCGTCGGTTCCCAATTGATTTTTTATTTGCATGGGTTGGCGCTCATTTTGAAAAAGTTTATGTTCGGAGGCCAATTAGAAAAAAAATTAAAAATATGCCTGGTTTGAAAAAAGTTCCGAATATGATAAGCTTTATGGGAGCGATGGCTACTCCCTTTGATTCGAGAAGGGCTCGTCAACATTTAAAGGATGAGAGGAATTTTATATGGTGACCCTACTCTTTCGATTATTTTGGTGAAGGTTGGATTCTTGAGGTCATTGATATGAGAGGGAAGTCTGATTTTCCTGAAGAAGTTCGGGAATGGATTATATCTCTAAGGCATAGTAGGTAAGATATTATGCCTTAGAAATATAATTCATTTCCCTCTCATATCAATGACCTCAAGAATCCAACCTTCACCAGAACTATCGAAAGAGTAGGGTCACCATATAAAATTCCTCTCATCCCTTAAATGTTGACGAGCCCTTCTCGAATCAAAGGGAGTAGCCATCGCGCCCATAAAGCTTATCATATTCGGAATCTTTTTCAAACCAGGCATATCTTTAATTTTTTTTTCTAATTGGCCTCCGAACAAAAACTTTTTCAAAATGAGCGCTAACCCATGCAAATAAAAAATCAATCGGGAACCGACGATAAGGATATGTTGGTCCTCTGGCCGAATAATATCTTTTTTACCATAAGGCATCACAAACTTACAGAACCAAAGTGCCAAGAACGCTGCCAAATACCCATCCTCCGAATAAGTCGGTGCTTTCTTACGCTCTTCCTCATTAATACTATCTTTTCTTGACCTAGCGGTGGATCCACGAGGGCCTCTATACCAAAAGTCCACCTAGTGATTGTAATAAACTGCTTTACCAGGCATCCGATTGACGAGCCATTCATATACACTGAGTAATTGACGAAGGTTACACGGATAATTCTTAAGCTCCGAGTTGCCAGGGACGAACTCATCGTATATCTCCCCAGCTATTGATAGACCGCTTAATGCCTTAATATCCCACAATGATATACCAACTTCACCATACGGGAGATGAAAGGTATTCGTTTCTGAGCACCACAATTCTACTAAACTTTTAAATAACTTGGGATTTTTGTCATACCTCCCTCGAAAAGCGACAATGACCCCTAATATTTCGGCTTGCACAAATTGAGTCTTGTATTGAGCAATGACATCGTCGACCCAATCTCTGAGGCCATCCACGTCAGTCCTATCCCCAGGCATTTTAAAACCATACCATCATGTAAAATCTTCACGCCAAGAGATTCTAGCACATCTCTTTCTTTTGCTACTCCTAACGACTCAAGAAGTATGACGTCTTCCTTGCCGCTATTTGTATAATATGCATAAGTAAAAGGCGCCATGCGGAAATACCGCTTTACAACCCACTCCTTTAATTGAATTCCACCCAAAGATACCGGAGGTTTAGCCGTACGTCCTAACATAGGTAAGGAGCGGGATACTCCATACAATGGTTATCCTCCATACTTTTTCTGCAAAAAAAAAACAATAACAATAAATCAAAATATCCCCTATATATATAATAATAATAATAAAATTATCTTTTCGTCACACGCAAAACTCTTGCGCCAGAAAAGTGGAGGATAATTTGTTTGAATAATAATAATAATAATAATAATAATAATAATAATAATATTTAAATATCTATCAAACGCAATCTTTTGAATTCAACTAAAATCCGTCAATAATATTTAAAGATAGATTCTATCAAAATATCTCTCAAACGCTATCTATATTCAAATTTAAATTTTGAATTCAACCAAAACATCCCATTTGTATTAAACTAAATCCCTCATCCATCAATTATCTTAAAATATTTCTCAACCGACTCGACGTAACACCAACGGTACAAAATACTTGACGTGAGTGATTGTACCGACTGAGTACTTTCGTTCCGTATAACTCTACAATTCACCCAACTTATTCTGGTATTATGGGAAAAATTGTCATTGCATTGGTACACCTATCTTATAAATTGCTACCTAATCTATAAATGAAAAATTATAAGTTTAAAAAAATATTATTAATAGATCAAATAAATCTCAAAAATTACCATCTAAAAATAAGGTATGGCTCGATTGATTAAAAATAATTTTAATCTTATAATTTTTGATACAAAGACATTTTAAAGTATTATAAAATATATTCAATAAATTAGATTTTAATTTTAAAATTTTTATTATAAAATTTTAGGAGCACCGAGTATAAAATGCACTAATACACATGGCGCAAGCAATAATTTTTCAGTGTTTTAACAACGGAAAAAGAGAAAGCCAGAGGTTGACCGGCATTCTTCGGAAATTTTTTTAAAATAATTCTCTGAAAAATCGAAATTTGCCAATTAACCCTCCCCAAAAAAAGGAGGGTTAATTTTGTAAATATTTTTTGGGGAGGGTTAATTGGCAAATTTTGATTTTTCAGAGATTATTTTAAAAAAAATCCCGCATTCTTCTGCATCACCTTAGGTAAAATTGTATAGAATACCCTCAACTAAAGATTATTTAAAATTGAAACCTCACCTTTATTTTCTTTAATGGATGCAGACTGCTAATTATTTCGACTTAAATTATTTTTTCAGTTGAATTGGAAATTTCATTAGATAGTATTATCTTTTGCTTTACTACTAAACTTTTTTTCCCCCTAATTAACATATCCATACGCTATTAATTTTAGTTATTAAATTGAACAATTAATTTTATTAAATTTAACAATAATTGTGTTATATTTTGCAGCTTTACTCCTTATCTATGGAAATGTTAATTTTATTAGCAGTAAATACTTGATTGATAAGGTACAATTCTCAATATAAATAAAATAATTTAGATTAAAATCAACTAAACTTTAGCAGTTATCAATCAAATAAAATCAAGTTGAGAGCTCTATCCCTCAATAGAATGAATATAAGTGATGCCATGGGCAGGTGATATCCATACAATTTTACCTTTTTATCTAAAGTGCAGTTTTGTCAAAAACACGATTTAAAATTTGAAGACTAAATGAAACTAAAAGAATGGGCTAGACCAAAATTTAACTAAACTTTCAGAAGTTTTTGAGCATCTTTTTTTCTGCTCAACCACCAGAAAGCAGAGAACGACAGATAACCGTGGCCAGATCAATTATCTTTCAAAATTCCTATTCTACCCAAGATCAACCTAGCTGATCAATTTTCATAAATAAATAAATAGTGTATAGGAGCATCATATATATACTAGTGTAGTGATCCGCGCGATGCAGCGGACATATATTATTATAGCTAAATTTATACTAAATTTATTACAACAATATAAATAAATTATTCTAAAATCTCGATATATATCAATTCAATATCAAATCACGGAATGAAATCATACTACGACAAATTTAGGGCACTCACCAGGATCTCGCCCTTTTGCAGCAATATAATCATGTGTTGAATTACGATTTACCGGAGAATTAGAGAAATGCACTAGCAGACAAAAGATAAATCGTTGTAATAAATTACCAACGATTTCTGCAAAAAAATAAAATAAAATAGATAAAAAATTAAAATAGGTACATAGTAAGCGATAAAATAAAGTATTAGGTAAAAAAGTTGCATTAGAGTTTACAACAACACCAAATAGAAAAATCTTGATATAGGTTTCTGAGGCAAAAAAAATAAAATAAAATAAAATAAAAAATAAAAAAAAAAAAAAAAAAAATTGTATGATGTTTCTGTAAAAAATCGCTCACAAAGAATCAAAAGAAAAGGGCGGCGACTTTTACCTCTCGAGGTGGCAACGCACTTGAAGACAACGGCAGCACGCTCCCACGTCCTATGGTCGGGCAATGTCAGCAACATGACGCGAAAAATTCCACCAAGATCATCCCAGAAGAGCCCAAAACAACCACCAAAACTCTTGATTCAACACTCAAATTGAAGTATTCGCCACTGCTGCCGCCGCCACGTCGATCTCCACAACCATTGCCTACGCCTCTGGCTCCACCATCACCGTCTTGGTTTCCACAACCATTGCCTACGCCTCCGGCTCCACCATCACCGTCTTGGTTTCCACCGCCATCACGCTCACCGCCTCCACCACCGCTATGACCACGCCGCCGAAGCATTTTGTACGGGATCTATAAAAACTCCACAAAGAAAGAGAGGAGATAGGGCTGTGGAGAGTTGGGGGAAGTGGATGGCATATAAGAAGAAAATACAAATTAACATCATGCTTAATTAACTTATTAAATGACAATTATGATTTGTTGAAGCATCGTCACCACCACCACAATAATTTAATAATGTATGTGGTGGAGATTATTATTAAATTAATGAACAAAATTTATAATTTGAATTTTATTTTGAATTCATAATTTGAATATAAATAGTTATTGAAGATAAAAATAATTAACTTATTAAATGACAATTATGATTTGTTGAAGCATCGTCACCACCACCACAATAATTTAATAATATATGTGGTGGAGATTATTATTAAATTAATGAACAAAATTTATAATTTGAATTTTATTTTGAATTCATAATTTGAATATAAGTAGTTATTGAAGATAAAGATTTATCTTTCAGACTGAATTTATTTTTAAGTTAGTTAATTATTTTTTATTTGAAATAATTTATTAATAGACACAAAATTTTAATTTTTAAATTAATTTTAAATTTTAAATTAAAATATAGATTCAGAACCAAACAAAGTTAGTATTATAACTAAATATAAGTAGATAAAATTGAATTAGTTATCAAAAAAAATATAAAATAATAAGAGGGTAATTTAGTGTAATAAAATAACAGATATATTTTGTTTCATTCGTTTGATGAGATCGAACGGTTTAAAATTATTATAAGATACTAATATCTAAAACTAATAAAAATATCTAATGACTATGAGATATTTATCAGAATATTGAATATTATTAAGATGTAATTAACATGATATTAATTTTGAAAAGAAAATAGAACCAAATTTTTTTTTTTTTATAAATAATATAGAGATAGATTTAGATACAGATAAGAAGATTTGGATTGGTATTATATGGTTAATTAAATAATTTTATAGGAATAAGATCAAAAAGTATATATGACTTCTTTTTTTTCTGATTTTTTTTCTTGTCTGTTATTTAAGAATCTCAATGACATAATTTTTTTTCTGATTTTTTTTTCTTGTATGTTATTTAAGAATCTCAATGACACGTCATCAATCTTAATAACTTACGCAAAACTAATTTTCTTAATAACTGATGCAAAACTAATTTTTATTATCCACACAACATTCCGTTTCGAATTACTGGCCTACGGATTGACACTCTCCTCCATTCAAATAAAAACTTTCAAGCTAATCCTCACAATCGACACAACATCCAACCACTCGGAGTCATTAATATAAGTTTAAAATTATTATATAATATTAATATTTAAAACTAATAAAAATATTGAATGACCATAAGAGATTTACCAAAAAAAAAAAAAAAAAAAACTAATCTTGTTAAGAGGTAATTTTGAAAAAAAAAAAAATATATATATATATATAACTAAACTTCCTCTTTTATAAATAGTATAAATAATAAAATTAAAAATAATAATTAAATATTTATTATTTTAGATTGACTTCACTTGACTTTACTTGTTCAACTACTTTGACCCACCAGTTGAATGAATAATTTTTTATTTAATAATATTTTAAGGTCTATATTTAAGATCTAAATTACTATACTATTAATAGTATCAAGTTATTTATACTATTAAATTTTTGACCCTTAGATTAAAAAATTAAAATATTAATTTTTATCCCATGTTAATGTGACATGTACAGTTTTTTTTTTTAAAAAAAATCAGATTATTGTTTTTCCATTAATGACTATGGTTGGTGGAATTTATACAGCGGGGTGAGGTGGCCTGAATTTCTAAAATGATGCTCCTACAAAAGAGGAGCTTTCTTAAGTTGTGTATCAAAGCTTTATTTTAGTCCTCATCTTTAGATGTTAAGTACATAAAATAGGGGGGAGGTGACACATGGACGTTAAATTCAAATTTCTCAATAAGAAATTCGTTATTTGAAAGCTTCTAACGCCTGCATGCTAAAAAGGCCCTCCTCCTATTCTACAACTTCTGATATCTTAGTAACGTAGAATTTCACAATAAAACCGATGCTTAAAATTTTTACAATAAAACACCTTTCGAGTTTCAACATTACAAACATACCCCTAATTGAATTAATACTTCTCCAAAAGCTTTTAATGGAATTTTGCAGCGAGAAATTGCGAGACAAAGTATAATAGTGTTTTTTTTTTGTCTTTGATCTAAGTTTGACACAATTCAAAATTACATATTTTTGTTAATCCATTTTTTGACAACTCAAACAGGTGCGTGTTGTACATATACGAAAGTTCAGAAAATTTACAAATATTCTCGCAAGTTTAAAAGTTGGCGCATGTGCATTGGAAAGTTTCATAGGTATATATGTACAGTAGGTTCTTGGCACTGTCATGTTATACATAGAAGAAACAAACAGCCACAGAAACTTTGATGTTCCTCTCCAGAAAGATGTCAGCAAAATTTTACAAAAATAATAAATTACATGATATCCCTAACATGAAACATGTGAATTAGTTTACTGAACTATTAAAAGATTGTTTCTCATCATACCCTCACCAACAGTAGGAAATTCTGGAGACAGCTGCCACTCACCGTTAACCAAGAACTTCATCTCGTACCTTCATATTTCAATAGTAGGAAAATAAAAGAGGATATAAATATATCAAGTGTGATTACTAACAATTATCATGAAATGAGATAAGAAGCATCAGCATACTTTCCAGGTCTGAGTTTCAAGGTGGCAGAGAATCTGGCATAGTCGGCGGAGTATTCTGCTGACATTTCCACTCCCTGACTCCAGCCGTCGAAGGACCCCATCACTTGCACACTCTGATAATAAGAGCATACAAAGTTTATTTATAAAACAACTAAAATATAAAAATAAGTAGTCCATTTCGCTTAAATGAAGCCCCATGGCTGTCTGTCTGGTGCTTTAACCCGGTTGATAAAAATTTTGAGCTACTAGTTCAAAGTTCACATTACAGGAGTGGACCTTAAAAATATGTGAGATTTCAATTAATTGTTAGAAATTTGGTCCCTTAAGTTTGATCAAGATTTCAATTTAGTCCTCATGGTCCAAATTTTTTTTTTGCATAACAAAAATGTCTTTTCAGTTTAGACAATTTAGTGTCATGCCAGCATCATCATTAGGTTTCCTTTAATAAGTGGAAAACTCCGAACCTTCGGAAATTTTATTTTTTTAAAAAAAATAACTCAAAATGAATTGGTCTCGTGTCAAAACAAGGTCAAATTTTAGGGACCAACTTGAATTGATATTTAAGGGTTAATATTGCAGCTCTCTGAAGATCAAATTGGAACTGTAAGTGGAAGTTGACATTAAGAATATATTATTAAAGTAACCATATATGTTGACAGCAGTATGTGAAATTTGATGTAGAATCTTGATTCTTAAACAAAAGATAAAGAGACAGAAATTTGATTAAGTTCATTTTGGAAATAGCTCAAGGATATTTGGTAGAGATGACAAAAAATGACACTTAAGAAAACTGGCAACAACATACAGTTTAGCAACTCATAATGAAGACTTGTTCTTTCTTAGATCTCTCCTTACAACCCACAGCATCAGGGATATGAATGCATTTCCACACAATAAATAATGCACAAGATAAGAATGAGCAGGCCAGTCTTTAAAAAAAAAAAAACGGAATGTGCAATTACTTGTACAACTGTAGTAATCAATACAATGCAGTACATTCGCTTATTAGATTGGCCAGTCAAGCGTGAGCTAGTTATAGATCTTTGGGCTTCGATAACTAAGGAATAGAGACTATAAAAACAAGATCCGAAGATTGGAACTCTATTGCTCTCATTTCATATGTATATGATTACAATTATTTATGCTCTTAGGCAGAACCGAAGAGTCTTATGATGTTGCACTTACGCAGATTTTTAGCTTATGTCACAAGTTGCTTTTATTATCACCACGAATATTTTGAACTCGAAGAACTGTCGTTAATGTAATAACTGTGATTTTAAATGCTGAAATTTGAAATTCAAATGATTTTTTTGAGTTTTTAAATTCAAAAATTTGAATTTCGGAGGGTGTTTGCAAAGAAACGACTAACGTAGTGAAACGGGACCCGAATGCGATGAAATAAAATCGTTATCTGAACAGTCTCGTTGAGCTGAACGTCGTGGTGAATAGCGAAACGAGACTCGAACGCGACGAAAAAAAATCGTTATCTGAACAGTCTCGTTGAGCTGAGTGTCGTTGTGAAGTCCGATTTTGAATTCGGCGAACCGAAACCACAGAAAAACGCAAAAAATGCTGTTTTCACTGAGATATTTTGGAAAAGTGCCTATATTTTATGCGCCGAATCATACGAGATCGAACGTGGAGGGTCCTCTGTGCAAAACACACCTCCAGCGAGGGACCCAAATAAAAATATGGATGCTAAAAGGACATTTTAGCATCTTGTTTCCTAGCTTTATATATACACATGGAGATCCATGAACCCTAACCCTAGCCGCACAAGCCTTCAGCACCCTAACCCTCCTGCGCCTCCTCCCTCTCCTCTGCAAGCTTTCCCGTGTGACTCCGCCGCCGACCGCCGCCGCTGGATGCCGGAGAAGAACACCTTCTCTTCTTCTTCCTTGTTCTCGAGTTTAGAGGAGCCCGAGACCACCAACCTTGACCCCACTGCACCAGATCACCCCCACCATCTTCTCCATCATCTGGAGACCCTCCCCGAGCCGTGCCATCGCCGGAAAAGCACATGCAAGCTGGCGCTGCAAAGCTACAAGCCGAAAACCCTAGATTTGGCTGCCTTGTCTCGAGCGTTACCTCCGCCGCCTTTGCTCGAGTTCGAAGGGTTTGGTGGGCCTATGTTGGTCCGCAGGAGCTTCCCCGTAGCTTTCCACGTGTCCCCGGCCGAGCTTTCTGCATTGTGTGTTGGCCAAGCTCCCCTCAACGTCGCCGCCGCTGCACCTGGCCGCCGGTGGTGGTCCTGGTTGACCCCCACACGTCGGACTCGACCAGCCCGAACCCTTGGTTGGGCCCCTAAGCCACCGGAGCAAGAGCTCGGCCGAGCCAAGCCTTAGGTTGGTCGCACGCTTCTTCTCCGGCCAACCGCCGCTCCAAGCCGCCGGCGTCACACCTAGTTGGGTTCCTGGCATCTCTTTCGACCTTCTCCTGGCACTACTTGCAACTGCAAACCCCTGGAAGCCGAGCTCTGGGAGTTTGCCCAAGCCCGAGCCCTAGGTGTTCTTGAGTTGGCCGTGGTTGCTCCGGCGACTCCCTGACCACAGGTGAGCAAGCCCTCGCACCTCTGGACTCCCCTGAGCATGATGTTCACCTTAAATTGGCCTAGTATTGACAGAATGTGGTTAACTCCAATTTTGGACTCTAATAACTAATGTAGGTTGGCCGGACATACTTCTTGGACTTCGGCTGCACCCCGGACAGCGAACAGGAGTCTCAGCAAGTCGAGGCCTTTCTACTGGTGCACTTGGTTGACCTCGTAACCCCCTGGGGATTGAGGTAACAACCTTAAACTCCATTAATATAGGGTTTTTATGCAATACTAAGCAATGCTAGAGGTCTAGTTGCAATTGTAGCCACGTGGGCTGCCTCGGGCAGCATGCACGTGACCTCTGGACTAATCGTTTAAGGTCCGATGGCTTTTGTTGGATAAAAATAGCTTTATGAATTATAAATCGGCAAAATCACCGGTTTATCATCGTTTCGGCGCGGAATCCACATCCCAAGCAATTTAGCTCACCATTAATGATCGCCAAGTGTCCTTGGCCGGTCCCGACGCTATCTTGGTTGACCCAGATGTTGGTGTAAATTCAAAATTCCCTACTCATTAATTTTAATTTTGTTCATTAATTTTATTTATTCATTTTAATGCTTTTATTTTGCGGAGCCGGCGCCTCGGCTAATTAGTGCGGGCGTTTCTTCGCACTAATTAGTAGGAAAGCCAATTAAGGATCCCATCGTTAGGATTCCCAACTCCCAGCGTATACCTCCTCACTCTATGGATATAAATATGTACAGTGTCTATGGGGATACATATATTTACATGAATAGTAGATATATATAAGAAAGAAATTTCTCATTTGATCCAATTTTTTTTATTTGTTTAATTTTTAATCGTCGGGTGTTGAAAGAGTCTCCGTCAACTTCTTCCACGATCGTGCTCGTAGGAAGAAGAATTTCGGTCGTACCTTGGAGTGATATCTTCAATTAATCCGCACGAAGGACAGAAATACGCCTTAGGGCAGTGCCTTACACGCTTCCGGATCAATTTTCTTTTGGTTTCTTTCTTCTACAATTTCTGAAATTTTCATAGCGCTTAACGGTAAGTTTTGTTATTTAATTTTAATCACAAAATTGTTAAATAGTTAATCACAATCAGTTTTTAGTGCGATTATTTTTCTAACAGCCTAAAGCGTATTCCGATTTGATTGTGATTAAAATCTAATCAGTGTTAATCCGGAAAAAAAATATATATATTGGATATTACATATAAATTTTGTGACAATTTGATTGTATGTTTGACATTCAAAATTTAATATACTGGGATTAGCATTTTAAAAATTTTAATTGCATATAGTTTCTTGCAATTTTAGTTTATCTTTTAAATTTAAAATTAATTTTTTTTTAATATATATATATATACTGTTTGCTACAGTAAAGTAAAAGAAAAATATATAAATAAATAAATACTGTTTTTTATTTTGCTACAGTATATTTATTGCTACTGTAAATTAAAAAAAAATTATTATTTACTGTTTTAATTAATATAATTGCTACAGTAAAGTATTACTATTTGCTACAGTAAAAAATTACTTACTGTTTTAATTATTATTATCTCTACAGTAGACTTAAAAAAGAAACTTTAGGCCCTGTTTGGTAACAGGGATAAGGGGGGAATAACCCCCTTATCCCTGAATCCATTCCCAAACGGGAATTAGAAAAGTAAGAATTGGAATTCCTGCTAAACCGGGATAGGAAGGATGGGGGTGGGAATCGGTATTCCCACCCCCACATGGAATGGGCAAGCATCCGAAATTGGCACGGGGATCGAGGCAACCCACTGTCACCATTTAATTCTTTCCTCTTCTCCTTTTTTTTTGAGCTTCTCCATCTTGCTTCTTATCTTTTCCGATCTACCTTCTCCCTCGCGGCACCCCTACGCTCGTCGCGGGTCTGGATCGATCCGTCTCGGCGCTCCTCGCGGTGGTGCGGAACGGGCGGGGGATCGGGTCCCGGATCGACGCCGTTAGGGTTCTGGAGTCGATCCTAGCGTCGCCCGCTACGGTTTGCGGCGAGGAGTCGAAGGCCGCGATCGCGGAGAGGGAGGAGCTGTTCCCGGAGTTGGTGAGGATGATGGGGGAGGGAGAGGCGGCGGCGGCGGCCGAGGCCGCGATCGGATGCATGGCGGCGGCGGCGGCGGCGGCGGCTGTGGGGGGAAAGAGGAGGGCGCGGGCGCGGATGGTTGGGGCGGGGGCGGTGGCGGCGGCGGAGGTGTCGGCGGCGGCGGCGGAGCAGGGGATGGCGCTGGTGGGGGCGGCGGCGGGGTGCGCGGAGGGGAGGGTGGCGATGGCGGAGGACGCGGCGGCGGTGGTGGGGGCGCTGATGGGGAGGATAACTAGGGTCGAGGCCGTGGGGAGGGAGGCGGCGGTGGCGGCGCTGTGGGCCGTGTGCTGCGGAGGCAGCGGAGGGGGTGATAAGAGGGCGAGGGAGGCTCTGCTGGCGGTGCCCGGGGGCCTGGGGAAGTTACTGGAAGTGATGCAGCGGGAGTGCTCACCCGCAGCGGCGCGGATGGCCGGAGATCTCCTCCGGATTTACACAGCTGGTGCGGTTAAGAACGGCGGCCTTGCCGGATTCGACAGCAAGACAATTCACGTGATGCCATACTAGAACAAAAAGTAGAATTTCACTATGGAGTATAGAAGTACAAAATGGAGTACAGAATGATAGAAAATTTAAAAAGGCAAAAATTAAAATTGATTAATGATTTTAAAATGATAAATAATTAAAAATTTTAAATATTTTAAAATATAATTTTTTATCATTTTTAAGTAATTTTAATTATTTATTATTTATTTATAAATAATTTTTACTATTATAAATAATATTTTAAATTTATTATTAGGTTGATTAATATCATAAATTATTTTATTTATAAATTATATCATAAAGGTCAAAATAGTCAATACATAAATTAATCACTTCTCAATTCTTCTTATTCCTCTATACTCAACCAAACATAATTTTTTTCTATTCATCTTATTCTCCTTATTCCTATATAATTTACCAAACACAATTTCCTTTAAACCCGGTATAACTCATAAACCCAACCAAACGCAAATTTAGACTAATTCCTGCTAATACCATAATCTATACCTATCCCCGGTATAACAAAATTTTTCTTATCCCCGAACCAAACGGAGCCTTACTATTTTAGCTACAGTAAAATTTCTTAAAAAAGAAAAACACTTGTTTTAAGTGGGATTCGAACCCACAATCATAACCTTTACATAACCTTTATATAGAGCTCTACCCAGTAAGGAGATAATCTTATACTATAAAAAAATTTTGTTTTATCTTATATCGTTTCGTGCAGTATACATATTTATTTGGCTACATTTATATCCGAAAATATTTAAATCAAATTCAAACTTTTAATTGTTTTGGCCATCTGTTTGCTGTTGAACCAACTGAGATAAGAGATTAATATAAAAAACTTGAACACCCAAAATATTTTGGATGATTAGGGTAGAAACCTTAAACAACATATTTGTTTTTCTAAAAAGGTTTCTTGAACCTTTTTTGCAGCTCATTCTTGTAACTCTTAATTTTATTGTTACCTCAACTAGATTGTCTAAAATGGCTTATGATGATTCTTCTAGCCTTAAGCCAGAAAAATTTAGAGAGGTAGGTTTTCTGAGGTGGCAAGAATAGTTAGAGGCTTGGTTAATTACCTTAAGCCTTATAACTGCAATTGGCAAAATACCTACTTATCCTACTTCTAAAGTTTTTCTACTCCTCTTGTTTATTCTTCTAAATTTGCTACTATCTCAGTTACTGAATCTGTATCTGAAAGATCCCCCGAGATAATTGAATTTCACTGTAGATTTAGAATTCTAAGTTGTCTATCTAGTGAACTATATGAAACATATAGAAAATACCTAACTGTCAAAGATTTATGGTGTGCTCTAGAAGATGATTATATTAGAGATAATGAAGGCTGCTAGATTCACCATTACTGATTTTAACAATTTTAGAATGGTAGAGAGCATTCCTATAAACGATCAAATCCACCAATTTCAAAATTTTGTCCAAGAGATTACTAGAAATAGTTCAACTTTAGATGATACCTATCAAGCTACCTGCCTATTGGACAAATTACTCCCTTTCTGGTCAAAATTTGCCCATGAACTTAGAAGAACCCAAGGAACTTTTCAACTTAGGTCTGTAATTCAAGTTATTAGAATAGAAGACCAATATCGACTTAGGGAGGTTAAACCGACCAACAACCGATCAAACATTAACCTGACCGAGATTTAGAACCAAGGCCATGAGTCTAAAAACCCAAAGGTAAAAATTTTAAACCTAAGGGTAAAGGCTTTAAGGGTAAGAACCCAAACCAAAACCGAAATTATACCCTGAAATCCAATACCAACCAATCCAGTGGGAATAAGAAGAATAATGGATTCTGTTATGTCTGTGGTCAGGACAATCATTTTGCTTCAAAATGTTTTTATCGGAAGAAAAAAAAAATTTGTCTACAAGAAGGGCCAAAACTATCAGAACAATTATCCTAAACCTCAAGTTAACATGATTGAGGGTGAACCTTCGAACTCCACTTTTAGGTCAATTTTCTTTATACCTAATGTTAATCTTACCTATCATGATTTAGATTGGTGGTTAGATTCAGATGCCAATGTCCATGTCTGTACTAATAGGTCACTATTCTCCTCCTATCAGGACTCAGGTGGAGGATGTGTGACTGTTGAAGATGGAAAAATTGTCAATGTACTGGGGATCGGAACAGACAAACTGAAATTAACTTATGGAAAGACTTTGATCCTTCACAATGTGCAGCATGTTCCTGAGATCCGACGTAACCTAATTAGTGGATCTTTATTAGTGCAATTAGGTTATAATATTGTACTCGAGTCTAATAAAGTTGTAATTTCTAAGGAAAAAAAGTTTATTGGAAAAGGTTTTGTATCTGAGGGTTTGTTCAAATTGAATGTACTTTCTTTTGCTGATATTAAAAATTCTTATTCTTCTTCTTCTATTGTGTTAAATACTGAATATTGTGATGTATGGCATGGCAGATTAGGATATGTGAACCTTAAATCTATTCTAAAATTGACCAATCTTAACTATTTACCCAAACTAAATATTGATTCCAAATCCAAATGTGAGATTTGTACCCAAGCTAAGCAGCCTAGAAAGCCTTCTAAATCTGTTCCTTATAGGGATACCCAGATTCTTGAACTGATTCATAGTGATGTCCGTGATTCTAATAGAGTACCTACCCGTGGAGGAAGTCGCTACTTTGTGACTTTTATAGACTACTCCAAGTATTGTTACACCTATCTCTTGAAGACCAAAGATGAAATCCTCTATAGTTTAAAGCCTTTAAAGCTGAAGCTGAAAATTAATTAGATAAAAGGATTAAAATTCTAAGGTCTGATAGAGAAGGCGAGTATACTTCAAATGAATTAAATATATTCTACGAGGAACATGGAATAATTCATAAAGTAACAGCTCCTTACATCAATCTAATGGTATAGCTGAAAGAAAGAACCGAACCCTATCGGACATGATTAACACCATGATTTTAAGTTCTGGTGTACCTCAGAACTTGTGGGGGGAGGATCTTTTATCAGCTTGTTATATCCTCAATAGGATTCCCTCTGAGGACAGAACCCGGACACCTTATGAATTTTGAAAAGGAAGAGCGCCTAGGTTGAGTTACTTTCGAGTGTGGGGGTGCTTGGCTAAGGTGTCTATTCCTGAACCCAAAAGAGAAGAAGATTGGACCTAAAACTGTAGATGCTATCTTTATTGGATATTCCTTAGATAGTAATACCTATAGATTTCTTGTGATCAACTCTGAATTTTCTAAAATTTCCAATGACACTTTGATTGAATCTAGAGATTCAACTTTCTTTGAAAATATTTTTCCTTGCAAAACTCACATCTCTAGATCAGCATATGACTCATCAATCTACTTTTGAACATGCATCTATTTCTGATCATATACCTGCATCTGATTTGCATTTTAGTTTAGATCCTATAAAACCTAATCCAATACCTAAATTAAGAAGTAAAAGAACTCGCTTTGAGAAGAACTTTGGTGAAGACTTCTTTACTTTCTTAGTTGAAAGTACACCTTCATCTTATAAGGAAACTGTGAGTTCTCCTGAAACTTCTTTTTGGAAGGAGGCTATAAAAAGTGAAAAAGAATCAATTATTAGTAATAACACTTGGATTCTCACTGATTTACCTCATGGTAGTAAACCCCTAGGATGTAAGTGAATCTTTAGAAAGAAACTTCGGACTGACGGATCAGTAGAGAAGTATAAGGCGCGACTTGTTGCTCAAGGTTTTTGGCAAAAGGATGATATTAACTACTTTGACACATATGCACCTGTTGCTCGCATTGCTACTAGCCGAATTCTTCTTGCGCATTAGCATCCATTTATAAACTTTTGATTCACCAGATGGATGTCAAGACCCCTTTTCTTCATGGTGATCTTGAAGAAGAAATCTATATGACTCAGCCTAAAGGTTTCTCTGTGCCTGGTCAAGAAAATAAGGTGTGCAAATTAGTTCGCTCTTTATACGGACTAAAGCAAGCACCTAAATAGTGGTATGAGAAATTCGACAGTGTTATAGCATTGTATGGATTTCTTACCAACGATTTTGACAATTGTCTCTATTTTAAAAGATTTGATGATCGTTGTCCTTCTTTGCCTTTATGTTGATGGCATCCTGATTCTTGCTCCTAATCTTGATTTGATTAACCAAGTCTTTCTTGTCGGACCATTTTGATATGAAGGACCTTGGTGAAGCAGATGTGATTTTAGAAATGAAAATTCTTAAATCATCTGATTCTATTATTCTAACCCAATCTCATTATACCCAAATGGTATTTGATAAATTTGGGTATCTGATTGCTCTCATGTTTCTACTTCTTTTGATCGTAGTGTTCAACTTGTGAAGAACACTGGTAATCCAGTAAATCAGGAGAAATATGCCCAGATCATTGGTTCTCTGATGTACCTAACTAATAGAACTAGACCTAACATTGCTTATGCCATATCAAGATTAAGTAGATATACTAGTAGTTCTAATATGATTCATTGGATTGCTCTAGAAAGAGTATTTCGTTATCTTAAAGGTACTATTTCTTTTGCTCTCAGATTTGTTGGCTATCCTGCTGTAATTGAGGGATGCAACGATGCCGATTGGATTTCTGATTCTTTGGATATCAAATCCACTTCTGGCTATGTTTTTATTCTTGGTGGCAGTGCAGTTTCTTAGCAATCCAACCAAACAGACTATAATAGCCAAAAGTATTATAGAGGCCGAGTTGGTTGCCTTGACATTACTTGTCTTGAAGCCGAATGGCCCAAGAACCTATTATCATCGCTTACATTGATTTCTACTCCTATTACACCTATATCTATTTGGTGCGATTCTCAAGCTGCAATTGATTTTAATAAAAAGAAATTGATAAATTCTAAGGCTAGTCGACATATTAAATTGTGACAAAAGTCTGTTAGATGACTAACTTCTCATGATATTGTTTCTTTGAGTTTTATTAGATCTGAACAGAATCTTGGAGATTGCTTGACGAAAGACATGAATAGGACTAAAGTCCTTGAGTCATCGAGGGGGATGGGACTTTGCCCATAAAGGGCCTTCCTGCAGTGGGAACCCAATCTTTGTGATAGGAGATTCCTTAAAAAAGGTTCAATGTGGTAAAAATAAACTGTCAGGTTGGCCAAAGAGCACTTTCTACAGTTTATTCAAAGGAACTTCAGTTTCAATTCCATCCCTATGATAAGTAGTGCTCTATGTAGTGGTTGAGCTTGAGCTTACAGCTCTTAATAGAATCTGAGGCGATAATTTTTACGAGATGTGACTCTACACACATCCCTGGAGGAGACCACCTATATAAGAGTATTCGTATAAGGCCGCGACTATGAAATGTGGGTTGTTCATAGAAACTTTTATGAAAAATCAAGGTACTGTGCATGGCCTTTAACGCACAGACTCGCGATGGAGAATTCTGTGCTGTGTGTGCGGTAGTTGAAATCAGAGTCAAAAGAACGTAGCTCAAGACCTAGTTCACTCCGATTCCTTCTGATAGAAACTACTTATACTAAGTGAGGTTAAGCCTCTTAAAGACATCTTACTTATTACTTAGTATAAACACTCGATAATCTTATTTTATTTTATTTTAATTATTAAGTTTAATTCTTATTTAAAAAAACATTGAATTTTGTAGGAGATTATTGGTGTAAATTCAAAATTCCCTACTAATTAATTTTAATTTTGTTTATTAATTTTATTTATTAATTTCAATGATTTTATTTTGTGGAGCCGGCGCCTCGGCTAATTAGTGCGGACGTTTTTTCGCACTAATTAGTAGGAAAGCCAATTAAGGATCCCAACGTTAGGATTCCCAACTCCTAACGTATACCTCCTCACTCTATGTATATAATTATGTACAGTGTGTATGGGGATACATATATTTACATGAATAGTAGATATATATATAAGAAAGAAATTTCTTATTTGATCCATTTTTTTTATTTGTTTAATTTTTAATCGTCAAGTGTTGAAAAAGTCTCCGTCAACTTCTTCCACAGTCGTGCTCATAGGAAGAAAAATTCCGATCGTACCTTAGGGTGGTATCTTCGATTAATCCGCATGAAGGACGGAAATACGCCTTAAGGCAGTGCCTTGCACGCTTCCGGATCAATTTTCTTTTGATTTCTTTCTTATACAATTTCTGAAATTTTCATAGCGCTTAACAGTAAATTCTGCTATTTAATTTTAATCACAAAATTGTTAGATAGTTTTATCACAATCAGTTTTTAGTGCGATTATTTTTCTAACACCAGAGACATTGGGTTCCCATTGGTGACTTCCGAAGCCGAAATTGGCTATTCCGAACGCCGTTTCAATAATCATCGGACAAAAAGACTTTACACTGGAACAATATTGAATGTTGCTGCCCGGACGCCTTAAACGGAGCGTTACGGGGGCAGCGAGTGAAGTTTGGGTTGATTCCATAGCTTCTATGCACTATTCGGGCCATTAATGGTCGTTCGGTGGATTTCTGAAAATTCCGGCAGATCCCGAGACTTAGACATAAGTCGGTATTTTGGAACTTAGTCTCTATATGAGTAGTGGGTTCGGTTCGTGTGAGACTATGACTGACCAGTTGAGTTGATTTAGGCCTGAGAGCTGAGTAGCAGATTCTTAGATCGCCTGCATTGAGGTGGATACTTAGATCCGGGCATGAGCATAGTACAACCTCACTGGGTACCGTACTCGATCAGACCTTTAGTAATCGTTGCTAGCCCTGGTCTTTTCGTTATGATTATACATTGCTCTTTCGATTCTGTATCACATAATTGACATGACACCTGATTTGTTTTACGATATGATCTGATATTAGGTAGTATGATACTTGGATTTATACAATGTTCGTGATTATGCTATATTATTGCCATCTCTTGCTTCTTATATGCATGATAGAGTAGGAGATCGATGTGTCGTTATATTGCATGAGTTGATGTTATTGATGATCATGATCCCGTTTGAGAGTTCTCGGTTTATCGCCATATTTCAGTCTTTGGACCGCGAGCATTGAGCATCCGCATTGTGATCGCCATACACCAGCTGTACATGTCACGTACGCCAACGGACTAGCCTCCGTTGTGGTGTTCTTTACCGGTAGAGTGGTTTGTTCGACCCGTGAGCCCCAGATAGTACCGTGTGGGTGCAAAGTTATATGTCAGTCCGATAGGTGACGACCATGGCATTAGCCTGAGGTCCTTGTGACCAATAGTGGCACCATTGTGTACTTTGGATTCTAGTATTTGATGCATTGCTTTTCTCATAGTTGTTGTTTATCACTATTCATTACTGGACTTACTTGCTACTGCTTGCATATCTCTTCTATTATGTCAATACCATGTTTTCATTATAGCTCTTTGATTCCAGCATTTATTATTCCGCTTATACTTGTTGATTTACCTGCTTTCATATCATATCTGTTGATTATATTATCCATCGATTATTGTATACCAGTAGGTACAACTTGCTGGTCTCTGGCTCGTTGTACCCACTGAGAAACATTCAGTTGTATCTCACGCCCCCTTGTTGACACCTTTTTCAGATCCGTTGGGCGGTGAGATGTCAAGACGCTGATTTGAGGGTTATACGATAGAGTCGTCCCCACTGCTAGCTAGATAGTTGGCATGCCACCTTTGTCATCTTCAGTTTCAGTTATTTTTGTTTATAACTTAGTATCATGCTAGTATTGACATTATTATGCTATCTGGATTATTGATGGATGTGGACTTAATTGTTTTAAATTATGTGATTGTCCTTTAATTAGTAAACTCTGTAAATATATCTGATTATACTGATATATCTTACCTAGTTGTGCGTGTATAGAGAAGACTATGTCCGTTTGGACCGGAAAACCTTATGTACGTGGCGGATCTGCTCACATTCTAAGAATAAAATTTTAAACTCTGATTTTATTAAAAAAGAAAAAAAAATTAGTCCGCTTTTTCATCCTGAGGCGTGACTGTTAAGGATTAGAAAAGAGTAGCAGCATCTCCCACAAATGAGAAAGCTAAAAAGATTCAATCAATATCTTATGAAGCATATCTAATTTGCTAATTTCAAACATTGCATTGTTATAGAAAGAAAACGAAGCAAAAGAAAATTTACCTCAGCCATGCCAACCCAGAAAACAGTAATCTCTTGGAGACCTAGAGAGTCGGCATCCTTTATCTGTTCCTTTACTTTTTCATGGACAGCTACAATGTAGGAATAAATTTTGAATCAGTTAACTATACAACCAATCAAATTCAATGGAATGATTATTTATATGTAATCTTATAAATAGGGAAGGGTAATGGGCATCTGTGCCCCAGTTCAACGGTGCATAATAACTAAGGGCAAAGAAGATTGTTGGGAAGGATACTACGATAGCACTTGTAATATATGTAAAAGTAGTGAAAACTATTAAAGTAAATAAAAAAAAAAAGGTCAAAATGTCAATATCTATTATCAATTTAGCATTTGGATGAGCAAAATCAAAATGCCGTATATAAACTTGCAAAAGCTAAGAAAGGAGCAGCAGGACATAGATATTATATTAGGTCCAAAAGTAAAACCAAAGGGCTCTAGCAAGAAGGAAAAATTATAGAGAAGTATAGAAGTTACTATGACAAACTAGAAATTTATTATTCATCTTTAGATCAAACTAGGAAGTTATTATTCATCCTTTAGATCAAACTAGAAAGTCTATTTGGAAAAAAATTCTAGTCTTAAGAACCTCCGAAAATAAATTGTTCCTTGCACTTTGTAAGTTAAATTTGAAATTCTATCGAGTCCATTCGAGTATTTTGGCTTAAGTCCCATTATCTTGTGCACTATACTTTTTCATAATGTCTATCAAGTCTATTGATTGTTTGGGTTGTTCGCCATTATCTTACGCACTCTATTTCTTTTCTCTCTAATCTCTAGGTTGATATCTGATTGGTTCCACACCCAAGCTTCTACACCACCAAAAATCCATCGAGGCTAGCATGTTTTTTGGTGGATGAGTTTAGAAAAGAAAGTAGCACATAGTGAATATAGATACAATCTTGTGAATGCATCCATGCTATTACACGATAATAAGACCACATACCAAGCAAGAAACTCATAAAAAAGATCAAGCGAGTATGTTGCCACCTTAATGTTGAATGAGTACGCAAGAGTATAAAAGACTTGCATTGCACAGTTATAGAGGCATGAAGTACAAACCTTCGAGTCTAGAGAAAAGATGAGATTGAATATATTTTCCATTGATCTTTCTTGAACCACTTGGAACATCAGAAGCTACCTCTTCGGCTAGACCAACCAATGCCTGTTAACAGAAAGTAAACAGCAAACAATTTGTTAAAGAAATCAATAAATCTGCAAGTCAGCAGATATAGTAAATTTTGTAAATATATGTTTCTGAAAACTGCCAGAGCCAAATGCAATAGCCATAGGACATGACCTTTCCCCATGAGCCCACTGTAAAACCCTCAAAGCACAAGCACTTCAAACAAGCTTGTGACACTGTTCTCACAAAGTCAAATGTGCGTAGTTTTTCTACCTTGCTACGGGCTTCCTAAGATCACTCTATAAAGGTGGCATGGACCACTTATCACCACTATGATCTCTTCTACCTAAACATCAAGTCAACATTAACCACTACCACGACCTCTTCTTCCTAAATATCAAGTCAGATATGAAACTTTCTTTGTTTCTTGTTATTTATTAGCAGGGATATACTTCCAACCCTGCCTCTCACATGGTAGTTTAGGTTATCCTTTGTGTACTGATTTACACCTTTATGTTCAAACATGGCAGCCAGGGGATAGTAGTCCTTGTTATGATCTTTAACACTACCGACACTTTTAATATAATACATGACTATATGAACATTGTTCTTACTCCTAAGCTTCTAAAAAATCCTAGACATTGACCGATTACATACAAAATTTTCCAAATTAAATTAATAAAGCCTCTGGCCTTGAAAGATTAAACACGTTAGCAGAATTCAGATCTTGCAGATTCTCAATTTTAATGCCTCAGATGCAAGCAAGGATCAAATTGCTAAGGTATGGCAGAGTGTCCAACAGTTAAAAAAGTCCCATATCCCCCTTCCATATGAGAAATTATTGCCTGCAGCTGGTGAACCATGCCACTATGCCAGCAACACACCATTTAACCCGCTGCCATCCATCAATGCTATACTTAAACCCTCACTGTCCATGCGTTGCAGCCCTTTTTTCATTTAAAAAATTACTTTCCATAAAACACAATTACTTAAATAAAAAAAAAACAATTACTGACCTGAAGTTCAAGTTCCAGTACAGCAAGTTCACCTTTGAGTATGGCTAGTGCATTATCTGTCGCTTGCAACTGCAATATATGAGGACGTAAAAGTTGTTAGTTATCATGGAGAACAATTTTAAACTAAAGATGCTAAGAATCCAAATGCAGATTGTGTAAATTTGGATAAGACTGCCTTATTCTCAAGGTTTCTCTACAAAACCAAGTTGCATATAATATATTTTGTTCCTAAAGTGCCTAAGGATGATTAAACAATTGAATTTGTTAATGCAAATTCCAAATGAAGTAGCTCAAATGAAACTTTGAGCCGCAAAAGCAGTTACACTTAGCAGCTCTTATTTTTGATGCAGACAGAAGTAGCTCGAGGGATATAACTACAGTCCTGCAACTAGTAGTACAAATCAAACAACATTACATTGTAGTACAATACAACTTACAGAAGGGACAAACAGGCCCTAAAATTACAAAGTGGTCATTTGCATGATGCACAAGGGACCTCCAAAAGACAATTTTTTTTTACTATGCAGATGTTTGAAATGTTAGACAAGCAAAATTTTAAATTTCTATTACAGCCAGTGCTCCACAAAGCAGTCTATGCACCAGCATATGTGCCTGCATTATGCAGTCTCCTCACCATATTCATGCACAATTAGGTTATATAACTATTAACTACTGCATAACAATGTTTTAAAAACCAGTTCAAAAAGGTCGAACAGGTGTCCAACACGATCTGAAAACTCATAAAAGCCATAGAATTAAAAAAAAAAAAAATCACATCAGACCATTTGAACCAACTGGCAATTAAACTGGCGAACGTATTAACTGTTCGGATTTTGATTGGATCAACCACCTTATGTTCTTGTACTTTTATCTTCAATTGGGCAGTCAAAAAACAAATGGGCAGTTACTAATGTTTGAAAAATCAGAATAGCTCATAAGGTCAACAATGTATAATCTTGTTTTTGTCTAACAATTGATTCTCCAACATTTTATGCATACACATATATATTATTAAATTAATAATTTATAACTTAAGACATCATGCTAATATCACTAGTTTGACCACTGATTAAACCACTTGCCCAACCAATGTCCTTGAACTGGTTACTTTTCCTCTTCTTTGCCACAGTCAGTGTGAAAACATTGAGGAATAAGTGCCCTCTCCCATGAACTAGGATGGTACAAATAGATATAGGCAAGTTAGGCATAATAGATGGTTAGTGAAGACTTCATTGCCATACATAATGTACAACTTCATAGCTTCTTTTTTTTTTGTTTTCCTTTCCGAGTAATTTTATGTCTACATCAGAAGGTATGCAAATTGTACTTACTGTTACATGGCTAGCAACTAGTGCTTTAGCTTATCAAATTTATCATACAACACCTGAGATAAACTACAACTCTGAAATGCTAGACAGAAACTACCTTCAGCAAGCATGACTCATCACTGCATTCAAGGGTCTAAGGCACATGTTGCATTACTCTTTATTTTGGTTTTCAAGTATTCATCATGACGCCTGTTATATTTCTTAACAGTATTAGCTCACCTAAAACTTCAAGTCTTTCAAGACTTAATAACAATATCAAAGCTGATTAGCTTGTATAAGTCTTACATTACATTATCATTCATAGGTTTCTTTTGTTAATTACATTTAATAATTTGAAACTTTTTAAAAGATTTAATAATTAAAAATTATTCAATAATATCACAATTCTCGCTCACATACTCACATATTTAATAATTAAAGCATTTTCAAGCATACTTCCTAGACCACATATGCACCTGCATACTCGCCCACCTACCATGTAGGTGCCATTCAATCCTACACATCTAGCCATTTAGAGCATTTGACATAGCAGAGCATTATTACTTTATAGATGACAGAGGTCCTGCTCAATCAGCAGGATTATTGACCACCTCTCCATAATGTATGTATCAACATATGCACAAAAGCACAAAAACACATAGGCACAAAAGCAGATGTGCACAAAATGTATGTTATAAGGTCCAATCTACATTTCTGCGTACAAAAAATTATACAAATCAGAGTTCTATGTTATATGCATCAATTCCTCTAAAATACAGAGTCCGAACCTAATATTTAGAAAAAACAGTTTGTTACTGTTCTCAGGCATAGGCAGCGTGATGCTATAACTAACAATTCCACATTTTCGCAATTCATATCTTATTGATTAATTCTACACTTGATTTTCTGTTATGCATGACCTAAATATAAGAAGGTTATTTTGCTACAATGTTCGAATAATATTTATTCACAAACCACTGTGATTTATTCGTGTAATTCTACTTGTATAAGCATTTCGACCCTCCTTGTAGATACTTTAGATGTCATCTATCATGACAAAGTTGTATTAATTGCGAGTTTAATAATAGGGAACAATAACTATGTCCTTTTATATTATGCCCTAAGCCCATGTTTGTTGGGGGATAAAGGGAGAATAAGGGGGTTATCCCCTTCTTTATCCCCAAACACAAAAAAAAAATTGGAGGGAATTGTTATCCCCCTCTTAACGGGTTATTCCAGAATAGCCCGTTAAGGAGGGGGGATAACAATTCCCCCCTAGATGGGAATAGGGTTGTTCCCACCCGGGAACAACTTTATTCCCATTTTTTAAAAAAAAAATAATAATAATAAATTAAAATTTTAAAAATTTAAAATTTATAAAATTTTGAATTTAAATTTTTTTTATTTTATAAATTTTAAAATTTTTAACTTTAATAATTTATAAATCTAAAAATTTTAAAAAAAATAATTTTTAAAATTTTAAAATTTATACAAATTTTTTATATATAAATTTTTAAATTTTTAAATTTTTTATAGAAATTTTTTAATTTATACAAATTTAAAAATTAAAATTTTTGCCTCCTCTTTTGCACATTCTTCAAGACAATTAAAATTTAAAATTTAAAATTTTATAACTTTTTAAATTTTTAACTTTAATTTTTAATAAATTTATAAAATTTTAACATTTATTAATTTTAAAATTTTAAAATTTATACAAATTTTTAAATTTTTAACTTTAATTTTTAATAAATTTAAAATTTTAAACGCTATTATTTAAATGTTAAAATTTAAACTTTAATTTATACAAATATTAATTATTATTTAATTAATATTTTATATTAATTAATTAGATAATATATTATTATTTTAAAATTATAATTACTCTTATTCTCACTATTCCAATCTAACTATCCAAACGCTATTTTTTCAATTCCTAAAAACAACCCAATTTTCATCCAAACGCAAAATTGATCCAATTCCTTCTTATTCCTGAACTTATATCTATCCCGGGTATAAAAAAAATTATACCTTTTAAATTTAACCTCGAACCAAACAGGGCCTAAGAATACATGTTTATACAAGTTTATGATCTTATGAAGAAGATCTGATTAACCCACATGACAGTAGGGACTGTAACACGTGCTCGTTGGTGAGCAACCAAAAATTGCACAGAGAAAATCTAGATTCTAATATTGATATAAGCATGTGTAATTACACAGCTTGGGATCAAAGTAGATAATAATTAAAAAAAATAATCTAGATTCTAATATTGTTTCTAATCACTATAAGTGAACTAAAAGGAAAGAGTCAGCGCATCAAAATGTATGATTGACTAACATTAAAGAATATGCTCAACAAGTCTACTTAAAAAAATGAATCAGGAGTTTCATTTCAATATAAATCTTAGGTAGTAAATAAAGTAAGTTAATTAACCTGTCGCTTGAGAAACCTGTTATACTGATTAGCTTCACTGAGTTTCCTTAGAAGCTTACTTCTTTCAGCATCAGCCAGCAGCGACTTCATCTGCCAATAATGAGATATTTCACAGATGAAATACACAGAATGAAGAAGTAAAATGATGGGTTTAAATTTTGGCAATGTCAACACATAATTCATTGGAAGGACGGTACACCTTAGTTGTTTCTACTTACATAACTAGATAAGTAAGAACAGTTGGGACTGCTCAAAACAGTGAGTTGATGATTATATTGAATCTTATTTAGGTACATAGAAAACCTGCATGAGGAAATCATTCCTTGCGTAATATCAAAACATGTTACAGAAATAAATAAAAAAAAAAACTAAGCATGCAGATGCTTCATTGCTATGTGGTAATCATGATTTGAATTTGGTAGTAGGCTGCCAGCAAAAGTAAAGACAATTGAAGGAAAACAGTTAAGTGAAAAAACGAAAGAAAATCATATGAATCAGAGAAAGAAGATCTCCACAAGAACTTGAAGAGAATGGAAGGAATCCATTTGAGGGAAGTATATTTTCTTTTTTCTTTTCATTCCAACACCTTAAAAAGTTGAAAGTACATATTCTTGCTGAGGTCATTTATGGCTAAACATAGCATTGGAAATTTCCTCTCCAACACAAAGAAACGAAAGCAAAGGGAAAGGAGTAAGTACAAGCAAGAAAACCGGGTCACATAAACATGAACTTTGTATAAGAGAATCATTACTGTATGGCTTTGACTTAATCTAAAAACATCCAGAAATCAAACTAAGTTTGAATTTTAGTACATTTTAAGCCATCTATATGTTTAGTCATCAATGATTTAACATTCCAGCTGCACTTTCAAGTTTCGACTAAGCAAAGCATCTCAGTGCACCATTTTTGTAAATTATTTTGCATCTTGGTTGACTTGCCATTAGAGATGGGTTGGTACTTTGGTAAAAAGCTTTACTATTCTAAATTCAAAATATATCTCAATGTAGTTTGGGTTTATTCCTATTTATTAAATTATATGAAACAACCATTTGTCTCGAATAGCTTAAGCTACCAGAGAACGGTGGTTTTAATATTTATACTCAACACTTACCCTCACGTAATAGGATCGAGACTTTTTAATAGGTCCAAGATGTGGACTTGAATTAAATGGGAGGAAATAAAAGAAAGCTAGGAGCCTGATGAGATTCAAACTCAGGACCTCGTGTTCTGATACCATATTGAATTATATTAAACAATCATTGTTCTCCAAAAGCTACTGGAGATAAATGATGGTTTCATATAATTTAACACAATTAGGCAACAAAAAATGCACCGACTGGCCAAGATATGAAACTCATGAATCTTCTTACAAGAATATATATGATATACGACTAAAATAATTCTGCATACACTTTGATCTGCTGTATCTGCTTCATGCAACGGTATGTATTGGCTCTATATATTGGTAGCGATACAACAATTTCTTTACTTTGAAAGCACAACATTCCACGAATATCTTTCCATTTCAAAAGATTAAGCCACATTACTCATAATCTGCCGATGTATCCCACCAAATCATTTGAAAATTATTGCATGCCTTGAAGAGTTATGACAGAGAATTTGAACAACGAGATTCTAAGATAATTACAAATGTTCCAAACTCTATTTTTCTGTATTATGCTTGACGATCAAAAAAGAATATCACTATAATACTACATCAAATTTTAGACTGGCACTACACATGTTTCATGAGGAGATTCATAACACTACACTGATGATAATGATGATTGATGATTATTAATTTACAGAACCATGAAAGTAAAAACTAATGGTTATGCATTAGAAAAAGCAAATCCAAAGATGATGATATGCAAATTAACTTACTAGATGATGACATGCAAATTATGTGATGCTTCTAGCTAACAATGGCAAAAAGTTACAATTTTGCTATTGGAATTAGGGTATCAAAAAGGCACCCTACACATCATATTGATTTATAAAGAGTTACAATACTTGCATACGTACCGTTGTTGCTCAACATTCTTTGTTCATCCTGTCATTGGATATACCACCCTATGCTTTAGCTCAATTTCATACTGGTACACTATAGTTTCAAGCAAGAATTTAAGTGACTTTCAACATAGGCCGTATCCACCGTGTTGTATTGTGCCAACAAAATATCGACATGATATAGCTTCCATCCGATGGCACGGCTAAAAACCCTCATTTCTTTAAATTAGTATCCCTAGCGCAAGTGGCAAAGGGCTTGGTGGTTGGTACCCGAGATCCCAAACTCGAAGCCTAGTTGCTTGACAATTTACAGGTAAGTAATTTACTTAATAATGTTCAAAAGATTTGATTAAGATACGCAAAAAGCAATTGGAGTATTTTTGTTGTTAAAGAAAATAAATAATTTACGTCATTATATGTCGGCACACATGTAATTTTTGTGACCGGAATGCATTAGTACGGCCCGACACGTACCGTGCCGGCAAGTTTTCAACACGATCCCATGCCATAGCACTTAAATCCTCGGTTCCATGGATAACAATTTGGCTTACCATGGTTGTTGTTTATGTTTTTCCTACTAAACCAAACAACCTCTTTCAAAATTTGCACATGAAGGTCATCGGCCCCAAAGTTCTGTCAATTCTCCAGAGGCCTTGTGGTTGATCCCAATTTCAGATTGGTATCCTATGGTTCTGTTTGCAGCATTTTGGTGAGCTATATAATCAAAGGACATGTGATCTTCACATGTGCATTCTAACAAAGGATAACAAGATTCCTCTAAACATTTCTTTTAGTTACTTGTACTCTCACGATACCATATTACAAATGGCAATATAGACCCTTACACCTATGCTGCAGATGCAGAGGTGAGCTATCAACCGGATGATGAATATGCGGACAAGTGATGCTCCAGCAACACTTCCACATTTATGTTACTTTGCAAATAATTCTCTATGATATTTATTCCTTTTTTCATTGAGGTTGAGGAATGCATGTGAGGATGAAATAGGCTTTTTCACTTGCCTTCCTTTAGTTTTCAATGCTAAAGATATTTGTTACAAATCTCCTAAAGAGGAAGTATGGTTAACCCTACCTAATTAACCAAAACTATTACTTGATTATTTGTTTCTTTATTACGCAGAAAGAAGTACTACAAGAAGTACAAAGTTGTTACTAAGTTCAAAAGCCACAGTAGTGTGCTAGTAAGCTCATGTAATATGTAGAAAGACTAAATCATATAAGAGATGAGTGTCAAAATTAATGAACTATTGCCTCATCTGTAGTCATTGGTCGTGAAAGGAGCTTTCCAGATGGATCATTGGAAATGACTTCACCATTATTGCTCAGTTGCTCTTTCTCTGGTGATGGGGAAGGATCTTCATTCAAGTTAACACTTGAAGCACAAGATCTCCACAATGAATGTTTCCAAAATTGTGGTTGTAGGGGATATTTAACTGTGTCTAATTTAACTTGGTGTCCATGTTTGGAAGAAGCATAACTCAAATGGGTGCACCTTTTCGGCATAATCCATAGCGTATCTGATGAGAGATTAGGTCGAAAAATGTAGCGATGCTCCAATTCCAGCTTTCTGGAGTGCCAAATGATGCCATATGTCAAAGAGAAAAAGAAAATCAAAGGCATATTAACCAATTAACTTGGTAAATCAAAGAGATAAAGGTATGACAAGTTAGAATGCAATAAATGAAATCCCAATGAGCGGAACTTCAATTTCAATGCTTCCAAAGAAGAAAAAAGAGATTCCTGTCAAAGTCTAAAAATGTTAAGAAATAAAGAACATTTCTCTATTTACAAATATGAAATGCACATTACAAACAAAGCAGTTTACTTCGAAGCTTACTCAGAATAATTTGTTAAATAACCATAATGTCATTTTAATTTGTCAAATAACTCTTAGCATCTTTTTCAAAATTAGTGCACCCATCCGAAGGCCTAAATTTATGCATGATAGCTAGATGTGGAAGGCACTAGCACAGGAATGTTTCCTACTTGGGGAAAAATGTTCACCTTATAGAAACTGTCTTTAAACACTCCATGGTTGATTTCCTGCAATAACATTCCAATAGATGTAGAAGTGCAAGTTAATATCATAATATCACCATACTAAGATATTAAATGAGATTTTGCTTTCAAGTCAAATACAAATTATGTACTAACAAATCCAGACAACTTAGAGATCCATGACTTCAATATAATGGCTGATGAATCTTAACCAGCCATGACCAAAACATTAAAAAAAAAAAAAGAAAAAAAAAAGACGATTAAGTTGGTAGCTTTTTTCTCTTCTTATGGCATATTCACAAGCCATCCATTTCGTTCTCCAAAAATTGGATGAAATGAGCATATGCTATACAGCAGAGCTACACCATATGTAGCTATGAATGCCAAACAGTTAAAGATACATAGATGGAGCAACCTGATTTTACACAAATCTAAGACACATTTATTTCCTTATCAAGAAAATAATCTAAGACACAGCTATTATCTAGCAATATTATGGGTGATCCAAAGGGGAAGAACTAAGAGCCCCAGCTCTTTAATATCTCAGACCATTTTTCCCTGCAAATTGCAACTCCCAATGATGAAAGTTGGACTATATATACGAAAGAAGATTGATTAACTAAGTAGTGGAAAATATTTAAAAGTATGTGATTGCTATAACCTAACAGATTTGCATGACCATATTCTTTTGGTTAGTAAATTGGTATTGTGTGGCATTCGTTGTGTCATACCAGTATCACAGATTACTAAACAGTCAGTCCATTTCTTGGCTAAGCAGCATGTCCTAGTAGACTAATATATAATAGAACTAAAAGATTAGCCAATTGTCAAACTATAAGAATTTTATTTTTCTAATAGTAAAAGCCTGAATATTTGTGATTTGTCTTAGTTTTTCCCCGAAAGGCAACTGAAGTAGCTAAATGCAAAACCCTAGTGTTTGTACCTATGATGTAATATATACACCAGACTATTTCTAATCTTTCGTTTCAAAAAGATGGGTGGTTCTAGATCGTGATATGATTAAAATAAAAATTTCTTAACAAAATTCTAACAAATAGAAGCACGGTTTCTCAACCGGCAAAATAGAATGTACATATCATTTAAATCATTAAAAAGAAACAACAAATAACAAGAGGCTACCCATGAAAAGTTTTACCACTTACGATGCAGTAATGAGCAAGATAGTGCTAGTGCAATTGCATGCATGCATGCATATAGGGTAAGGGCTAGACTGGTTTGCACCTAATATGTGACGTACAGTTGGGAAGAGAACAATCTAACAATCTAGCCCACCTAATGTAGTGTACTAGACCTTGGCAAATAGGCAAGGTTGCAGTGTGAGTTATTAGTCAGCAATTTTTTTTAAATACTGGACTGAGAATTAGATTTTGGATGAATCAGAGTAATTGGTGACTTTCCGAACGCCCGAAACTGAAACATCAATTTTGGCTGAGATTGTAAATTTTGATTTGTTGGGGGCCATTTAGCATTTGTTACCTTTTTAGTGGTTGATAGCATAGTTAGTTAATTGGGATTTGGCAAAACTTCGGTACGGATATAATACGAATAAAATTCGTATCATAATTTTTAAATCCGTTGAAAAATTCGGTTAAAAAAAGGGTTTGTCAATTATTCGGATACGTAATTTATACGAAAATTATACGTTCATCGATTAAAAATTCGGGATCAAAAATTCGGATATTAAATTAATTTTTTTTTTTGATTTGTACTATTAGCATCAACAATTATAATTTTTAAAAATAAAAAAATAATAAAAACACAATTCTAAAAGACTTCTTACAGATAACAAAAAAAATTCATAGATGGTTGAAAGATTAAAAAAAAAAAAAAATTAATTGAAAGTAAATATTAATTTCACTCACAAGTCATCAAAATCATGAATTAATACACAAATTTACAAAATCATAAATTTACAAAATCACATCTCACACAAACCGGTGGTGGCGAGGAAGATGACGAGCGGCGCGCGGCCTGGGAGGGGTTCCGATGGCGAGCGGCGAGCGGCCTGGGAGGGTTCCGATCCAATGGCGATTTGGTGAGCGCACGCGGTGACGCGGCTCGGGGTTCCAAACTTTCGATCCAATGGCGAGCGCGGCGGGGAGGGAGAAGGCGAGCGCGGTGGGGAGGGAGAAGGCGGGCGTGAGAGGGCGTGAGAACAGAGAAGAGAAGAGAAGGTGGGGTGGGGTGGGGTGGGGTGAGGTGGGCATGTGAGGAGATTTTTTTTTTTTCTCTTTGAAAGAGAAAAGTATTTTTTTTTTTTTTAGGGCAAGGAGCAAGGAGACGGAGGAGTGGCTGCCGAATTTTTGCCCGAAAAATTCAGGATTTGCAAATAATTTGAATAATATTTTTTAGTTCAAAATTTGGCGAATTACTCAAAATTTTTGAGAAAATTTACAAACGGCTCATTTAATTTAAATGGTTAATAATTTATAAATTATTCACAAAATAAATATAGAGCTTCACCTCTCAACCTAATCTTTTTTTTCTATTTGTACTAAAGAGAGAGGGAGGGAGAGAGGAGGAGATAACGCAGGTGTCTTGAAAGTGATCAATAATGCGTATATGTGTACTTTTTTTTTCGCATAGAATTTGAGGTTGGTATTTGAGATTTTCTTAGTACGATTTCTACACCATTTAGGAGTAGAACTTTTGGATGAAAATTTTATTAGAATAAAATTCAAAATTCTCAATATTTATTTTTTATTATTTTATTTTTATTAACTAATTCTCATTTATTATTATTTATTTATTATTTTAAAAGTTTTTATTGTGCGAACATTTAGTGTAATCACCATACCCGCTCCCTGCACTCTGATTGGGCATTTTGTTTTTCATGCTAAATAAAATATCCTTAATGGGCATAGTGTACAACGTTCATCTCCCTTCTCCCACCTTTATAAAAGTCTCTATACTGTATATACAGTAGATGTAGAGAAATAGGTGGTAACAAAAATGAGATTAAAAATAAATAAATTTATTTTAAGTTCCATATAATTTTTTAAAATTTTATTTCTTTTTATTTTGTTTATTGTCGAGTGTTGAGCGAGTCTCTGTCAATTTCTTTTACGGTCGTACTCGTAGGAAGAGAAATTCCGGTAAGTTGCCGGGGATCTCCGGCAGGTTTCGAGAATCGGTAAAAAGTATCGATGGCCCGAATGGTTCTCGGAGTGTGAGTCGATAGGTGGGTTACAGTGGTATTTAGTATTGAGTGGTTTATGATTTTATAGTACCTTTCGTAGGTACAGGTGACTAGTTGCATCACTTTTGGGCGTTAGGTGCTTCATTGGACTTCAGGTGGGTATTTTGATCCGGAGTTGGTTTAGTGGTGCATGCTCGGTGACATTCCTTCTCCCATATTTTCTTTCTTGATTACACACTTTGCTTGTTGAGCACTTGAGCACCACACACTTCGTTCATGTTTGCTCTATTTTTCAATTTGCATCATGACCTAGAAGTAGAGTGGTATTCTGTGATTGCTAGAGTTTATATGACTTGATTATAGCACATGATCTTGAGACATAGCATGATTTAGTGGCTTCATGATTGTTTACATCTCGTATCGATTGCATAACTTCTGAATATAGTGGACCTGATAGGTCGGTGACATTGTGACATTCCTTCAAAAATAGTGGACTTGATTGGTCGGTGACATATTGAGACTTGTGATTTGACTCGTTGGATTCGGTCAGTGATTCCTTGGTGATTCTATCTCGGCTAATTGCCAAGTCCACTGTGCGATGTGTCACTGTAAATCACATATCCTTTCCCCATAACAGGGAGGGAAAGGATAGGAGCCGACATCAATCTGTTCTTCAAGTCCTCGAAGCTCCTCTGACAGTTCTCACTCCAGATAAACTTAATTCCCTTGCGCGTCAAACGAGTGAGGGGCGTGGAGAGCTCCGCAAGGCCCTCCACGAACCGACGGTAATATCCAGCCAAACCCATAAAACTGCGAATCTCTGATACCGTCGTCGGTCGGGGCCAATCCCGGACTGCCTCAATCTTCGCCGGGTCCACTGCCACTCCTGCGGCTGAAATCACATGGCCCAAGAAAACTACCTCCCGAAGCCAAAACTCGCATTTTGATAACTTGGCATACAACTTCCTCTCTCGTAGAAGTTGCAGCACAATCCTCAAGTGCTCCTCATGATCAGTATCGCTCCGGGAGTATACTAGGATATCATCAATGAACACAACCACAAACCGATCCAGGTACGGCCGAAAGATCCGGTTCATCAAATCCATAAAGGCGGCAGAGGCATTAGTCAATCCAAAAGGCATGACGGTGAACTCATAATGCCCGTACTATGTCCTGAATGTCGTATTTGGGATATCCTCAGCCTTCACCTTCAATTGGTGGTAACTTGATTACAGATCAATCTTGGAGAAGACACAAGACCCTTGCAGCCGGTCGAATAAATCATCAATACGCGGCAAAGGGTACTTGTTCTTGATGGTCACTTTATTCAACTCTCGATAATCCACACAAAGCCGAAGTGAACCATCATTCTTTTTCACGAATAGCACCAGCGCTCCCCAAGGCGATACACTGGGTCTAACAAAACCCTTATCCATCAAGTCCTGAAGTTGCGCCTTTAACTCTCTCAGCTCAGCTGGTGCCATTTGGTAAGGAGTCTTAGAGATTGGCGCAGTTCCTAGGACTACGTCAATCAAAAACTCGATCTCCCTATCCGGCGGCATATTAGTCAACTCCAGTGGAAACACATCCGGGAACTCGCGAGCAATAGGAATATCCCCGAGTCCCGGTGCCGCCGTAGGCTCCTCAACCACACTAGCCAAAATGGCTATGCATCCACTGCGGACCATCTGCCTCGCTCGAGAAGTCAAAGCTATAGAGGAGAAGAAAGCACTCTGGCAACCTCGATACACAAACACCTCCTGGCCTGGCTCGCTAAAGGTGACCGTCCTCGCGGCACAATCAATAGTCACGAAATAGCGAGCCAGCCAATCCATCCCAAGTACCACGTCAAAGTCCCTTAGCTGTCTCAAGAGCATCAGGTCCGCTGGCATAATCCAGGACTCAATCTGTATTGAGCAGGACCAACAACACTCCTCTACATGCAAAGTATGATCGGGAATCTGAACCTCTAATGCACGTAGCAACCGACCTACCTCTAATCCATATAATGATGCAAATCCTCTACTAATAAAAGAATGTGATGCACCGGTTTCAAATAAAGTGTGAACTCTAATACCAAAAAGTAAAGTGATACCTGCCACCACATGGTCGGCTGTCGAGGAGTCCTCTATCTGGGAGGCGTAGACCCGTCCGCTCTGAGCTGGAGGCCGATAGTCCGTAGGGTGGGAAGAAGGGGATCTGCTCGCTGGAGCATAGGGCCGCTGGGCTGGTGGTCGCTGCTGAGGCGAAAAAGGAGCTGATGCCGAAGAAGGTGCCGCTGATGTCGTAAGAGGGCATGAGGCTTGCAAGTGCCCCGCCTGTCCACGGCCATAACAACGTCCCCACCTCTGATCACAGGTGCCAGGGAAATGCTGACCTCCACAGAAGATACAACTGCCAGGGACCCGTAACTGCCGCGACTGCTGCTGCTGCTGCCTCTGAGACTGCCGCGGTGACCTCTGCTGCCTCGACTGGGATCTCTGCTGTTGCTGGTGCTGTTGCTGATGCTGCTGCGGTGGCCTCTGGGATCCACCAGGCCCTCGCCGCTTCGAACGCCCACGACCCGAAAACTGAGGCCGCGGCGGTCTTGGCGGGCTCCAAGAACTGGCCTGTCCCCCCTCATCTGATGCTGGTCGCTTCCTGTCGGAGCTCTGAGCGACCATACCACCTCTCCTAGCGACCACGTGGTCTCCTCTCTCAACCCACTGGGCGTGCTCCGCGGCCTCCTCGAGAGTCTGTAGCCGCTGGGCATGCACTAGAGTGTAAATCTCCGGGCGGAGACCCGTCTCAAATAGCTCCACCTGGTGAGGTCCATCTTGGGAGACGAAAGGCACGCAATTGAGCAACTGTGTAAACTCATGAAAGTAAGCCTGTATCGACCGGCCGCCTTACTGCAGATTTTTCAGATCATCCTCCAGCTTCCTCTTCACACTCGTAGAAAAGTAGGTATCCAAGATCATCCGTTTGAACTCCGACCAAGGTAACTGTCGAGTGATCTGGAACTCTAAGGGCTCCACCCGACGCCACCAAGCGTCTGCATCACCATCCAAACAATGCACTGCCATGTGTACACGATACCTCGGATCAATGAAGAAGCCCCTGAATAGCTTCTCCAACGCCGTCAGCCATTCTCCAATCTCCCAAGGCTGAGTGTTCCGCCCCGAAAATCTAGGCGGTCCTCGCTGATAGAACTTGGTGAGCTTGTCATCTATCTCCTGCTCCTCCGCCGAGGTCAACGGCTGAATCGCTCCCTGCGCCCCGCTGCTCGATGATGGTGCCGTCGGTACAGGTGGTATAGTTAGTGATGTAGGGGCCTCAAAAGTAGTAGGGGGAGACGTCTCTCTCTGGGAGAGCAACTGCTCGATCCTCTCCTCCTGTCGGCGATGACTCTCTACCAACTTAGCCACCATAGCCCTCAACTCGCTGAGCTCAGAAGGCCGGGACTGCTCCGGCTCCTCCGGGGGTGCAGGGGTACCCCGGGTAGGGATCTGCCGCCGGGGAGGCATCCTGCCACAAGAAATCACACGTCAGTAACCAAAACCACACTCAACCCAATCTAGTGAAAGTCAAAGACATCCCCCTATTTCTGTAACTTTACGTTGTCTGCAGCCAACATAATAGTCCACCAGAAATAGGATATGTCAACCCCTCTTCACTCACTAGAAGAGTCCAATAAAAAAATCGCCGACTTTCGCAAAATATCGCGTCACTCACGCCCTATCATCCTAGGGTCTTCCAAAAGCCTAGGGTTTCCTAAGTCCCAACTGACCTATCCCTAAGCTCTGATACCAACCTAATCTGTCACGCCCCGGGTATATACTGTAAGGAAAGCGGAAGTGCGTGCATGCGCATTTAATGCAGCGGAAATAATTTTATGATCATAAATATGATCTAATCATATATACCTTAACATCATAACATTTTTGATATTAGTGTATATATAAAAATATGTTACAAGATCATCTCGTGAGACACACAAAAATTATTATTCTAATCTAATTAGAAGAAGGGTTAGAATTTCAACCTTTGTTGATTACCGAAATTGTCTGTCGGTTGATATTGGATCTGAACTTCCGGTCCTTTGAGCCGCACAACTGTCCGACCTCTATGTGTATCCACACAAGGCTGCTCTGGGATCTGTGCTTCACACAATATAATCTCGAAACTCCTTTCGTGATTTCTTGTATCAATGTGGAGAATAATTAATCCTCAAATTGTGCTAGCAATTTTAAGAGGATTAACTATAATATAGAGACCAATGATTATAGGAAGACTTCTCTCTAATGATTAAAGAGAACTCTAAATGATTAAGAGAACTCTTTATGATTACTTCATATGATTACCCATATGATTACCCATATGATTACTCTCTTTTTATTATGCCCTATGTTGAGGGAGATTACTCCTCTCTTTTATAGGCTTATGAGCCATAAATGAGAGGAGAGTAAACTCCTCTCATTCATTGGGTAGGAGGAAACGAAAAAGAGAGAGAGAGGGAAACTTAACGTTAATAAATGAAAACTCTTTTTTATAACTTAATGTTAATTAATAGGTGAAGAGTTTTCCTTCATCAATGAATGCATAGCATTTCATTTAGTGTTCAAATGTTTGCAACTTTTAGTTTTCATTCATTAAGTTACTTGGTTTCCCCGCATACATATACATATATGTATATTCATATATATATATATATATATATATATATATATATATATATATATATATATATATATATATATATATATATATTTTGCTAACTAGCTTAGCAAATAACAAATACTTTGTTATTTAAGCAAAATGGTCTCTATAATTCTCTAAGCACAAATCACACGCAACCTTTATTGTGTGTGACCACATAGGTTCAATTCTACCTGGTTGTGAGATGTGACTCTAAACTCTTTTAGTGTCACCATCGGAACTCCTTTCGATGGACCAAAATATTTTTGACTCTCCTAATTGATTGTGATTAACTATCTTTAATCACTCATGTGGGTCCCACAATCCACGAGTGACACCTAGCAGTATGTCGCGGCAATCCAAGTAGAATGAATAATAGACTAAACCTCTAGGTGTAGTTACCGTTTGATTAAATCCTTCTATCACTTGTCCTAATTGAGCCGAGGTTATGGATAACTCGTCAAACCCCATTACTCAATTATATATCTTATCTGATCATTAACCGATATATGAAAACTTCTTTTCATAAAATCACACTGCCTTGGCCAAGGGCTTTTATATCTTAAAGAACAGATAGTATAGGATAGTTACCTCTCTACCGAGGGTGATAGATTCCATCTTGACACACACCTATCTTTATGCATGATCCACTGTAGCCAACATATGTTGACTTTAACTCATGATTAGGGTATAAAGTATTTACACAGTCAAACTACAGTAACCCATACGTAAGATAACTGTGGTGCCTCAGGTCAAAGGATCACTCACACCACTACAGCATGGAACAATTTACTGACGAGTGAGTAGACATCCATGTGATTGTTCATAATTGGTCACGCTCAGTGAAAATGTTCTCCAACATTCACCTGTATACTTGCTCTAGTGTCACCACACTAATGACTTAAGACTTATCATCCCATAGGGAAAGCACAGTATACACTGACCTAACCGGATTTATCATCGCCCTCATGATAATCCTATGATCAGGAGCATTTAAAATTAATTACAAAAGAATACATGTCTCAAATTCCTAACATCTTAGAAATATGATTCTTTTACCATTAATTCTAAGGACGATTCATATATATATTTATTTAACAATAATATAAATGAATAAATGCCAATTTATTAATTTAATGAAAGATACAAAGATACAAACCCTATAGTTGTGTCACCGATTGGCTTATAGGGCATATAACTAACATATACAAGAACCCGGGCCCGTCCACAGATCCGCCGTGCACACGAAATTTCTCGTGTACACGAAATGCTGGTAACCTGCTCAGATATAAGAGATATAGTAAAAGAGCATAAAAACAGAGCTAAACTAAAACTAATACATCTCAGACCAAAGCTAGAAATAAAAATACAACATAACTCTCAATAAATACATGTGTCTCTCCCAGCTCACCAAATATATACAACTAGCTGGCTGAAGCCAGACCCAAAATGAAAGAAAATACAACTGTCTGAGTGTATAAGGGATACAACAAAATACTGCTACGCTCGCAGACAGGGTAGATGACTATCTAGTCCGCTATCCTCTTGCCTCGATCTGCTGAGGATGGTCCAGCAACTCCCGCAGAGGACTCTGCAAAACAAAGGGGGGGGGAAGAGAAAAAGGACAATAGGGGTGAGAACTACTATAAAAACAGTAGCCTCTCCTAGTGGGTTAAGCCTCAACTCTGACATGCCCACTAGGTCTACCAGAGGCAAAAAAAAAAGAGAGGTGGTAAGCTAAAAGTATAACTGCTGACGAAATGAAGCTACCACTACTATGACTCTAAATGCAGAGCCGGAAAGAGTAACTAAAGAATGCATCAATAAATGAGTCTACCAACATAACCCAATCAGATGAACCGGTATAACCCCGGTACTGCCTGCTCTGTCATCAATCTCACGAACTCAGTATCTCCAACTATCCAACTGACCGGCACCCGTCACGGTCTAAAGCCTACTCCGGAGTGGCACTCGAGGGGAGCGACCCACACGAGTAAGGTATCACTGTAACAAATATCATAATATAGCAGGACTGGATCATGACTCTGATCAAAGTGGGAAAATCCCTCCACTACAGAAACCCAATCCCCAATCTGATGCATAAGTAAAACATCCGATTAACCGCCCAATGTTTGCGGTCGCCGCAACCCCCCACATACCCACAATCTGGTATAACCAATCCAACTCGATAATCTCGGCTACACTACCCTATAACCCTGCTCGAACCCGAGCTGCTAATACCCTGTGTCTAACAATAAAAGGAGAAAAGTAAAAACATGGTTTCTCCTAAGTCAATTCCGGCATGATAGTGTAGCAGAAAAAGGTGGCCTATCTAGATGTCCATACAAGCATGCAAATGTCCTCTTGATGGCAAAAGAAATACACATATTTATGTTCTTACATTTATTAGAGCATGCTATTCCAGGGTGATCATGGTCGCCTAAGTACACTATGTACTAGTATGATATATGTGAGCCTATACACGTGCATAATATTCCCAAAGTATTAGATGACATTCCTTTTAGGATGATATAACAATTTCTAGTAACCAATCCCACAAGGATGCAAGTATTAACATAATGTCCTTAATCTCATATAAGCATGCAATATTTATCCAAAGGGTACAATTAACACATTAACATAGGAATTACTCCAATATGCCTAGTGGGTAGTCAAAAGTAAGAGGTTCACAACAACACCCACCTCGATCGTTAAATCCAAGTCCGGAATGCACTCTCGCTCAAGAAGAAAGTCGCCCGCCGCGATAACTGTAAAAATACCCCCAAAAGTGCTCGATTAAACACATAAGTCCAAATTTTGCCGCTGTCCAAAAATCAGTCCCGAAAATGCTTTGTTCTAACCTGCGAGATGGGCTCAGAAAAATCCAAAAAAAATACGAGGACGTTCCTTGCGATGCGTAGATGCAAAACGAGTACTGGCACGCCCCAATCCGATGCCTGAGCGCGGAAATATCCTCGAAATACTCCGGTGCTGTCCAAAAACTCCGCCACAGAAAAGAGGTCACAAGAAGGCTCGGAAACTCCAAGAAAAACTCAAAATGAGGGGGAGCTTAAACACGAAAATCATAGACCTACCTGTCGTGAAGCCAACGGTGCAAGAATCATCGAAAAATATGGTCGGAGTAGGCCGGGGGAGCCCGCGCACCGAAACACGACGGAGAAGATCACCGGTGAAGGAACGTCGCGCTGCGCCGAAAAATCAAAAACCTTGAAGTTTGTGCCTTCGAAAATCCCGGGAATCCTCAGGTGGATGCAGCACTAAGGAAGGAGTAACTTTGCTGAATGAGCCTCTGTGAGTTACAGTACAGAAGAGGAGGAAAAAGAGAAAGAAGAAGTTACTCGAGCCTATTTATAGGCCAAACTAAACTTTTCCAAAAATCCCCGTTGTGTCCCCACTTTCGGGCGCTTGACCCATTTTCGGGCGCCCAAAAGTCCTGAGGGCCGGCCCGCGAGGAGCGCCCGAATCTCCCTGGGCTTGACACGTGTCCCGAACAGGGAACAACGTGTGCAAGCCCAGTGGGATTCGGCCACGTGGCCTCCCTCGGGTCAACCTGGTAGTTGGCGCCCGCCTACCCGCGGGCGCCACGTGTCCCCTGCGCCCCTGCGACAGTGCCCACGTGCGGCACTGTCGCGCCGCCTGGCACCCTGACGCGCACGCGCCCCGAGGCGGCCCCCCGCGCTTCCGTGCACCGCGCTTGGTAAGCCCACCAATAAGAACCCGCCACGTGTCCCCTGCGCCGGGTCCATGCACTCGTGCGGGACTCCGTGGACCGCGCACCGAGCGCCCGCCAATCGGGGGTCGAAACGTGTCCCCCCGCCCTGGCCCATGCACCGCCGCGCTTTCTCAGTGGACCGCGCATCATGCGCCGGCCAATCCGCACATGCCACCTGTCCCGCGCCGGGTCTATGCACCCAGCTGCGCCGCTCTGTGGACCGAGCGCTGCAAACCGGCCAATGACAGGCCGCCACATGGCATTTCGGTGGTCTACGATACCCCCCATGCACCAGAATCCACTGAAAACTTTCGGGAGTCCTTTTTGGGCATCCGGACTCAGAAACAAACAAGCAAATAGCCGTTTTCAAGCGCTTTTCCGCGTTGAATCCAAATCCAACCTCTGTTTGGCCCAAAACCCTTTCTAAAATTCAACAAAAAGCAAGCGAAGGCCAATACTGTCACGCCCCGGGTGTAAACCGGAACCCGGGCCCGCCAACAGATCCGCCGTGCACACAGAATTTTCTATGTGCACGAAGCGCTGGTAACCTGCTCAGATATATAATATACAATAAAAGAGCATAAACAGAGCTGAACTAATAAAACTAAAAGTAATCTCAGACTGAAATAAGCTACAAGCAGAAATAAAAGTACAATATACTCCCAGCTCACCAAAAATATACAACCAGCTGGCCAAAGCCAGACCCAAAAGGAAACTACTGAAGTCTGAGATACAAAAGGGGTACAATAAAAACCTCGCTAGTCTCTCACTTGGGGTAGACGATCTAGCTAGTCGGCGATCCTCTTACCTCGATCTGCCGCTGAAGGCCCAGCAGCTCCCACAGATGACTCTGCAAAACAAAGGGGAAAAGGACAGGAAACAACAATGGGGGTGAGAACTACTAGATAAACCAGTAGCCTCCCCTAGCGGGTAAAACCTCTAATGCTGACGCACCCACTAGGAATAAAGAGGCAAAAGGAAGAACAGTGGTATGCAATAAAGACTGCTGAAACAGGAACTACCACTACTATGCCTCTAAATGCAGTGCCAAAAGATAACTGTATATATGCAACTATAAAGCTGACTGCCCAAAGAAACCCAATCAGAGGGCCAAGAAATACTGGCACTGCCTGCTCTGTCATCACTCACAACTCACCAACTGACCGGCACCCATCACGGTCAAAAAGCCTACTCCGGAGTGGCACTCGAGGGGAGCGACCCACACGAGTAAAGTATCTCTGTATCAATCATCTCTGTAACCGATGTCTCACAATAGCAGGACTGGATCATGACCATGATCAAAGTGGGAATACTCCATCCACTAATGCAACCCTGATCCCCAATCTGATATGATAATAACATCCGGTCAACCGCCCAAAATTCGCGGTTGCCACTATCTCCCATAATCCCCAAGAAGAGTCTAAACTGTCCCAGACTCAAGATCCAACTACACTATCTCAAGATCCCGATCTGACTCGACCGTCATGCATCGTTAGAGAAGAATAACAATAAAACATGTTTTCTCCTAAGTCAAATCCCATGGTATAGTGCTGCAGTAAAATAGTGGCTTAACTAGTTGTCCAAATAAGCATGCAAGTGTTTTCTTTTAAAGCATTTCAAAAAAGTGACTAAGGTTTCATATGAAGGATCATTTTAAAATAATATTGGGTTACTTATTTGCATGCGGTTTAGGATATAGCAAATGTCCAACTTTATTGTCCCAGATTTATCATATAGAAGCTATCAATTAATTTAGGGGGGCCCAATGCAATAGGTTCATATACCACAAGTTATCTATCACATGTATAATTTGGAAACTCCACTATTCCTAGTGTGCAAGTCAACAAAGAGGGAAACGCAACCACCCACCTCGAAAAGCGTGCACAATACACCCAGAAAATACCCGCTGTCCTCTAAACACACCGTCAGCTGAAACAGTATCCTACAACATCACACAAGTGTACACGGTGTAAAAACTACAAGTTCCAAACACAAATTGTTGTTTTTACAATCAGCACGCAAAACGAAGAATTTCATCTCTGTCTCGAGCTCCTAAAATCTCAAAAAAATCACGGTTGCGTTCCTCGCGAAAAGTAGCCCAAAATCGACTCTTGAATCGCCTCGATCTGATATTCCTACGCTGAGAAACAATTCGTCGAAGTCGCCGCTGTCCAAAAACCCAAACAGCAAAAGAGGGGGTCAAAACACCTCGGGAATCGTGCCAAGGAATCGGAATCCAGAGAAACCACCAACACGGAAAACGAAGCCCTACCTCTTAGGAACACACTGGCGAAGAAATCGTCGAAAGAGGACTCCTGTACTGCGCAGGGGACTCCTCGGACTGAAATGCGACGATAACGGGCCAAGATTGGGGAAAAACGAGGCACACTGTAAAATCCGGATCGCCGCTGTCGAACTTCCAGAAAATCTGAGAACGCACCACGAGGTAGAAAATAAGAAGATGAAAAACTTCTCTTAAGGCCCCTCCCACAGATTCTCTCTCTATCTCTCGGAAAACAGAGAAAAAGAAGGGAGGGGAGGCCTTTAAATAGGCCCACAAAAACAATTGGGATAATACCCAACGTGTCCCCAGATTCGGGCTGCTACAGTGCGGCCCGGCACTTTCGGGCGGCTACAGTGCGGCCCGGCCCAAGGATTTCCGGGCGCGCACAGTGTAGCCCAGCCCAGCCCATCCCGCGCACGGGATCCAGCCGCGTCCAACCGGCACGTCCGACCCGGCCAAGGGCCCGACACGTGTCCGCCGAACAGGCGGCAGCCGTGCGGGCCCAACGGGGAGGCGCCACGTGCCCCCCTCCCCTGGTCAGCACGCGTGCGGCGCCAGCCACTGGCGTGGTGCCACGTGGGGCGGCGCCGCCCCCCGACACGGTGCCGGTCGGTCAACGCGCCGCCCACGTGCGCGTACGGCCGCAGGCGCGGGCCCGCGGGTGCACCGCGCGCACCTGCGCCGTCCAACCCGGGGCTGCCACGTGGCGCGCCCCCGGTCCACCGTGCACCGCGCACAGCCCCGCCTCTGCCCGGCCTGCCCGCGCTGCCCGCGCACGCTCTCGTGCGCCGCGCGCGCTACAACCGGCCCAAACCAGCGCCTGCCACGTGGCCCGCCGGTCCACCGTGCACCGGCGGTCCACCCCGTGACCGAGAGCCGTGCGCCGGCCCCAATACGAGCCTGCCACGTGTCCCCGGCCGGTTCCACAGCTCCCCCCCGTGTACCAATTTGCGCAGAAAACTTCGGGGGTCCGTTTTGGGCATCCGGACTCCAAATTAAATAAGTAATAGCCGTTTTCAAGCGTTTTTCCGCGCTGAATTCAATACGGCCTCCCGATTAGCCTGATTCCACTCCTAAATTCGGCAAGGCAGCCGAAGGTCAGGCTTGCTCCCAAATCCTCTCTGGTTCCAAACACATATCACTTTGACATGTTGGGGCCCCACACACACCAATAATAGGTGTTCTACACCCCGAAACAGGGGCAAAACCACCGAAAAACCTAGGACACTACATCCTCCCCCACTAACAAAAGTTTCGTCCTCGAAACGAAAATCATACCTCAATCCTGAGCCTCGAACAGGTAAGGGTAGGCGTCCATCATCGCTGACTCGAGCTCCCACTCGCCTCGCGCTCATCATGATTGCTCCAGAGGATCTTCACATAGGGGATGGTCCGATTGCGCAATTCTTTCATCTCCCGCTCTAGAATCCGCAGTGGGCGCTCCTCATATCTCAAATCCTCGCTGATCTCAAGTGGCGTGAAGTCGATGACGTGCGATGGGTCGAAGACGTACCTCCTCAGAGTGGAAACATGAAACACATCATGGACACCAGCAAGTCTCGGGGAAGTGCAAGTCGGTAAGCAACTGGCCCGATACGCTCTAATACCTCAAAGGGTCCAATGTATCGGGGACTGAGTTTCCCGCGAATGCCAAACCTCCTTATCCCTTTGGACGGCGAGACTTTCAAAAATACATGATCTCCAACCTGAAACTCTAAGTCTCGCCGCCGAACATCAGCAAAGCTCCTCTGTCGACTCTGAGCAGTCTGAAGATGCTGTCGAATTACCCGGACCTTCTCCTCCGCCTCTAGCAATATATCAGGTCCCAAAGTCCGCCTCTCCCCCACATCACTCCAATATAGCGGTGATCGACATTTGCGTCCATACAACGCTTCAAATGGAGCCAATCGAATGCTTGCTTGAAAGCTGTTGTTGTACGCAAACTCAGCCAGTGATAAGTGTCGAATCCATCCACCGCCGAAATCTAGGACACAAGCCCTCAGCATATCCTCAAGGATCTGAATCGTCCGCTCTGACTGTCCATCAGTCTGTGGGTGGAAGGCTGTACTGAATCTGAGCTGAGTCCCCAAGGTAGTCTGTAAACTCCTCCAGAATCGCGAAAACAAACCTCGGGTCTCTATCTGATACTATAGAAGCTGGCACTACCATGTAATCTCACTATCTCATCCAAATATAACTGGGCTAGTCGCTCGAGTGGCCAAGTAGTCTGTATAGGTAAAAAAGTGCGCTGACTTGGTAAGTCGGTCCACAACTACCCAGATAGCATCTGCACCTCCCTGTGCCCTCGGCAACCCGACCACAAAATCCATAGTAATGTGGTCCCATTTCCACTCGGGAATCGGGAGACTCTGTAGCTTGCCAGCTGGCACTCGATGCTCAGCTTTTACCTGCTGACAAGTTAAACACTGCGACACAAACCTCCCAATATCCCTTTTCTATGCCATTTCCCACCAGAAGTGTGCCTTGAGGGTCCTTATACATCTTAGTCCCCCCAGGATGAAGGGTATAAGGTGTATAATGGGCCTCCTTCAATATCTGTTCTCTGATCTCAGCATCCACTGGCACACATGCTCGGTCCCTGTACCTCAGTACTCCCGAAACATCCACTGAAAAATCCCCTGATCGAACACTCGGAATCTGATCTCTAATCCTGGTTTACATGGGGGTCCCTCGCTCTGTTTTTCCCGGATCCTCTCCAGCAGAGTGGGCTGCACAGACCAAAGACATCAGTCTAGCAGAGACCCCAGGGGATACAACCTCTATCTCGAGCCGTCTCAATTCCTCTAACAGTGGCGCCTGATTTGTAATCAACATGGACAAACTCTGTACTGCTCTTCGGCTTAATGCGTCAGCGACCACGTTAGCCTTGCCTGGGTGGTAAAGGATGTCCACATCATAATCCTTTAGTAGCTCTAACCATCTGCGCTGCCTCAAATTCAGTTCCTTCTGCGTGAACAGGTACTTTAGGCTCTTGTGGTCTGTGTAGATCTCACAATGCTCCCCATATAGGTAATGGCGCCAAAGCTTCAGTGCAAACACCACGGCAGCAAGTTCCAAGTCATGGGTAGGATAATTCTTCTCGTAATCCTTAAGCTGTCTCGATGCATAAGCAATTACCCTCCCTTCCTGCATCAGCACGCATCCAAGCCCACTGTGCGATGCATCACTGTAGATCACATATCCTTTCCCCATAACAGGGAGGGAAAGGATAGGAGCGGTCATCAATCTATCCTTTAGCTCCTCAAAGCTCCTCTGGCAGTCCTCACTCCAGATAAACTTAACTCCTTTACCGCGTCAACCGAGTGAGGGGTGTGGAAAGCTTCGCAAAGCCTTCCACAAACCGACGATAATAACCAGCTAACCCCATGAAGCTGCGCACCTCAGATACAGTCGTCGGTCGGGGCCAATCTCGAACTGCCTCAATCTTCGCCGGGTCTACTGCTACACCGGCGGCGGAAATCACATGGCCCAAGAAAGCTACCTCCCGAAGCCAAAACTCGCACTTTGACAGCTTGGCATACAACTTCTTATCTCGTAGAAGTTGTAGCACAGTCCTCAAGTGCTCCACGTGCTCGGCCTCGCTTCGGGAGTAAATAAGGATATCATCAATGAAACCACCACAAAAAACGATCCAGAAAGGCCGAAATATCCTGTTCATCAAGTCCATAAAGGCGGCAGGGGCATTAGTCAATCCAAACGGCATAACTGAAAACTCATAATGCCCGTACCGTGATCTGAAAGCAGTCTTAGGAATATCCTCGGCCTTCACCTTCAGTTGGTGGTAACCAGACTGTAGATCAATTTTGGAAAATACACAAGACCCTTGCAGCTGATCAAAGAGATCATCGATGCGCGGCAGGGTACTTGTTCTTAATGGTCACTTTGTTCATTCCCTATAGTCCACACACAACCGAAGTGACCCATCCTTCTTTTTCACGAATAGCACCGGTGCTCCCCAAGGCGACACACTTGGTCTAATAAAGCCTTATCCATCAGGTCTTGCAGCTGTGCTTTAAGCTCTCGCAGCTCAGCCGGTGCCATCCGATAAGGAGCCTTAGAGATTGGCGCAGTTCCTGGAACTACGTCAATCACAAACTCAATCTCTCTGTCTGGCGGCATACTAGTCAGCTCAGGTGGGAAAAACATCCGGAAACTCGCGGGCAATAGGAATATCCCGAGTCCCGGTGTCGCCGTAGGCCCCTCAACAACACTAGCCAAAAAGGCTACACATCCTCGATGAATCATCCGCCTCGCTCGGGAAGTCGAAAACCACAGAGGCAAAGAAAGCACTCTGACATCCCCGATATACAAACATCTCCTGGCCTGGCTCTCTAAAAGTGACAGTCCTCGCGGCACAATCAATAGTCGCGAAAAACTGAGCCAGTCCATCCCAAGAATCACATCAAAGTCCCTCAGCTGTCTCAAGACCAACAGGTCTGCTGGCATAATCCAGGACTCGATCTGTATCGGGCAGGACCAAAACACTCCTCCACGTGCAAAGTGTGTTCGGAATCTGAACCTCTCGTGCACGTGGCAAAAAATCCTACCTCTAACCCATGTAATGATGCAAAAGATCTACTAATGAAAGAATGCGATGCTCCAGTATCAAATAAGGTACGAGTCCTAATGCCAGAGAGTAAGGTGATACCTGCCACCACATGGTCCGCTGGAAGAATCCTCTACCTGTGCAGCATACTCGCCCACTCTGAGCTGGAGGGCGATAATCGGTGGGATGGGAAGAAGATGGCTTGCTCGCTAGAGCATAAGGCGCTGAGCCGTCGACCGCTGCTGCGATGATGCTGGGGCAGATGCTGAAGAAGGAGCGGCTGAAGTCGAAAAGGGGCACGCAGCTCGAATGTGCCCTGGCTGTCCACATCGTAGCAGCGACCCCACCGCTGGTCGCAAGTGCCGGGGAAGTGCGGACCTCCACAGAAGATACAACGATGGGAGCCCGTGACTGTCGGGACTGCTGTGCTGCTGAGACTGTCGCTGTCGCTGTGGCTGCCGCTGAGACCCGCGCTGCGACGAATGCGAATCCCTGCTGCTGGCTGGGGGGCCTCTGGACCCACTAGGCCCTCGCCGCTCCCGAAGCCCACGGCCTGGGAACTGAGGCGGTGGCGGTAGGGAGGCCTCCAAGTACTGGCACGCCTGTCCCCCCTCGTCATGGGCTGGTCGCTTTCTGTCGGAGCTATGAGCGGACCGCGCCCTTGCTGCCACACCAGATCAACTCTCGCCATCACTGTGATGCTTGCGGCTGCCTCCGAGTCTGAAATCTCGAGCATGCACCAGTGTGTAATCTCTGGACGGAGGCCTCCTCGAACAACTCA
>CM055072.1:33421346-33536853 GCA_029204045.2 Tillandsia leiboldiana | reverse complement strand
GGCTGCCTCCGAGTCTGAAATCTCTGAGCTCTGCACCAGTTTGTAAATCTCTGACGGAGGCCCTCCCTCGAACACTCAACCTGGTGCGGACCGTCACGACGACGAAGGCACACCAAAACAGTTCAGCAACTCCGTGAACTCCTGGAAATAGGCATGAGCCGATCGATGCCCTGCTGCAGGTTTCTTCAAGTCGTCCTCTCAACTTCTTCTTCACACTGGTCAAAAATAGGTGTCCAGCACCATCCGTCGGAACTCCTCCCAAGGCAGCTGCCGAGTAATCCGGAACTCCAGGGGCTCTACCCGCTGCCACCAAAAATCAGCATCTCCGTCCAAACAGTGCACGCCATGTGCACTCGATACCTCGGGTCGATGAAGAAGTCCCGAAAAAGCTTCTCCATCGCAGAAAGCCATCTCCCAACAGCCCAGGGCTGCGCATCCCGCCCTGAGAATCTAGGGGGTCCCCGCTGAACAAACTTGGAGAGTTGTTAGCGATATCCTGCTCCTCCTCCGCAGTCAAAGGCTGAATAGCTCCAGGCCCCGCTACTCGAAGATGGCGCTGACGGCACAAAAGGTGCAACAGGAGGCACAAGGGCCTCAGGAACAGCTGGGGATGGTGCCCTCTCTGGGCAAGGAGCTGCTCAAACCTCTGCTCCTGGCGGCGCTGACCCTCCGCCAATTGGCCACCAAGGCCCTCAACTCAGTAAGCTCGGGGGTGTAGGCTGCCCTGGCTCATCAGGGGGTAACGGGACACCCCGAGTAGGGATCCGACGTCGGGGAGGCATCCTGCCACAAGAAATCACGAATAAGTAACATAACCCCACACGACCCAATCTAGCGAAAGTCAAAGACATCCCCCAATTTCTGCGACTTTATGTTGTCTGCAGCCAACATAACGGTCCACCAGAAATTGGGTATGTCGATCCCTCTTCACTCACTGGAAGAGTCCCCAAAATAAATCAACGACTTTCGCGAAGTGTCACGCCTCTCGCGCCCTATCATCCTAGGGTCTGCCAAAAGCCTAGGGTTCCTAAGTCCCAACTGACCTATCCCTAAGCTCTGATACCAACTTAATCTGTCACGCCCCGGTGTAAACCGGAACCCGGGCCCGCCAACAGATCCGCCGTGCACACAGAATTTTCTATGTGCACGAAGCGCTGGTAACCTGCTCAGATATATAATATACAATAAAGAGCATAAACAGAGCTGAACTAATAAAACTAAAAGTAATCTCAGACTGAAATAAGCTACAAGCAGAAATAAAAGTACAATATACTCCCAGCTCACCAAAAATATACAACCAGCTGGCCAAAGCCAGACCCAAAAGGAAACTACTGAAGTCTGAGATACAAAAGGGGTACAATAAAAACCTCGCTAGTCTCTCACTTGGGGTAGACGATCTAGCTAGTCGGCGATCCTCTTACCTCGATCTGCCGCTGAAGGCCCAGCAGCTCCCACAGATGACTCTGCAAAACAAAGGGAAAAGGACAGGAAACAACAATGGGGGTGAGAACTACTAGATAAACCAGTAGCCTCCCCTAGCGGGTAAAACCTCTAATGCTGACGCACCCACTAGGAATAAAGAGGCAAAAGGAAGAACAGTGGTATGCAATAAAGACTGCTGAAACAGGAACTACCACTACTATGCCTCTAAATGCAGTGCCAAAAGATAACTGTATATATGCAACTATAAAGCTGACTGCCCAAAGAAACCCAATCAGAGGGCCAAGAAATACTGGCACTGCCTGCTCTGTCATCACTCACAACTCACCAACTGACCGGCACCCATCACGGTCAAAAAGCCTACTCCGGAGTGGCACTCGAGGGGAGCGACCCACACGAGTAAAGTATCTCTGTATCAATCATCTCTGTAACCGATGTCTCACAATAGCAGGACTGGATCATGACCATGATCAAAGTGGGAATACTCCATCCACTAATGCAACCCTGATCCCCAATCTGATGTGATAATAACATCCGGTCAACCGCCCAAAATTCGCGGTTGCCACTATCTCCCACAATCCCCAAGAAGAGTCTAAACTGTCCCAGACTCAAGATCCAACTACACTATCTCAAGATCCCGATCTGACTCGACCGTCATGCATCGTAGAGAAGAATAACAATAAAACATGTTTTCTCCTAAGTCAAATCCCATGGTATAGTGCTGCAGTAAAATAGTGGCTTAACTAGTTGTCCAAATAAGCATGCAAGTGTTTTCTTTAAAGCATTTCAAAAAGTGACTAAGGTTTCATATGAAGGATCATTTTAAATAATATTGGGTTACTTATTTGCATGCGGTTTAGGATATAGCAAATGTCCAACTTTATTGTCCCAGATTTATCATATAGAAGCTATCAATTAATTTAGGGGGGCCCAATGCAATAGGTTCATATACCACAAGTTATCTATCACATGTATAATTTGGAAACTCTACTATTCCTAGTGTGCAAGTCAACAAAGAGGGAAACGCAACCACCCACCTCGAAAAGCGTGCACAATACACCCAGAAAATACCCGCTGTCCTCTAAACACACCGTCAGCTGAAACAGTATCCTACAACATCACACAAGTGTACACGGTGTAAAAACTACAAGTTCCAAACACAAATTGCTGTGTTTTACAATCAGCACGCAAAACGAAGAATTTCACCTCTGTCTCGAGCTCCTAAAATCTCAAAAAAATCACGGTTGCGTTCCTCGCGAAAAGTAGCCCAAAATCGACTCTTGAATCGCCTCGATCTGATATTCCTACGCTGAGAAACAATTCGTCGAAGTCGCCGCTGTCCAAAAACCCAAACAGCAAAAGAGGGGGTCAAAACACCTCGGGAATCGTGCCAAGGAATCGGAATCCAGAGAAACCACCAACACGGAAAACGAAGCCCTACCTCTTAGGAACACACTGCGAAGAAATCGTCGAAAGAGGACTCCTGTACTGCGCAGGGGACTCCTCGGACTGAAATGCGACGATAACGGGCCAAGATTGGGGAAAAACGAGGCACACTGTAAAATCCGGATCGCCGCTGTCGAACTTCCAGAAAATCTGGGAACGCACCACGAGGTAGAAAATAAGAAGATGAAAAACTTCTCTTAAGGCCCCTCCCACAGATTCTCTCTCTATCTCTCGGAAAACAGAGAAAAAGAAGGGAGGGGAGGCCTTTAAATAGGCCCACAAAAACAATTGGGATAATACCCAACGTGTCCCCAGATTCGGGCTGCTACAGTGCGGCCCGGCACTTTCGGGCGGCTACAGTGCGGCCCGGCCCAAGGATTTCCGGGCGCGCACAGTGTAGCCCAGCCCAGCCCATCCCGCGCACGGATCCAGCCGCGTCCAACCGGCCGTCCGACCCGGCCAAGGGCCCGACACGTGTCCGCCGAACAGGCGGCAGCCGTGCGGGCCCAACGGGGAGCGCCACGTGCCCCCCTCCCCTGGTCAGCACGCGTGCGGCGCCAGCCACTGGCGTGGTGCCACGTGGGGCGGCGCCGCCCCCCCGACACGGGTGCGGTCGGTCAACGCGCCGCCCACGTGCGCGTACGCCGCAGCGCGGGCCCGCGGGTGCACCGCGCGCACCTGCGCCGTCCAACCCCCGGGCTGCCACGTGGCGCGCCCCGGTCCACCGTGCACCGCGCACAGCCCCGCCTCTGCCCGGCCTGCCCGCGCTGCCCGCGCACCTCTCGTGCGCCGCGCGCGCTACACCGGCCCAACCAGCGCCTGCCACGTGGCCCGCCGGTCCACCGTGCACCGGCGGTCCACCCCGTGGACCGAGAGCCGTGCGCCGGCCCAATAAGAGCCTGCCACGTGTCCCCGGCCGGTCCACAGCTCCCCCCGTGCACCAATTTGCGCAGAAAACTTCCGGGGTCCGTTTTTGGGCATCCGGACTCCAAATTAAATAAGTAAATAGCCGTTTTCAAGCGTTTTTCCGCGCTGAATTCAAATACGGCCTCCGATTAGCCTGATTCCACTCCTAAAATTCGGCAAAGGCAGCCGAAGGTCAGGCTTGCTCCCAAATCCTCTCTGGTTCCAAACAACATATCACTTTGACATGTTGGGCCCCACACACCAATAATAGGTGTTCTACACCCCGAAACAGGGGCAAAACCACCGAAAACCTAGGACACTACATCCTCCCCCACTAACAAAAGTTTCGTCCTCGAAACGAAAATCATACCTCAATCCTGAGCCTCGAACAGGTAAGGGTAGGCGTCCATCATCGCTGACTCGAGCTCCCACGTCTCGCGCTCATCATGATTGCTCCAGAGGATCTTCACATAGGGGATGGTCCGATTGCGCAATTCTTTCATCTCCCGCTCTAGAATCCGCAGTGGGCGCTCCTCATATCTCAAATCCTCGCTGATCTCAAGTGGCGTGAAGTCGATGACGTGCGATGGGTCGAAGACGTACCTCCTCAGAGTGGAAACATGAAACACATCATGGACACCAGCAAGTCTCGGGGGAAGTGCAAGTCGGTAAGCAACTGGCCCGATACGCTCTAATACCTCAAAGGGTCCAATGTATCGGGGACTGAGTTTCCCGCGAATGCCAAACCTCCTTATCCCTTTGGACGGCGAGACTTTCAAAAATACATGATCTCCAACCTGAAACTCTAAGTCTCGCCGCCGAACATCAGCAAAGCTCCTCTGTCGACTCTGAGCGGTCTGAAGATGCTGTCGAATTACCCGGACCTTCTCCTCCGCCTCTAGCAATATATCTGGTCCCAGAGTCCGCCTCTCCCCCACATCACTCCAATATAGCGGTGATCGACATTTGCGTCCATACAACGCTTCAAATGGAGCCATTCGAATGCTTGCTTGAAAGCTGTTGTTGTACGCAAACTCAGCCAGTGATAAGTGTCGAATCCATCCACCGCCGAAATCTAGGACACAAGCCCTCAGCATATCCTCAAGGATCTGAATCGTCCGCTCTGACTGTCCATCAGTCTGTGGGTGGAAGGCTGTACTGAATCTGAGCTGAGTCCCCAAGGTAGTCTGTAAACTCCTCCAGAATCGCGAAACAAACCTCGGGTCTCTATCTGATACTATAGAAGCTGGCACTCCATGTAATCTCACTATCTCATCCAAATAACTGGGCTAGTCGCTCGAGTGGCCAAGTAGTCTGTATAGGTAAAAAGTGCGCTGACTTGGTAAGTCGGTCCACAACTACCCAGATAGCATCTGCACCTCCCTGTGCCCTCGGCAACCCGACCACAAAATCCATAGTAATGTGGTCCCATTTCCACTCGGGAATCGGGAGACTCTGTAGCTTGCCAGCTGGCACTCGATGCTCAGCTTTTACCTGCTGACAAGTTAAACACTGCGACACAAACCTCCCAATATCCCTTTTCATGCCATTCCACCAGAAGTGTGCCTTGAGGTCCTTATACATCTTAGTCCCCCCAGGATGAAGGGTATAAGGTGTATAATGGGCCTCCTTCAATATCTGTTCTCTGATCTCAGCATCCACTGGCACACATGCTCGGTCCCTGTACCTCAGTACTCCCGAAGCATCCACTGAAAAATCCCCTGATCGAACACTCGGAATCTGATCTCTAATCCTGGTTAAATGGGGGTCCTCGCTCTGTTTTTCCCGGATCCTCTCCAGCAGAGTGGGCTGCACGACCAAAGACATCAGTCTAGCAGAGACCCCAGGGGATACAACCTCTATCTCGAGCCGTCTCAACTCCTCTAACAGTGGCGCCTGATTTGTAATCAACATGGACAACTCTGTACTGCTCTCCGGCTTAATGCGTCAGCGACCACGTTAGCCTTGCCTGGGTGGTAAAGGATGTCCACATCATAATCCTTTAGTAGCTCTAACCATCTGCGCTGCCTCAAATTCAGTTCCTTCTGCGTGAACAGGTACTTTAGGCTCTTGTGGTCGGTGTAGATCTCACATGCTCCCCATATAGGTAATGGCGCCAAAGCTTCAGTGCAAACACCACGGCAGCAAGTTCCAAGTCATGGGTAGGATAATTCTTCTCGTAATCCTTAAGCTGTCTCGATGCATAAGCAATTACCCTCCCTTCCTGCATCAGCACGCATCCAAGCCCACTGGCGATGCATCACTGTAGATCACATATCCTTTCCCCATAACAGGGAGGGAAAGGATAGGAGCGGTCATCAATCTATCCTTTAGCTCCTCAAAGCTACTCTGGCAGTCCTCACTCCAGATAAACTTAACTCCTTTACGCGTCAACCGGTGAGGGGTGTGGAAAGCTTCGCAAAGCCTTCCACAAACCGACGATAATAACCAGCGAACCCATGAAGCTGCGCACCTCGAGTACAGTCTTCGGTCGGGCCAATCTCGAACTGCCTCAATCTTCGCCGGGTCTACTGCTACACCGGCGGCGGAAATCACATGGCCCAAGAAAGCTACCCCCCGAAGCCCAAAACTCGCACTTGAAAAGCTTGGCATACAACTTCTTATCTCGTAGAAGTTGTAGCACAGTCCTCAAGTGCTCCACGTGCTCGGCCTCGCTTCGGGAGTAAATAAGGATATCATCAATGAACACCACCAAAAAACGATCCAGGAAAGGGCCGAAATATCCTGTTCATCAAGTCCATAAAGGCGGCAGGGGCATTAGTCAATCCAAACGGCATAACTGAAAACTCGTAATGCCCGTACCGTGATCTGAAAGCAGTCTTAGGAATATCCTCGGCCTTCACCTTCAGTTGGTGGTAACCAGACTGTAGATCAATTTTGGAAAATACCCAAGACCCTTGCAGCTGATCAAAGAGATCATCGATGCGCGGCAGAGGGTACTTGTTCTTAATGGTCACTTTGGTTCAATTCCCTATAGTCCACACACAACCGAAGTGACCCATCCTTCTTTTTCACGAATAGCACCGGTGCTCCCCAAGGCGACACACTTGGTCTAATAAAGCCCTTATCCATCAGGTCTTGCAGCTGTGCTTTAAGCTCTCGCAGCTCAGCCGGTGCCATCCGATAAGGAGCCTTAGAGATTGGCGCAGTTCCTGGAACTACGTCAATCACAAACTCAATCTCTCTGTCTGGCGGCATACTAGTCAGCTCAGGTGGAAAAACATCCGGAAACTCGCGGGCAATAGGAATATCCCCGAGTCCCGGTGTCGCCGTAGGCCCCTCAACAACACTAGCCAAAAAGGCTACACATCCTCGATGAATCATCCGCCTCGCTCGGGAAGTCGAAACCACAGAGGCAAAGAAAGCACTCTGACATCCCCGATATACAAACATCTCCTGGCCTGGCTCTCTAAAAGTGACAGTCCTCGCGGCACAATCAATAGTCGCGAAAAACTGAGCCAGCCAGTCCATCCCAAGAATCACATCAAAGTCCCTCAGCTGTCTCAAGACCAACAGGTCTGCTGGCATAATCCAGGAACTCGATCTGTATCGGGGCAGGACCAACAACACTCCTCCACGTGCAAAGTGTGTTCGAGAATCTGAACCTCTCGTGCACGTGGCAAAAATCCTACCTCTAACCCATGTAATGATGCAAAAAGATCTACTAATGAAAGAATGCGATGCTCCAGTATCAAATAAGGTACGAGTCCTAATGCCAGAGAGTAAGGTGATACCTGCCACCACATGGTCCGCTGCTGAAGAATCCTCTACCTGTGCAGCATACACTCGCCCACTCTGAGCTGGAGGGCGATAATCGGTGGGATGGGAAGAAGATGGCTTGCTCGCTAGAGCATAAGGCCGCTGAGCCGTCGACCGCTGCTGCGATGATGCTGGGGCAGATGCTGAAGAAGGAGCGGCTGAAGTCGAAAAGGGGCACGCAGCTCGAATGTGCCCTGGCTGTCCACATCCGTAGCAGCGACCCCACCGCTGGTCGCAAGTGCCGGGGAAATGCGGACCTCCACAGAAGATACAATTGCTGGGAGCCCGTGACTGTCGGGACTGCTGCTGCTGAGACTGTCGCTGTCGCTGCGGCTGCCGCTGAGACCCGCGCTGCGACGAATGAGATCCCTGCTGCTGCTGCTGCTGCGGGGGCCTCTGGGACCCACTACGCCCTCGCCGCTCCGAACGCCCACGGCCTGGGAACTGAGGCGGTGGCGGTCGGGTGCGGCCTCCAAGTACTGGCCTGTCCCCCCTCGTCATGGGCTGGTCGCTTTCTGTCGGAGCTCTGAGCGGACCGCGGCCCTCTGTCTGGCCACCACCAGATCACCGCTCTCCACCCACTGGTGCATGCTCTGCGGCTGCCTCAGAGTCTGAAATCTCTGAGCATGGCACCAGTGTGTAAATCTCTGGACGGAGGCCTCCCTCGAACAACTCAACCTGGTGCGGACCGTCACGAGCGACGAAGGGCACACAGTTCAGCAACACTCCGTGAACTCCTGGAAATAGGCATGAGCCGATCGATTGCCCTGCTGCGGTTCTTCAAGTCGTCCTCCAACTTCTTCTTCACACTGGTCGAAAAATAGGTGTCCAGCACCATCCGTCGGAACTCCTCCCAAGGCAGCTGCCGAGTAATCCGGAACTCCAGGGGCTCTACCCGCTGCCACCAAAAATCAGCATCTCCGTCCAAACAGTGCACCGCCATGTGCACTCGATACCTCGGGTCGATGAAGAAGTCCCGAAAAAAGCTTCTCCATCGCAGAAAGCCATCTCCCAACAGCCCAGGGCTGCGCATCCCGCCCTGAGAATCTAGGGGGTCCCCGCTGAACAAACTTGGAGAGTTTGTTAGCGATATCCTGCTCCTCCTCCGCAGTCAAAGGCTGAATAGCTCCAGGAGCCCCGCTACTCGAAGATGGCGCTGACGGCACGAAAGGTGCAACAGGAGGCACAAGGGCCTCAGGAACAGCTGGGGATGGTGCCTCTCTCTGGGCAAGGAGCTGCTCAAACCTCTGCTCCTGGCGGCGCTGACCCTCCGCCAATTGAGCCACCAAGGCCCTCAACTCAGTAAGCTCGGGGGGTGTAGGCTGCCCTGGCTCATCAGGGGGTAACGGGACACCCCGAGTAGGGATCCGACGTCGGGGATGGCATCCTGCCACAAGAAATCACGAATAAGTAACATAACCCCACACGACCCAATCTAGCGAAAGTCAAAGACATCCCCCAATTTCTGCGACTTTATGTTGTCTGCAGCCAACATAACGGTCCACCAGAATTGGGTATGTCGATCCCTCTTCACTCACTGGAAGAGTCCAAAAAATAAATCAACGACTTTCGCGAAGTGTCACGCCTCTCGCGCCCTATCATCCTAGGGTCTGCCAAAAGCCTAGGGTTTCCTAAGTCCCAACTGACCTATCCCTAAGCTCTGATACCAACTTAATCTGTCACGCCCCGGGTGTAAACCGGAACCCTGGCCCGCCAACAGATCCGCCGTGCACACAGAATTTTCTATGTGCACGAAGCGCTGGTAACCTGCTCAGATATATAATATACAATAAAAGAGCATAAACAGAGCTGAACTAATAAAACTAAAAGTAATCTCAGACTGAAATAAGCTACAAGCAGAAATAAAAGTACAATATACTCCCAGCTCACCAAAAATATACAACCAGCTGGCCAAAGCCAGACCCAAAAGGAAACTACTGAAGTCTGAGATACAAAAGGGGTACAATAAAAACCTCGCTAGTCTCTCACTTGGGGTAGACGATCTAGCTAGTCGGCGATCCTCTTACCTCGATCTGCCGCTGAAGGCCCAGCAGCTCCCACAGATGACTCTGCAAAACAAAGGGGAAAAGGACAGGAAACAACAATGGGGGTGAGAACTACTAGATAAACCAGTAGCCTCCCCTAGCGGGTAAAACCTCTAATGCTGACGCACCCACTAGGAATAAAGAGGCAAAAGGAAGAACAGTGGTATGCAATAAAGACTGCTGAAACAGGAACTACCACTACTATGCCTCTAAATGCAGTGCCAAAAGATAACTGTATATATGCAACTATAAGCTGACTGCCCAAAGAAACCCAATCAGAGGGCCAAGAAATACTGGCACTGCCGCTCTGTCATCACTCACAACTCACCAACTGACCGGCACCCATCACGGTCAAAAAGCCTACTCCGGAGTGGCACTCGAGGGGAGCGACCCACACGAGTAAAGTATCTCTGTATCAATCATCTTGTAACCGATGTCTCACAATAGCAGGACTGGATCATGACCATGATCAAAGTGGGAATACTCCATCCACTAATGCAACCCTGATCCCCAATCTGATATGATAATAACATCCGGTCAACCGCCCAAAATTCGCAGGTTGCCACTATCTCCCACAATCCCAAGAAGAGTCTAAACTGTCCCAGACTCAAGATCCAACTACACTATCTCAAGATCCCGATCTGACTCGACCGTCATGCATCGTTAGAGAAGAATAACAATAAAACATGTTTTCTCCTAAGTCAAATCCCATGGTATAGTGCTGCAGTAAAATAGTGGCTTAACTAGTTGTCCAAATAGCATGCAAGTGTTTTCTTTTAAAGCATTTCAAAAAAGTGACTAAGGTTTCATATGAAGGATCATTTTAAAATAATATTGGTTACTTATTTGCATGCGGTTTAGGATATAGCAAATGTCCAACTTTATTGTCCAGATTTATCATATAGAAGCTATCAATTAATTTAGGGGGGCCCAATGCAATAGGTTCATATACCACAAGTTATCTATCACATGTATAATTTGGAAACTCCACTATTCCTAGTGTGCAAGTCAACAAAGAGGGAAACGCAACCACCCACCTCGAAAAGCGTGCACAATACACCCAGAAAATACCCGCTGTCCTCTAAACACACCGTCAGCTGAAACAGTATCCTACAACATCACACAAGTGTACACGGTGTAAAAACTACAAGTTCCAAACACAAATTGCTGTTTTTACAATCAGCACGCAAAACGAAGAATTTCACCTCTGTCTCGAGCTCCTAAAATCTCAAAAAAATCACGGTTCCGTTCCTCGCGAAAAGTAGCCCAAAATCGACTCTTGAATCGCCTCGATCTGATATTCCTACGCTGAGAAACAATTCGTCGAAGTCGCCGCTGTCCAAAACCCAAACAGCAAAAGAGGGGGTCAAAACACCTCGGGAATCGTGCCAAGGAATCGGAATCCAGAGAAACCACCAACACGGAAAACGAAGCCCTACCTCTTAGGAACACACTGGCGAAGAAATAGTCGAAAGAGGACTCCTGTACTGCGCAGGGGACTCCTCGGACTGAAATGCGACGATAACGGGCCAAGATTGGGGAAAAACGAGGCACACTGTAAAATCCGGATCGCCGCGGTCGAACTTCCAGAAAATCTGAGAACGCACCACGAGGTAGAAATAAGAAGATGAAAAACTTCTCTTAAGGCCCCTCCCACAGATTCTCTCTCTATCTCTCGGAAAACAGAGAAAAAGAAAGGGAGGGGAGGCCTTTAATAGCCCACAAAAACAATTGGGATAATACCCAACGTGTCCCCAGATTCGGGCTGCTACAGTGCGGCCCGGCACTTTCGGGCGGCTACAGTGCGGGCCGGCCCAAGGATTTCCGGGCGCGCACAGTGTAGCCCAGCCCAGCCCATCCCGCGCACGGGATCCAGCCGCGTCCAACCGGCCGTCCGACCCGGCCAAGGGCCCGACACGTGTCCGCCGAACAGGCGGCAGCCGTGCGGGCCCAACGGGGAGGCGCCACGTGCCCCCCTCCCCTGGTCAGCACGCGTGCGGCGCCAGCCACTGGCGTGGTGCCACGTGGGGCGGCGCCGCCCCCCCGACACGGGTGCCGGTCGGTCAACGCGCCGCCCACGTGCGCGTACGGCCCGCAGGCGCGGGCCCGCGGGTGCACCGCGCGCACCTGCGCCGTCCAACCCGGGGCTGCCACGTGGCGCGCCCCGGTCCACCGTGCACCGCGCACAGCCCCGCCTCTGCCCGGCCTGCCCGCGCACGCTCTCGTGCGCCGCGCGCGCTACACCGGCACCAACCAGCGCCTGCCACGTGGCCCGCCGGTCCACCGTGCACCGGCGGTCCACCCCGTTGACCGAGAGCCGTGCGCCGGCCCAATAAAGAGCCTGCCACGTGTCCCCGGCCGGTCCCACAGCTCCCCCCGTGCACCAATTTTGCGCAGAAAACTTCCGGGGGTCCGTTTTGGGCATCCGGACTCCAAATTAAATAAGTAAATAGCCGTTTTCAAGCGTTTTTCCGCGCTGAATTCAAATACGGCCTCCGATTAGCCTGATTCCACTCCTAAAATTCGGCAAAGGCAGCCGAAGGTCAGGCTTGCTCCCAAATCCTCTCTGGTTCCAAACAACATATCACTTTGACATGTTGGGGCCCCACACACCAATAATAGGTGTTCTACACCCCGAAACAGGGGCAAAACCACCGAAAAACCTAGGACACTACAAATACAGCTCTAGATACCTCACTGGGTTCATCTGTGGTATCTCTTTGATGCACTATGGGCCTGGCACACCAATAATAGGTGTCTCACACAATGGATGCACAGAAAAAACTGCATGGGGACCTGGATCACTACAATATCTGACCTTGCGATACCTTATAGTCGTTTGTTCTCTTTCGTTTGCCAGTGAGTACAGCTTGCTTTCGTCGGCTTGCGGTACCCACTGGGATACCCTTGTTGGTTTCTCACTACCCCCCCCCCCCCCCCAGTTGCAGGTAGTGCTGGAGGTGACGGTCGGGACAGTATGTGAGGCGATGACATAGCTAGAGAGCTTAGCAGTCCCGAGATTTTGTTCAGTATTTCTTTTACCCTACTTTTACTTATCAATGGGTTTAAAGTTGTGGTGGTTCAGTTTTATGTCTGGTTGTGTGATTGGTTTAACAATTGGATGGACTAACAGTGGATTCTTGTTATTATGATCTCGTGGTTTTATGCAAAATATTTTCTACCCCTCGTGGTAGCCGATTTTCAAAGATTATGTTTCTGTGTGGAAAACTGTTTTAAAAAGATTTTTGGATTTTCATTTCACTCTTAGATTTCAAATAAGGTTTCCGTGTGGGAAACGCTTTCAAAAGGATAGGAATGCTTGATAACCTGTACATATGCATCATCTGCGGTAAGGACATTGTAGAGCATTAAAGCATCATGTTTAATGATCATTTAGCTGTATGTGCATCATGTGTGAATGTGGTGTGTGTGTGTGAGTTGGAATTGGTGGTTGTGAAACTGTACTATGTGTGACGTTGTGCAAATACAGGTGAGATTCTGTCCGTGTGAATAGAGGGTTATCTGTATTTGTGGCAGGTCTATACGCATCTCGGGGTCTATACAAAAAAAAATAATAATAATCTAGGATACTACACAGGTCTCGTGCGGACACCGTTTTTCAAATCCGTGGCTTTATCCTTTCAAACTTTTGTTGGTCAATGTGATTGTTTAATGTTTAATAGTTCCTCTTTTAGCCTTCATCTTGACTGGTGTGGTTAAAGTACAGTTTGAAGGATCAAATGGCAACTAAGAGGGGGGGGTGAATTAGTTGAAAAAATAAAAACTCAAGTAAATTAAATCTAAGATAAGAATTGCACAACCAAATAAAAGAGATAAAAAAAAAAAGAGAAGCAAACTCAAATGACACAGATAATTTATCCTGGTTCGGTCTTTTCGCCTACTCCAGTCCGGTCTTACTTCTCCTCGAGGCACCGTTTTAATCACTATCACTTGGCCTTTTAAACAGGGCAAGACCAAAGCCGTTTACGATCACACTTTACAATAACCTCTCAATAAACCTCACAATTACAAAATAATAATTCAACCTTAGAGAATTTTTCTCGATATCAAGTTGTGTATCAAACAACAACCAAACCCCCTTTAAATACACTAGCCATCACTTCAAAAAATGGAATAGAAGCATGATTAAAGATAATTGATATTAATTTGAATTTCAACCATATTTGCAAATGTATTTGAATTAATTCCAAAAATTATTTTGAATATGTTCCACATTTGCAAAGTTCATTTGAAAAGTTACTAATTTTGAAAAGATCATTTGAAATTATACCACAAATATAAAACCATTTTGAATTCATACCACATTTATAAAAAGTTATTTATATCATATTTCAAACTATTTGAAAACATACCATAATAAAGTCAATTTTGAATTTATACCATATATCAAACTTCTTTCATACCATATAATATGAATTTATACCATATATCAAACTTCTTTCATACCATCTAATAGCTAATTTTAGCTTAAGCTCAAATCAAACCCATTTGATGGATTTGTCAAGACGATTCGGTTGACCGGCTCAAATCCGATAAAATTGCAAAGAAATCCTTCATAGTATTGTTGTGGCACTTGTATCCAATTTGGTACAATTTGATCTTGTCCGAACCATTTTGACAATTGAATTGATAATTTACCTTTGATCAAATCCGGTTCGGCTTACGTCATTTCAAATCCAATTAAAACCTGAAAATACTAAATGTAAATCTAAAATTTATTTATTATCATCAAAATTATTATTGGATAAAATCTAACACAGTTGTGGTTTTTGTACGGCGTGCATACGTTAGGGGGATCCGGTTAGCAACACCGAGAACGCTAACGTATGTGGCGGGTCTGTGCACGTGACTGGCGGGAGGTTCCTTTCAACAAAAAAAAAAAATAAAAAAAATAAAAATAAATAAAATTGCGCTATTTTTCGCTTCATTAAACCCCTAGGGCGTGACACATCAGTTGGTATCAGAGCCAATCACCAGCCGAAAGTGTGAGATGAGTTTCGACTGAATCTTTGATTATATAGCGGGCAGAGCGAGGCTCTTAAACTAATTACTATTGTGGGTGGAATATAGCTTCCTATAAGATCGGCTAAGACTAGCGAAACAAGTCTCATATTGTCTTATATTTGTAAGCGTATTTAAACCTAACGGGAGTCCGAGCTTAAAAGGGAAAGAATATGACACCTCAGAATTTGAAATAATATGATATATGAGATATAAAAAGACTTAATCTTCTAATTCGGTTATAACATTTTGGATAGTAGCTAGACTCAAGTAAAAGGACTATAGTATCTTGGGTGATACTTAGATTCAATAAATTAAAAAAATTAAGCGTGTGCTATAAATAGGATAGTTCTAAGATGAGTGACCTTCTAAGAAGTGAGGCGTCACAAAGATAAACTAAATCAGATGTGCTAAAATTAGAATAGTTTTAAAATGAATAGCCCTTAAAAGTGAGGCGTGACGAAGATAAGCCAATCAGATGGCTAAATAAAATTGTTTAAACCATAATTGGGTAAAGTAAAAATTTGCTAAATTCCACGAGTGATTAGTTGAAACTTTTAGGTTGAATAAGTTGCATTAGATAGTAAAATTACTTTACTCAAAACCTTCAACTAATCATTTATCACTTGACTCAAAAATAACACAGAAAAAATTAAAAAATCTAACCTCCCACAAAACTAGTAGTGTTTTAAAAAAATTAAAAATTTGGCAACTATACAAGACGCCGCCTATTTTAAAATTGCATATTATTAGTCAAATTAATTAGAAATTTTATGAAATTTATTCATAGTTTTTTAAAACTTAATAACTATAATAATAATCGCTTCTTTTCAACTTTTAAATAGAAAATGCCACATATATAGGATAAAAAAATTGATATAACAAATAAAACCCTAGCATTGCTCCTCCTAAATTATGATATCATTCCATTCACCATAATAATACTCATTATTAGGTGAAACTCTGAAAAAAAAAAAAAAAAAAAAAAAAAAAAAAAAAAAAAAAAAAAAAAACTATTTAATAGCAAATTCTAACTTTTTTTTTTTTAATCATGCAAATGAGTTATATCTCAGGAGGAGAACAGGTCCCATAATTAAGTTCAAAATGACAACAAATGTTTAAAAAATGGATGAATTCAATAATTTATGACTTTTGACCAAGGAAAATGCATTTTTTTAAATTACACCACCAAAATTTGTGATTCAAAATAAATAGAAGTTTTCCCAAGGACTTCTCAGAGAAACTCAGTGAAATGCTAATAAATTTTATTAGACCCGCATAATGTGAGGTGGAATAGGCCAACGAAAAGTATTTCTTATTTTTTCCATTAACAACCCCTCAATTTTCATTTATTTTGATAGTCGGTTTCTTCAGAACTAACAGCCTCATTAGCTATTAATCATTATTACCAACGAAGAGCACAATACTGCAGGAAAGTAATTGAAGCTATGAAATTTGGCAGAAACAGGAATTGATTCTACAAAATTCCTGATTCACTCGACCAAAATAACTTATAAATCTAACAGATGAAATTGGAGGGGGTTGTCAATTAGAAAAAAAAAAAAACAAAGTTCCAGTTTAGGGGCTTATATTTCAATTATAGCCCTATAGTAGTTGAGAGAGGATCTCCATACACTTTAATGCTTGAAGTGCCTCACATTGGTGAAGAGAAGAGCCACCCCATACTTGTTGCAACATTCCACAGCATCATTGTCCCTTATACTCCCGCCCGGTTCGGCGATCACAGCTACGCCATTCTGGCACGCTTCTTCAACCGCGTCGTTCCACGCTGTCGATTGAACAAGGGTGAGAATGTTTTTTTATAACTAACAAAGTAAAAATCGGGAGAAAGCAAAGTACATACAAACAAACCAAATGAAAGCAGCCACTCTTTTCAAAGTATCTAGGCGCGTGCAAATAAGACAGCGGGCCGAAAGAACCTTAAAAATCGAACCAACAAACTCACTCACACTAGCTCGGCTCCTAATAAGGAAAACCGCTTCAAACAGTACCAGGCTGAACCGGTTTGGTTTTATTTTAAAGAAAACCGGCATTAAAAAAATAAACTGTTTACAGTACTATTTGTAGCTAACAATGACCAGATCTGGTTCAGTCCATTTTATTCACGCCGCCAGACATACCTACTAGTGGGATGGCTGTTTATGCTACCAATGACCATCTTAAAAGAATTTTAAGATGTTTGTGTAAGACGTGAAATTCTTGATTTATAGTCAATCAAAATGATTTATGCCACAATCAAATGTACGAAATTTGAGACTATAGCATCACCGTTGAAACTCTGGCAGAATTAAAGTAAATAGCCAGGACATGCAAAAAACTGCATCAAATCAAGAAACTGCAACAAAAAGAAATAAACATACTCGATTCTCGATTCTTCACTTAATTCTGATCAAGTCAGCATTACAAACAATACCAGGAATAACTGCATCTACTAATTTTAAAAAATATAAGCTGTCTATTAAATAACACCTACCAAATGGGAAAAAGGCATCACTGGCCAAAGCAGCTCCCTTAGCTTCTTCCCCTGCTTTTCGGAAAGCTATACGTAGGCTCTCCAATCTGTTTGGTTGGCCGCTTCCCATTCCCAACATACAATTACTCTGCAGTGATTGCATTAAATATAAGCGCACCAGAATAGTTGAAAAGGCCGAAAACGAAATCTAAAAAGAACTGCTTGGATCAATAATTGTATAACAGTGACAAACTAAAACACCTTGCGTCACATACTTTGGGAAACTAATTTGCAACTTCTTCAAAATCAACATACAAAATCCAATAAGACACAAAACTGTAAAAATTTCCAAATCCAATTAATTAGGTTTTATTATTTATCAGGCAATATCTTCCATTATCACAAATCGCACATAATGATGAAGAACAGAAACAAACTAACCTTGGCTATTACGATGGCGTTACTCTTAACATGCTTGACACAAAGCCATGCAAACTCTGCATCAGAAAGCTCATTTTCTTGTGGAACTCTTTGAGACATTACACTAAATTTAATATCTTCAGGGGTTAAATCGTCAGACTCCTGAGCCAACCAACCGCCACCAACTTGCCTGAGAGAGAGCATCCCACTACCACTCTTTTTTGCTTCAAGGATTCTCAAAGTCTTTGACTTACCTCGTAAGACCTCAAGACCCTTCTCAGTGTACTTAGGTGCTACCACTATCTCGTAAAACATTCGAGTTTTGCCATCTGTTGGGCACCTAAATTCTCGGATTTCCCTCGCAAGATCCTAGACATCAAATATCAGTATACAAAGAGAAACTAGTGAGATTTGAAGAAGTAAACAAAGGGTAAATTGCAGCTTCACGAGATTTCAATTCGATGCCACATTCTTTCAATTGTCACAATAGGGTTCCCAGCCTTTTTACAAGGTTTCGATCTGATCACCCAAACTTTCAGTTGTTACAATTAGGTCTGTAACCTCTATTATTTCATGGAACCAAGTTGTCCACTTAACAATTGCAACAAAATAATAGAGGTTGAAAGATCGGGGACAAGTGATGAGATTTTACCCTTAAACAAACATATTCTCAACTGCGCACCTCGTCAATTGTTGTGTTAAAGGCAACTATTCCACCAAATGCGCTAATAGGATCTGCCTTCACAGCTAACCTGTATGCCTCAAGAATATCTTGGCGAGATGCTACTCCGCATGGATTTGTATGCTTCACGATGACACAGGTGGGGTTTTTGAACTCCGATACACAATTCCAAGCAGCATCCGCATCTAAATAGTTATTGTAAGACATTTCCTGTAGAATGAAGAGGAGGATAATGCCACAAACCCAAAAAGTTGGTTTTATAGATATACTTCTATGAGATGCTAACATGTTAATTGGACACAATCAAAAGATGTCTGATTGACCCAACACTCAAATGCCTAACCTATAAGGAACCCCACTATATTTTCTAATAAGAAGCATTTATTATAACAATAACAAGACGCAAAGAGTGCTGATAATTTCAATTCATGAGAAGATATGAGGAACAAATCAAAGTGAACCAAAATGCTCAGAGATTTTAACTATTCACTAATGTACTCTGATAAATAAACTTTCACCTTTCACATCTGACAACAATAGTTAAATAAATGTTGACATCCTAATACAATATGAGCAATTGATACTTAAGCAGGGTAGATATGTTATATAAAATGAATTTCATAGCAAGTAAATATTCCAAGCACCATGATTCCTATTACTAAATAGGTCAAGCATAACAATATAGGCAAGATAAGCCCTGTGCGTCAAATTCTCTTGCAAAATTAACAATCAAGTGACAAAAAAAAAGAAAAAAAAAAAAAAGAAAAGAAAAGCAAGCAGTTACAGGAAAATTTCTTAAGATAGTTAGAAGGAAACTTCTTGCATTAAATCCCTAGCAATATGTCATAGTAGTCTCGTAGCAGAATAGCAGGGGAAAAAGGAAAGCAAAACTCCTGAGAGAAGAACAAAGGAAGCCACATATTTGTTGAATTTCAGTTTCAAACAGTACTAGTACTGCATTAGGCTGTCAAATACTTTCAGAGGCATTTAAATTGATACTAAAGACACTAGTATATGACGTTTCTGCAACTGAATTTACCTTAGAAGGAACTACAAAGAGATATCCCCTAGATCAATGTTTTATCTACATGCTTAAGTTCTTAAAATTTTCTAAAAAATTTGATGATACTGCTTAGCCTGTCCCATTCCCGCCATTAAGCTGAAAATCACATACAGGGTTCCCTTGCTGATGAATCCTTATGTATATTAACTACTTTTACAAGATAAGTGATGCAACTTAACCTCATATGATCTAATTATTATCCTAGAGCAGTACTTCAAAAAGATAATAGTTTCATAGAAAATTCAATTAATACATAGAACTATATCACATAAGCATGTTTGTTTCCTTCTTAAGCTTATAATAGGTTGCACATATTTATTAATTGTTTTCCTCCTTGCAAGTTTCCCAATACGCAACCAAAATTTTAACTAAGAATCAACAACAGCAAATAGAACACTCAGGCCCAACATATAGATCATCATAATAATTCAGGCTACATCTAGTATACAGCGGGCATTTTTCTCACCTTCCCATGATGTTGTATAGCAGTAGCAATACCTCCAGAATTCACCACGGAAAGACTCTTATCCTCATAAAATGCAGCCTTTTGATGAGGATTTTCTCCATATCGAAGTGGAGACCTCAGTGATAAAGGCACTGTAAGGTTGGGGGGAAATTTATCTCCTACAAATAAAATTAATTCCGTTACCAGATGATACTTCGCTAATTATAGGCATATACAGTGCAAGCTAGATATGAACAATAACAACTCTTACCTCCTGCTGACTGCTTCCACAGCCACTCTGAAACTGCCGAATCATAAGAAGCAACATGCTGGAAAGCCTTCCATGCCAACTTCTTGCGGAAACCCTGATCATCTTGCTTTCCTTGTAAAAATTCTAAGACCGCAGGATAGTCTTTATGATCGACCACAACCAAAACATCTGCATGATTCTGTTTAGAAATACCTGTTAACATATTTAAGCTAGAAAATGAAAAGGTATGGAGATACAACTAAGCTTCAAAGTTCAAACAGTAACCTTAGCAGCAGCTCTGATCAAGGTAGGACCACCAATATCAATATTCTCAATCCCGTCCTCAAATGTAACTCCACCAATAGAGGAAACTTTATCGTAGAATGGGTACAAATTCACAACCACTATATCGAATAAACCTGTATAATTTATTTCATTCATACCAAGAAAAAAAAAAATTAGGTCATGAGAAGCAAGCGAACAAAGATTAAATGCATAGAAAAGCCAAAGAAAACTCACCAATGTTATGCTTATCCAAGGCTTCCATATGATGTATTTGATCTCTTCGAGCAAGGATACCAGCATGTATGCCAGGATGCAAAGTTTTCACTCTACCATCTAACTGCCGGAGAAAATCAATTATAAACGCACGAGTTCCAAATAAGTAGTATATTATACACTTATCAAAAGAAAGCAGTTGCTAGTTCCAGATACAAACATTTATAGTATAAACACAATCACTTCTAATCAAGGATTTAAGTGCCGTGGCACGGGATTGTGCCGAAAACTTGCCGGCACGGTGCGTGTCGAGCCGTGCTGATTAGTGCCGGTCACAAAAAATACATGAGTGCCGACACATAATGGCATAAAATATTTATTTTCTTTAGCAACAAAATTTTTTAATTGCTTATTATGTATTTTTATCAAATATTTTGAACTTTATTGAAAAAATTACCTAATAAATTTAAGAAAAAATGGTTTTGAACTGTGCCATCGGCACGGGGGCTGTATCGTGCCGGTATCTTGTTGGCACGGTACGGCACGGTGGATACGGCCCGTGCCGATGGATACTTAAATCCTTGCTTCTAATCAAGGATTTAAGTGCCGTGGCACGGGGTCGTACTGAAAACTTGTCGGCACGGTACGGCACGGTGCGTGCCGAGCCGTGCCGGTCACAAAAAATACATGCGTGCCGACACATAATGGCATAAAATATTTAATTTCTTTAGCAACAAAATTTTTTGATTGCTTATTATGTATCTTTATCAAGTATTTTGAACTTTATTAAAAAAATTACTTAGTAATTTTAAGAAAAAAGGGTTTTGAACTGTGTCATCGGCACGGGAGCTGTATCGTGCCGGTATCTTGTTGGCACGGTACGGCACGGTAGATACGGCCCGTGCCGATGGATACTTAAAACCTTGCTTCTAATTCACAGACAAATCACTTTTGTACATGCTTGTGGCAACCAACCACGCTACATGTACAATACAAGAGATCTAGAACTAACAAACTTTAAGATCAAAAACAATGAAATTTACATTAGATTGTAACTTTTCAGGGTAAAAGGAGTTCCCAATCTCATAGGCGCCTTAGTAGATCTCATACAGTAGCAAAAGAACAACAACAGCAGATCATCAGCAATGATAAATAGAACATATTAGAAACGGCAGTTCATGATTTTGAAAGCTAATCAGCATAAGATCAAAAAACCATAGAGCAAAAATATCAACCAGCCAAGGATAGCTAGTGCAGTAGCTCTCTTGACTAGAAACAAAAAGTTCTAAATTGCTTCTAATCAATAAGCAAAAGTTCTAACACACGGAAACTCTATATCAGCAACCAAAGAAAGCAAATCATAGGTAAACACAGCATAAGACAACATGAACAATATAAAACTATTAGAAAATGAGGCCTCTAAAAATTCATTTATCAGAAAATTGATGAACATGAAGCCAGTCATCTATATAACCGAACACTCATAACCATCCCAACTATACTAGTCGAAAGATCCAACAGAGCCCATATGCAAGAGAAATGTACAATAACACATCAACATTCATCATAGTTGTAAGTAACAGAAAAAAAAATACAAAGCTCAAATAACATAGAAGCCAAATAATGTAGCATTATAAAATTCACCATTTCTGGAAATTTGGTTATATTTTCAACTTTTGTGACAGGAACTCCAGCCTTTTCTAAAGCAGATGCAGTCCCGCCAGTTGAGACAATACGATAACTGCAGAGAATGCACTTCATAAGAAACTTATCATAACATATGCATGCAAACTACAAGTTTATTGCTAATATTTCACCTTGGATATAACTAGTAATGACAACAGACAGCCAAATAATGAACCTTCGAAGAAACAAGAAATATAGCAGATTTAAAATATAGAACTAATTCATCAGAACATCAAGATTATTGCATTGGAAAAACATTATCAAGTTAGTTTTTTAAAACATGAGTCAACAAACATAAGCATATGCTTCAAACAAACCAACTAATAAATTGTTCACTACAACAAATAGATCGGTTTAATCCTTGCCCACAGTCGGAAAAAAATTGCAACTGGCTTTAACTCAAAGATTTATCATGTGTTGCAAAGTATCAAGATATCCATTTCCAACACTATGGAAGCTGTTATTAAATTTATCCAGTTAATACATTTCGAAAGCAAGTAAACCAAAAAAAAAAGGTTATGAATCACATGAGACAAACAACAAAGTGCTAATGACACTATCACTAACAGGAATAAAAGAAATTAAATGGCAAGTGAACAAACTCACCCTAAGTTTTGGAGACCATTTCCAAGGAAAGCAAGATCTGTCTTATCTGACAATGATATCAATGCTTGTTTTGGGCCTATAAAATATATAAACATTGCATAGTTACAGAAAAATAAAAATTTAGAGTAAAAAGGTAGATGTACTAGTTTTACATGACAATGCCATAGTATTTAAGTTAAGTTTCTAAAAAAAAGAATGAAAAACTAAGTGCTGGCAAAAAGAAAATTCAACAAGATTTGCATTATCTAGTAGTTCACCAAGTACTGATGGAATTCACAAAAACTTACTTTGGAAACATTTATTTCCATCTACATCCATTACAAAGAACTTCCAGCTGAATTAGGTTTTTAGTGGTCAATTTTAAAAGGAATCGCCCAGCAGTACAAAAGTGGAGATCTTATAAATTGACATAATAAGAATTACAAACTAGTTTGAAAAAAGTCAAAAAAGTTGGCTCTTAATTATATAGTAAACAACTCCATCATTCTCTCATATAAATGAACGCCCTGCTCGATACATGGGATTGGTTTCTAGTAAGATGGATTGCAGAGCTTACTGTAGGGAATTGTTTGGCATATGAAGCAATATTCTTTCTGTACTCACCATCTAATATTGCTTTAAGCCAATATAATTATAATAAGTCAAACACTCAGGACTAAAAATATTCAAGAAAGGTACTATTTAGCTTCGATATCTTGATATGATAATAGAATTTAACCAAAAAAAAAAAAACTTACGAGGAGAAATATGGAGAGCCTCCATAGTTGTGCCAGTCATAGGCTGGGTGTTGCTAGCACTGGGTATTCTATGAAAAAGCAAAAGAAAAGATACACAAGAAAGATCGTTTAGGAGCATAATTTCTGCAGTAAAAGTTTTCCTGTGGAAATAGAAAGTAAAATTGCATGAACAACTCCTCAACAATGGGTCATTTTGAAAGACCATCAAACTTTCTTCTTTTTTTATTTTTAATTTGACAACCTCGACTTTGATTTGTTTTAATCCAAATGATTGAATAGCGGATTTTGCAAAATTAACTAGTAGTTCCATCAAATTTAATAGCTCTGAAGTAATTTTTAGCCTAAGAAAGCATGGTTTTAGTTCTTAATTAACAACTATAATAGCTAATGGGGCTGTTAATTTTAACAAAATCTCCAATTCGAATGACCCAAATGACTCAAAACAGATATAAGTTGGAGCGTCGGTCGGAAAAAAAATATATAGCTGCATACATTTTTACCAAAAGAAAATAATAGTAAAATGGGCACGACTGGAAATAACAGGACTAGGCTGAGCACTTAACTGCGATGAGGATGCTTCCATCCAAGAGATGCTGGAAACAAACACTCTTGAACGAATTCGAGCCGAGCTCAAGCTTGCAATGCAAGACACCTTGCCAATATAAAATAAGATAAAATGAATTACAATTTTCGAGAAAAAGAACGAACATTTAGAACAGCAACCAAATATTTCAAAACAGAAGCTATCAACATCGAACAACGCATAAACACACGGAAGCAAGAACGATCATATCAAGAACAGAAATTTTAGAAAAATGAATGATAAATCATTCACGGGCATTTCGAATTAAGTGCCTATTAGCTCCTGCTGCAGGGTTTAGTATTGTTAGGCCTAGTTTAGGATTCCATGGCCAAAATCACCAGCTTTTGTGCTTTTAAAAGATGGAAAAACTCTGAAAGCGCTTCCGAAAGGATATTTTCTAAAGTATTTTCGTCACCACAATCGGAGTAATGCTTCTAGCCAGAAGCATGATAATAATTGTTAAATTATATAAAATAATCATTATTCTTCAAAAATTTAAACCATAGAGAAATGATATTTATATATTTTAAGGGAATGTATAAGTGTACACCCCCTTAGGAGTGTACCCCCTTCGGAATGGGGTGGGGTGTAGGATGTACAACCCCCTTAGGGGTGTACACCTAGCAAAACCCATATTTTACTGGGCTATGCTATGTATACACCCAAGTATGGATGTATATCATACACCCCACCCCATCCAAGGGGTGGGAACTTATCTTTCGGTCACTTCAAGTGACCGGTGAAATTCACTCCACCCTTGGATGGGGTGGGCTGTATGATATACATCCAAATATGAGTGTATACATAGCATTTTTCTATTTTAATAGTTTCAAGACGTGAACTTAATTAGATAAAAAAAATTAAAAAAATGCTAGAAGTCCGACAAAATTCGAATTCAAAACATTTTATTCAGATATTATATTAAATTATATAAAATAATCGGTATTCTTCAAAAATTTATACTTTATATTCAACAATGATTAAAATTGCTTCCGCGAATTCTCTCCGTACTCTGTTCGGCAAAAGCAGAAACAACAACAAGTTTAAGAAGATGACTATCGCTGCAGTGCAAAAGCACCCGACTTTGATGACGCTTTGGTTTTGCTGAAAAGGGCAGCGGCAGAAAAGCAGAAAAGCAGAAGCAGAGGCGGGGCCAAATAAGAGTGGAAGAATCTAGAAGAGTAAAAGGAGGGAACCTTGATGGGCGCTGAAGAGGAGCGAGCAGCGCCGCCGTCACCGGAGGCGGAGCAGCAGGCGCCATTGAAGAGCGGAGTGGCGGAACGGAGAATAGCCACCATTAGAGATGGAGAGAGAGAGGGGGGGAGGGAGAAGGCGAGCGCGGCGGGGAGGGAGAAGGCGGGCGTGAGAGGGCGTGAGAACAGAGAAGGGAAGAGAAGGTAGGGTGGGGTGAGGAGATTTTTTAAAAAAAAAAATTGAAAGAGAAAACTATTTTTTTTTTTTTTTTTTTAGGGCAAGAAGCGAGAAGACGGAGGAGTGCCTGCCGAATTTTTCCCCCAAAAATTCAAGATTCGCAAATAATTTAAACTTGTTCAATACCAGCGCTTCCCTGCAAAAGTTACAATCTAATTAAATATTAAATATTAAACATCATATATATATATATTATATAAAGAACAAAAATATTAAACATTAAACTAATTAAGTATTCAACATTAAACATCATATATTAGATAGAGTATAAAAATATTGATAACTATTTAATAAGTAGGCATTAGACAGTATCTATTACATAAAAAACAGAAATATAATATAAATAAAATAAGCTGGATAAGTCGTCATTCTTCATTTACTCTGTTCATGAGATAGATTTGCTTCATCAAACCTACAATCAATGTCAATAATTTAATATCATAAATCAATAATTTAATATCATAAATAAATAAATAAATAAATTATACTTATATTCTATAATAGATAAATAAATAAGTTATATACATATTCTATAATAGATCAGATATCTTACGTAAGTCGAAGTCTTTTAGAATGTTGTATGTCAGATGAATCATGAGCAAATTATTCTGAACTGTTAATGAAAATATTTATAAATATTAAGAACACAAAAAAGAAAAAGTATTTATACAAATTATTATAAAATATTTTTTAATATAATATGATAATGAGACTATCTGGAAGGAATTTCACCGTTCGATGATATTTCTGTAAATAAATCTTTGTTGAGTTGCTTGTTAGTTGTCGAAGACTGCAGTTGTTCTTCACATTTAATAACCAGATTTTGTTCAACAGGAGACTTTCCTTTGATATCACAGTTTATAGGAAATTTTTTTGTTATTTTAAAAGATGGAGTGCTGGATCTAAATCTCTGTGTGTCAGGCATAATTTGAAAAACATGCTCTTACCCAATAATAGATTTAATTGGAGGAGAAAGTGTAAACTGGTCTGCCCCAGGTGATGTAGCTAAAATTTGAGCTGGAATACGAATAAGGTCTTGTACTGACTTTCCAAATATAGTGAAATTAGTAGACCCACTCGAATCTTCAACAACAGCATTTAACTTGTACCTAATTAAAGTAACATAACATTTATTTTTTCTCAAATTATACTTATTATCATTGTAATTATTATCACTATAATGTTATAAACATTTCTTACCATGGTATACAACTTTGATCATTTTCATTACAACTAGAGCAGTAGAAAATATCATCATATATTTTCACAGATGCTTTGCACTTGTTACACGTTTTATACCACCAATCAAATGACGTATCAATTTCAACAATTTTTGCTTGACATGTGATAAATAAATATTTTCTATATATATTGAGTAACATATAGGATTAGTGTTAAGTATATAAGTATATATATATATATATATATATATATATATATATATATATATATATATATATATATATATATATATATATATATATATATATATATATATATATATATATATATATATATATATATATATATATATATATATATATATGGGTTAATTGCATACATGTCCCTCCAAATATGTCGGATTGCAAATATATCCCTGTAAAATTCAACTTTTCATATTTATCCCTGCAAAAATCCACCGTTATTCAAATATGCCCCTCTGTTAGAAAAAATAAGTTAACCATAGGTTAAAGGCTTAACCTTGGTTAGATTAGAAAGTGAATATACCATTTTACCCTTTCTTTTATTTTAACGTTGGGTTTTTTTCTCTTCTCTTCCCATCCCCTCTTCCTCTTCATCTTTCCATCATCCCTGAACCGGACTCGTCGAGCGGGAGGTTGCCGCGCAGGAAGAGGTGATACATTGGCCCCGGAGGAAGAGGTGATACTCGCGGCGCTCGGCGGCTACCGCGCGCTCTACCGCCTCTGCGTCGGCCCCGCCCTCCACCGCCTCGCCGCCGGACCCGACCGACCCGACCTCTCCCTCGCGCTCTCGCTCTCGCTCTCCCTCTTCTCCATCGACCGCTACGAGCGCCTCGGGGGCCCCCACCGCCCCGCCTCCCTGCTTTTCCTTTCCAACCCCGTCGACGTTTCCTGATCCCCTTGTTAATTGCTTCCATCTAATTTACTTGTTCCCAGTTATTATTATTTTTTTTTTATTTTATTTTTTGCAGCACAGAAAATTATATTTCTATCTATCTTCATAGTTATCAACTCGTAAGAGGAAAGGCGCGCGGGAGTAAACTCCACGCGACGAGTTTACGTGCTCTACATTTGTTCCATCAGTGTTTTGGTAATCATTTTAGTTTTTTATTTTGTAAAAATTATATTTATTTATGGGTTAAAATTAAGTTTAAGATTTTAGATAGAATTAATTTAGATTTTAGATAGAATTAATGAATTTGTTTTGTGATACGAAATATACTTTAAGTATTTTCAAATTAATTTGTTTTATTGACACCAATTTAAAATTTGATTTTTTTTTAATTGAGAGATTTCAATTTTGTTACAAATTTTATTAGGAGAGGGGCATTTTTGCAATAATTAGAGGGATTTTAACGTTGGGATTTTTGGAGAGGGGCATTTTTGAAACAAGTAGATTGGTATTACTTTTGGAGGGATATATTTGTAAGGGGCAAAAAAGTAATTTTACATGGAATCTGTTAAAAAATTAACGGATTCCAAACGGGGATTAACCTCAGGGGCATATTTGAAGAACTTTGGATTTTTGCAGGGATAAATATGAAAAGTTGAATTTTGCAGGGATATATTTGCAATCCGACATATTTGGAGGGACATGTATGCAATTAACCCTATATATATATATATATATATAGGGCCATGCTATATGTACAACCCTTGGGGGTGTACATCATACACCCCCACCCATCTAAAAGTGGGGGTATATTTTAGGGGTCACATGATGTGACCCCTCATCACACCCCTACCCTAGATGGGTGGGGGTGTGAGATGTACACCCCTTAAGGGGGTGTACATGTAGTATTTTCCATATATATATATATATATATATATATATATATATATATATATATATATATATATATATATATAGGGATAATTGCCTGTGTACCCCTAAAATATGAAGAAATATCTGATTTACCCCTCTTATTTTTTTCTTTCCAATATACCCTTCATACGTTCCACCGTTATTAAAAATACCCCTACCGTTTCCCTTTGTTAAGTTAACTAGGGTTAAACTAGAGTTAAATAATAATCGGAGTTGAAAACTATCAGATATACCTATTTTGCCCGAGTTTAGGGTTTAGGGTTTAGGGTTTAAGATTTTTTTTTTAGGGTTTTAGGGTTTAGGGTTTAGGGTTTTAGGATTTAGGGTTTAGGGTTTTTTAGGGTTTTAGGGTTTAGGGTTTAGGGTTTTAGGGTTTAGGGGTTCAGGGTTTTAGGGTTTAGGATATATTTGAAAGGGCAAAATAGTAATTACACACAGATAACGGCAGTTCCAAACAGAGTTTAACTTTATGGGTATTTTGGAAAGAAGTTGGAACGTAAGAAGAGTAGTTTTAATATTAGCCTTCTAAGAGGGGTAAATATGAAAACAGGAAAATTTTTAGGGGTACGTAGGAAATTGCCCCATATATATATATATATATATATATATATATATATATATATATATATATACACATCAAATCACTAAGTCATATAGAGAACCAATCACATATCACATCAAAAATAAAAGAAAGCAGAAATTATATTATTTATATATAGTAATCTCATAATATTTTTTGGAAACTCCATATTAAATGAAATCAAATATTTTAATGATAAGTATGATAGTGAATCCATTAGAATCTAATACAATCTTAAATTTATAGTAAAAATATCACATCACATAAAAAAAAAATTATATTATTTATATATAGTAATCTCATAATGTTTTTTTGGAAACTGCACATGGTGACATCAAATTAGTAAGTCATATAGACAACCAATCACATATCATATCAAATCACAATCACATATCACATCAAATCAAATAGTAATCTAATCATATTTTTTGAAAACTCTACATCAAATCAAATCAAATATTTTAATAGCAATTATAATAGTGAAAAGGAGCACTCATGATAGCAAATGTGGGAGAATCTCACACAATCTATGGTCACATCAAATCACTAAGTCATATAAAAATATCACATCAAGTAACCTAGGGACAACGTATGATGGCAAATCTGCTAGGTTTTTCAAAATTTGTTAAAAATCTGAAAAAAAAGACAATATCACATCACATATCAAATCAAATCACTAAATCATATAAAATAGCTATGATAGTAGAAATATCACATCATATATAAAAAAAAGAAAGCAGGAATTATATTATTTATATATAGTGATCTCATAATATTTGTTGAAAACTGCACACAATCTATGGTCACATCAAATCACTAAGTCATATAGACAATCAATGATAATAGAAATATCACATCAAGTAACCTAGGGACAAAGTATAATAGCAAATCTGCTAAGATTTTTCAAAGTTGTTAAAAATCTGAAAAAAAATAATATCACATCACACATCACATCAAATCACTAAGTCATATAGAGTAGCTATGATAGTGGAAATATCATTAAATCAAATAAAATATTTTAATAATAATTAGGATAGTGAATCCATTAGAATGTGAGATAATCTTAAATTTATAGTAGAAATATCACATCACATAAAAAAAAGGAGAAATTATATTATTTATATATAGTAATCTCATAATATTTTTTTTGGAAATTGCACACAATCTATGGTGGCATCAAATCACTAAGTCATATAGACAACCAATCACATATCACATCAAATCATAATCATACATCACATCAAATCACTAAGACAAATAGAGTAGCTATGATAGTGGAAATATCACATGACATCAAAAATAAAAGAAAACAGAAATTATATTATTTATATATCTCATAATATTTTTTGGAAACTCCATATTAAATGAAATCAAATATTTTAATAATAAGTAGGATAGTGAATCCATTAGAATGTGACATAATCTTAAATTTATGGTAGAAATATCACATCACATTAAAAAAACAAGAGAAATTATATTATTTATATATAGTAATCTCATAATATTTTTTTGGGAACTGTACATGATGACATCAAATCACTAAATCATATAGACAACCAATCACATATCACATCAAATCTAATGCTAATCTTATCATATTTTTTGAAAACTCTACATCAAATCAAATCAAATATTTTAATAGCAATTATAATAGTGAATCCATTAGAATTCTGATATAATCTCACAAAATAAAAAACAGGAATTATATATATATATATATATATATATATATATATATATATATATATATATATATATATATATATATATATATATATATATATATATATATATATATATATATATATATATATATATATATATATATATATATATATATATATATTTATATATATATATATATATATATATATATATGGAAAATGCTATGTGTACATCCGTAAGGGGTGTACATCTCACACCCCCACCCATCTAAGGGTGGGGGTGTGATGATGGGTCACTTGATGTGACCCGTAAAAAATATCGTCACCATTAAAATGGTGGAGATGTATGATGTACACCTCTTCGGGGTGTACATGTAGCATTGCTATATATATATATATATATATATATATATATATATATATATATATATATATATATATATAACGAAGCCAAAATTTAATTTCTGGGAAGGCCAAAGGCTATACAATTAAAAAAATTTAAAATTAAAATTAAATTTGTTAAGTATATTTGATGTCATTCAAAGTACATACATATCAACAATTATAATTTTTAGACATCTATATTTTATAGCCCATAATATTTTTTTTTCACTGCTGATTTTTAGGACTATTAGATACTTAAATTCATATATACTTAAATTTATAACTTCTTATATATTTAATATGCAAGTATTATGAATGCCATAAAATATGATGTATGGTGTATCAGGTGCATATAATTATTTAAAAAAAAATTCTTTAGTGATACACACTAAAAAACTTTTTATATAGACAATTAACGTAATATTTGTTTAGCTACAACTACTTATTTTTTAAATCAATAACAATATAGGAACCTAAAGTGAACATTTTAAAAGTTAGGGGGGGCCATGGCCCCCCTCAGTCTACATATGGCTTCGTCACTATATATATATATATATATATATATATATATATATATATATATATATATATATATATATATATATATATATATATATATATATATATATATAGAGTTGGGCTGGAATGCTATTGATAGCACCAGCCCAACTTTGCCACCCATTTTATACCCTTTGGATTGCGTTGAGATTTGTGAAAGCTATTTAATGAAAAAAAGAAAAAAGAAAAAGTAAAAAGAAAAAGTAAAAATTAAATAGCTTTCACAAATCTCAACGCAATCCAAAGGATATAAAATGGGTGGCAAAGTTGGGCTGGTGCTATCAATAGCATTCCAGCCCAACTCTATATATATATATATATATATATATATATATATATATATATATATATATATATATATATATATATATATATATATATATATATATATATTATTTATATATAGTAATCTCATAATATTTTTTTTGGAAACTGCACACAATCTATGGTGACATCAAATCACTAATTCATATAGACAACCAATCACATATCACATCAGATCACAATCACACATCAAATCAAATTACTAAGGCCTATGATAGTGGAAATATCACATGACATCAAAAAAAAAAAAGAAGCAGAAATTATATTATTTATATATAGTAATCTCATAATATTTTTTGAAAACTCCATATTAAATCAAATCAAATATTTTAATAATAAGTAGGATAGTGAATCCATTATAATCTGACAAAATCTTAAATTTATAGTAGAAATATCACGTCACATAAAAAGAAAAAAAATGAAAAATTATATTATTTTTTGGAAACTGCAAATGGTGACATCGAATTACTAAGTCATATAGACAATCATATATCACATCAAATCACAATCACATATCACATCAAATTAAATAGTAATCTCATCATATTTTTTGGAAGAACTACATCAAATCAAATATTGTAATAGTAATTATTATAGTGAATCCATTAGAATCTGATATAATCTCACAACATAAAATGCAGGAATTATATTATCTTTTATATATATATATGAAGAATGATATGAAAATCTGATATAATAATTGTATTAAATGTCATAATATTTTTTGGGAACTCCAAATAAAATCAAATCAAATATTTTATAATTATTTCCTAGTAGTTATAATAGTGAATCCATTAGAATCTGAGTGAATCTCTCTAAAATATGCACATCAAATCAGTAAGTATAATGATAGTAGAAATATCACATCAAATAACTTAGGAACAAACAACAGGTATGATAGTAAAAATTGTTAAAAATCTGAAAAAAGACAATATCACATCACACATCACATCAAATCACTAAGTCATATAGAGTAGCTATGATGGTGAAAATATCACATCACATCAAAAAAAGAATATAATAATCTCATAAAGTTTTTTTGGAAACTGCACACAATCTATGGTGAAATCAAATCACTAAGTCATATCGACAACCAATCACATATAATATCAAATCACAATCACATATCATATCAAATCACTAAGGCATATAGAGTAGCTATGATAGTGGGAATATCACATGACATCAAAAAAAAAAAAAGCAAAAATTATATTATTTATATATAATAATCTCATAATATTTTTTAGAAACTATACATCAAATTAAATCAAATATTTTAATACTAATTATGATAGTGAATCCATTAGAATCTAACATAATCTCAAATTTACATATAGTAATCTCATCATATTTTTTGAAAACTCTACATCAAATCAAATCAAATATTTTAATAGTAATTATAATTGCGAATCCATTAGAATCTGATATAATCTCACAACATAAAAAGCAGCAATTATATTATCATATATATATATATATATATATATATATATATATATATATATATATATATATATATATATATATATATGAGCAATGCTACATGTACACCCCGAAGGGGTGTATATCATACACCTCCACCATTTTAATGGTGGCGATATTTTTTACGGGTCACATCAAGTGATCCATCATCACACCCCCACCCTTAGATGGATGGGGGTGTGAGATGTACACCCCTTACGGGTGTACACATAGCATTTTCCTATATATATATATATATATATATAGTACATATATTCAAAAGATCTTGCACAAATTCCCACAATTTAAAATGAATATTTAAATATAATATATAAATATATAATTTGGTTTGATTGATCTTGATTATGGTAGATTTTCTATCATGAGTACTCTCTTTTCCTCTTCCCAATAAGTTTTTGCACAAATTCCCACAATTTAAAATAAAATTGATTTCTATAAATATTATATTTAAATATCTAATTTGTTTGATTTTGTCCTTAAGATTTGCCGATTTTCTCCAATCATGAGAGATTTGCTATTATAACTTCTCTATTTCCAAGATATCTATAAATATAATATGTATGATTTGATTTGATTGATATTGATTATGGTAGATTTGGTATTATGAGTACTATATTTTTCTTTTCCCAAAATTTATCATTATTTTATAATTTTAGTGAAATATATGTATTTAAATATAATATATAAATATATATATATGGTTTGATTTGATTGATGCTGATTATGGTAGATTTGCTATCATGAGTACCTCTTTTTTTTTCCCAAGATTAATAAAAGATATTTTGTATTTAAATATAATATATAAATATATGGTTTGATTTGATTGATGTTGATTATGGTAGATTTGCTATATATCATGAGTACCTCTTTGCTTCTTGGCAAGATTAATAAAAGGGATAATTACCTGTGTACCCCTGAAATATGAAGAAATATCTGATTTACCCCTCTTATTTTTTTCTTTCCAATATACCCTTTATACGTTCCACCGTTATTAAAAATACCCCTACCGCTTCCATTTGTTAAGTTAACTAGGGTTAAACTAGAGTTAAATAATAATCGGAGTTGAAAACTATCAGATATACCTATTTTGCCCGGATTTAGGGTTTAGGGTTTAGGATTTTTTAGGGTTTTAGGGTTTTAGAGTTTAGGGTTTAGGATTTTTTAGGGTTCTAGGGTTTAGGGTTTAGGGTTTTAGGGTTTAGGGTTTAGGGTTTTTTAGGGTTTTAGGGTTTAGGGTTTAGGGTTTTAGGGTTTAGGGTTTAGGGTTTAGGGTTTTAGGCTGCGTTTGGAATCGGGTTAAGATGGAATTGGCTAAACCGGGGATAAGTATAAAGTACGGAACTAGAGCGAAAAAGCGTTTGGGATGGTTCCAGGGATAAGGGATTTTGTGTTTGGTTTAATAATGAGGAATAGGAGGAATAAAGAGGATAAGTGGGGTAAATTACCTTTTTGCCCTCAAGAGTTAATATGTGATAAAAGTTGTTAAAATTTAATTAGTTCTTTTTAATTAATGGATTAATAGTTTAAAAAAATAGAAATAAAATTATAATTATAATTAAATTATATTATTTAAAAATAATATTTATTTTAGTATTTTATTTTCTCAAATTAAAATTAAAATTTAAAATATAAAATTTCAACATTTTAATTTTAAGATTTAAAATTTTATAATATTTATTTTAAATAATAAATTTTTAACATAATTTTTTTTTAAAATTTGAAAAAATCGTATATTTGCTAAATATTTATAAATTTTTGCCCTCAAGCTTTATTATGTGATTAAAATTTTCTAAAATCGTTTTTCTCGTTTTAATTAATGGATTAATGGTTTAAAAAAATAGAAATAAAATTATAATCATAATTAAATTATATTATTTAAAAATAATATTTAATTTAATATTTTATTTTTTCAAATTAAATTTAAAATTTCAAACATAAAATTTCAACATTTAAATTTTAAAATTTAAAATTTTATAATATTAATGTGTGATGATGAGAGTGTATTGGGAAGAGAGAAAGGAGGTGGGATGAAGAAAAAGAGAGAGAGGAGAGAGAGGGATTTGTGATGATGAGAGTGTATTGGGAAGAGAGAAAGGAAGGGAGAGGAGAGAGAGAGAGGAGAGAGTTTTTATTAAAATAATATATTGGGAGGAGATAAAGTAGGGGAGAAGGGTAATATGGTAAAAATTTTAATATTAAAATAATAGGTTGGGATTTGTTATACCAGCTATTCTACTTGTTCTGTGTTAAGCAATACCAGATGGTTCCAGGAGCGTTTGGTAGAATAAAGGGATAAACCCGCTATTCCCGGTTCTAGACCGATTCCAAACGGCCCCTTAGGGTTTAGGGGTTTAGGGTATATTTGAAAGGGCAAAATAGTAATTACACATAGATAACGACAGTTTCAAACGGTAGTTTTAATATTAGCCTTTTAAGAGGGGTAAATCTGAAAACAGGAAAATTTTTAGGGGTATGTAGGAAATTGCCCCTTAATAAAAGATACTCACAAGATTTTGTAAGTTCTAATTTCTAAATAAAAATGTAAAATTATATTTTATATATATATATATATATATATATATATATATTACATATATTCAAAAGATCTTGCACAAATTTTCACAATTTAAAATGAATATTTAAATACAATATATAAATATATGATTTGGTTTGATTGATCTTGATTATGGTAGATTTCCTATTATGAGTACCCTCTTTTCCTCTTCCTAATAAATTTTTGCACAAATTCTCACAATTTAAAATGAAATTGATTTCTATAAATATTATATTTGAATATCTAATTTGTTTGATTTTGTCCTTAAGATTTGTCGATTTTCTCCAATCATGAGAGATTTGCTATTATTGCTTCTCTATTTCTAAAATATCTATAAATATAATATTTGAATATTTAAGATTTTCACAAATGATATCATAAATGTTATCTTTTTCTGTGCCTGGCATTTATTTCTAAGATATCTATAAATATAATATTTCAATATTTAATTTGATTTCATCGATTTGCCATAAATGCTCTTTTTCTCTATGCCTGACATATCTAGATTTTGATCATAAGATTTATTGATTTTTCCAACAAAAAAAAAAAAAAGAGATGATTTTGAATATGACATTTGTAGAGATTATAAGCAAAAAAAAAAATAATAATAAATTAAAATCATACAACATATGATTACGATCAGTAGCAAAAGATATTTTTGTATATAGATCAGGATGTGAGACATATAAATATATTATAAAAAAAAAAATTGAGATATTATAAAAAAAAGTCTATTGTTGGGTGCGAATTTTTCTGCTCCCGACGAATATGTGTCATCTTTTTATTTTCCTACGTGGATTAGGTATACGAAAATAATTAGACGCATGAACCAAACTAATAACTATCTGACGCTATTTTTCTTACATCAACGTCTATATCAATAAATAAATTTTGGTCCATGCCCTTTTTTTTTATTTTTTTATTTTTTTATTTTTTATTTTTTTTATTTATGGTGTTTAGTGTCTCTCCAAATGTTGGTGCTCTCTATTAGGTGTTTTGGGACATTTAGATTAGATTAATTTGCCTAATAAATCCTGGACATTTGTTCTTCCAAAACTACCCTTTTCTAGGAACTAAACTTGTTAAGAAATGAGAGGTCCCTATTCTAGAGACTGATAAGGACATAACCACCATCATAGATTTCTTATATGAGGTCAAATTTCAAAGTAATAATTAGAAAATCTCTGGGTCATTCCAAGCAATTAGGTTATTATAAATTTAAGAACAACACTATTCATACACTAATTTTTAAATATACAATATATTTTATTTATTTTAGAATAAAATATAATTTATTAATTATTTTGAAATAATTAATAAAATTTATTTTATTCTTAGATAGATGAAATATATATCGTACACCTCTTTTAGAATGTATATCTCACATCCTACGCATCTAATGGGTAGGGGTGTACTGAGAAATCACTTTACAAATTATAATATGACTCCTAAAAAATATTTCATTCTTAGATGAGTGAAATGCAGAATGTACATTCTTTTAAAGTGTACATATAGCATTGAATATAGAAAAAAAAAATAGCCTATAATAATTTTTTTCTGAGCAAAAACATATTTTCCATAAGCAAATAGCATACATAAATTTAAGCTAAATATTAATCACACTTTATTACACTATACTGTAGAAGAAAAGAATAAATAAAGAATGATATAAAAATCTGATATAATAATTGTATTAAATCAGATAATATTTTTTTAGAAACTCCACATCAAATCAAATTAAATATTTTATTTTATTACTTATTTTTTAGTAATTATGATAGTGAATCCATGAGAAAGTGAGACAATTTCTCTAAAATATGTACATTAAATTACTGAATAAATATAATAGCAAAATCTGATGATAGTAGAAATATTACATGAAATAATCTAGGGACAAACAACAGGTATGCTAGCAATCAAATCAAATATTTTATAATTATTTTATAGTAATTATGATAGAAAACAAAGGCCTAATTATATATGATAGATAACATATGATATATATTTATAGTAATATTAGAGATAAGAGATATAATATTAAAAATTCTCTTTTAAACTGTTAATATTTTTTTAGAAAATATCACATGAAATTAAATCAAATTATTCGTTTATTTTCCTTCAATATTTTTTGGGAACATCACTTTAAATAAAATCAAATATTTATAGTAATTTTCTCATAGAGCAAAATAAAAGATTAATTATATATCATATGATATATTTATATATATGTATACTAATGGAAATTAAACATATGAGGAACTATTACATGTAATAAGTTATACATATATATATATATATTGAAATTTACACACATTACTATGTAGGTTTTCACAGATTTTCTAAAATTATAAAAAATCACATCAAATTACATATATATATATATATATATATATATATATATATATATATATATATATATATATATATATATATATATATATATATATATATAAGAAATTAATTTGTAGATTTTCACCGATTTTCTAAAATTATCAAATTAAGAGCCTGAATTAAAAATTTAACCTCAAAGTGTACTTTGAATTATAAAGTTGAAATACAATAATATATTTAATAAAACAAAGTACAAATTCCAATTTTCATTAAAAATTTGAGATCCTACTCTATTTTTCATGAATTAATAGTAAATAATTTTGTTCGTATTTTTATACCAAACTATATTTATAATTAAGCCGAATTTTTCAAAAGTGATGTCAAACTTAAAGTCAGCTTTAAATTCAAATTAAAATATAAATTCAACATCAAATTTCAATATTAAATTACATAATCCATCACAATTAGAATTTAAATTTAAAAACAACTGTAAATTCAAATTAAAATATAAATTCAACATCAAATTTCAATATTTAACTTACATAATCCATCACATTTAGAATTTAAATTTAAAAATATTAGTATGATATATTTCTTATATATAATATTTTTTGTCGAAAATTTTAACTGAAATTTTAATATAATAATTATAAAAAAAAATTGATTTAAAATTTTCTATATTCACTTTTTTTTATTACTATAGATATATGATGTATTCTAAATTACTCTAAATTAAAATTTTCATTTTATCAATTTTCATGAATTATTACTATAGATATATCATGTACTCTAAATTACTATAGAATATATATATCATATATTATATATAGTAATTTTTTTACTATATAGTTCATTAAAAATTTCAATGTTAATGAAAAATTAAAGAACATGACATAAAATTTCAATGTTCGTGAAAAATTAAAGAACATGACATGAAATTTAAATATAATGTATGAAAATTTTAAATAAATATATGAATTTTTAATAAAATAAAGTGTAAATTTCAACGTTCATGAAAAATTTTAAATCCTCATCCATTTAGCAAATTAATAGCAAATAATTTTTTTTCCAAAATTTTTGATATGACTGTACAACTTAAACTCAACTTTGAATTTATATCTGACTTAGGTTCGGCTCCAACTTATTTATTTTTTCCTTTTTTTTTATTAAGTTCAACTTAAACTCCATGCTTACGGTGAAGGAAACACATAGAGAGAAATAAATCACACAAAAAAAAAAGCAAAAAAATATTGTATTATGAAATTAAGAAATACCGAGAATCCCAACAGGCCAACATGAGCAACCCAACTGGTCCACCATGCACCGCCCCCCCTCCCCCCGCCCCCCCGGCCGGACGGCAAAGGAGGCACAAACAGAGAATCCAGAACTCACAATCGGACAGCGAAGGAGACACAGAGAGAGGATCCAGAAAGAAATAAACCTTCAAAAAAATTTCAATAATCACTCTATTAGTACATATAAGTAAATAAATAAACTACAGCCAGAAAAATAAAAACCACATCCGAGAGAGAATCTAAACAGGCCACCACCCCACCCCGGATCAGCACACAGATGCTCCATCCGATTCATCAGCAAAACAATCGATGACACAATCGCACGGTGAAGAAAACACAGAGAGAAAAAAAATTTAATTAAAAACAAAAATAAGAAAATACTGTATTATTAAATTAAGAAATACAGAGAGAGAAACAAAATCGTCGGATTGATGGCACAATCGACCGGCGAAGGAGACAGAGAGACAATCCGAACAGCCCCATCTGCAACCGGCACAAAAAACCCACAATCGGACAGCGAAAGAAACACAGAGTGAGGATCCCAACAACCACCCATAATCGGACCAACTCTCTTTAGTCTTTCATCAGGATCCAATTCCAGAACTTCATCCCTGTCGCTTTTTTGATAACCTGCACAGAAATTTTTAGATTTTTTTTTTTTTTTTTTTTTTTTATTTGATATCTCACAGAGAATAATAATATTTTAGTTTCTAAATTTATTACTGTAATATTTTTTAAAAAAATTAAGATTGTAGAATTTTTTTATAATTTTTTGTCTCCTTTATCCGTGATGTCCCAAACGGCCCAATCCATCATCGGCGGCGGCGGCGGAGGAGAAGGTGGAGCCAAGATATCAGCGGCGGTGGCGGCGGAGCTCATGGTGGTCGTGGTGATCGTCGCGTTCATCGTCTTCGTCTTCTTCCTCTACCTCCATTCTAAGTGCTGCCGTGGCGCACCCCCACTCCTCTTCCGCGCCAGCTCCAGCCACAGCGCCACCGCCGACGCCGCCGCCGCTCATCCGGGCGGTGGACTCTCCCCAGCCGCCGTGAAAACCCTACCTTGTCGACCCTTCCGGTTCTGCGACTTATATATATATATAGAAATAGAGAATAAAATCAAAAGAGAGTTCTTGATTCTATTATCTAATCTTATAGCACTGCCAACATCTTGATAAAAAATTTCATAATTTAACAAAATATTCTGTTAATTGACGGTATGTTTTGTCAAGAATGTTGCAAATGTAAGTAGTGGAATAAAAACTATTAAAATTAAGATACTAATTTAAAAAATGTTATAAGATAAGCAGCAAAATAAAAAATGTAGACATCATAACCGCAAAAAAAAAGGGTTTCTATTTCGAATTACCAACACTTCGGGATCATCAGGGAGCTTTTCTTCGAAGCCGATCTTAACATCGAGCTCGAGCTGCTTCTCCTTCGCCGGCTGATTCTTCGCCCGGAGATAGAGAGAGAGGGGGGGTGTGGGAGAAGAAAGAGAGAGAAAGATGGGAGAAATCGAGGGGGACCTTTCGGGGAGAGAGAGAGAGAGGGGTGTGGGTGGGAGAAGGAAGAGAGAGAAAGAGGGGAGAAATCGAGGGGGGAGCGAGAGCGGTCAACACATAGGGGAAACCGAGGAGTCATCCAAGAGTACCAATAAAAAAAAAAAGCCACGTCAGCATAAAGAACCACGTCACCCAATGCAGGATGCACGGAATTACGACACGTCACGCCAGAGAAATCACTAAATATATATTTGTATAGATGAGGACGGCTACCTGTAATCCCAAATGGGATGTACATTCTACACCCATCTCATCCTGGGATGGAACGAGTGGAGGAATACCCACCCTAGAATAGGGTGTGTGTAGAATGTACATCCCAATTGGGGTGTACATCTAGCAATTTTTAATTTAAATAATATTTTTTAGTTTAAAATTTCGCAAATTACTCAAAAGTTTTGGAAAAATTTACAAACAGGCACATTTAATTCAAATTTTTAATAATTTATAAATTATTTACGAAATAAATAGAGGTCTGGACCTCTCAACCTAATCTTTTTCTACTATTTGTACTAGAGAGAGAGAGAGAGAGAGAGGGAGAGAGAGAGAGAGAGAGAGAGAGGAGGACATAGGACATGTGTCTTGGAAGTGATTACATATGTGTGTAATTTTTCTTTCGCATAGAATTTGAGATTGATATTTGAGATTTTTTTAGCATGAATTTATACCATTTAGGATTAAAATTTTTGGATGAAAATTTTATTGAAATAAAAATCAAAATTTTCAATATTTATTTTTTTTTATTTTATTTTTATTAACTAATTCTCATTTATTATTATTTATTTATTATTTTAAAAATTTTTATTGTGCGAATATTTAGTATAATCACCACACCCGCTCCCTGCACTATCATTGGGCGTTTTATTTTTCATGCTAAATAAAGTATCCTTAATAGGCATAGTGTACAACGTTCCCTCTCCCTTCTCCCACCTTTATAAAAGTCTCTATACTGTATATACATAGGTGTAGAGAAATAGGTGGTAAAAAAATAAGATTAAAAATAAATAAATTTATTTTAAGTTCCACATAATTTTTTAATATTTTATTTTTTTTTATTTTGTTTATTGTCGAGTGTTGAGCGAGTCTCCGTCAATCTCTTTTACGGTCGTACTCGTAGAAAGAGAAGTTCCGGTCGTACCTTGGGACGGTATCTATGATTAATCCGCACAAATGACGGAAATACGCTTTAGGGCAGTATCTCGCACGCTTCTGGATTAATTTGGTTTTGGTTTCCTTCTTCAACAATTTCTAAAATTTCCTTAGCGTTTAACGATAAGTTATTATAATTTTATTTAATCACAAATTGTTAGATAATTTAATCACAATCAAATTTTAGTGTGATTATTTTTACGATAATTTTTGAGAAATTAAATTTAGAAGCTGAATCTATGCATGGTTAGGAGCCGGATTTTTGAAGTTTTCGCCGTGGATTTTTCTAGTTGGTTTTTCCCTATTGGAGGGTGTCGTACGGCTGAGGAGATCGCAGCGGAGTAACTCATGGTTTCGGCATCCTTCTTTTTTTCAAGATTAACGATTTAGGTGGGTTCTAAGTCTCCGAAAATGATGTACTACTCCTTATGTCTATTATTTCCGCATATTGATTTGTTGAGTATCCTATTGCTTAGATGTGATAGTAATAGTATGTTTAGATGCTAGTCATGCATGATTTTGTTATATGGACAACCTTATCTGCAAGTGGATTATTATAAGTGATTAATATTCTACTATCATGAGATTGCATACTGTATTATGATTACCACATAGTTATGTTGTGAGACACATGAAAATGCCGAGTGGGCCACTAGACAGTAGAGTAATAGACTAGGTGATGTATCTTAATGATTTGACATGATCTGTTAGTGGGACACTATGGCTTCGTTTGGTTCGTGTATAAGAGAAAATTAGTAGTATCAGAAATAAGTATAAAGTTAGGTATAATATGAATTTGTGTTTGGTTGGGAATTAGGTTAGTACCAGGTATAAGAAAATTAGTGTTTGATAGTGATTGAAGAATAAGAGGAATAGAGAGTTGACTTTTGTGTTAAAAGATTAAAATATCCTCTATTTTTTTAATATTTTTTTCAAAATTAAAATTTTAAAATTTATTCAAATTTTAATATTTATTAATTTTAGTTTTTATTAATTCAAATTTTTAGATTTATTAAAATATAAAATTAAAAAAATTAAAATATATAAAATTAAAAATTTAAAAATCTTTTAAAATTTAAAAATTCTAATTAAGAAAAAAGAAAAAAAAGAAAAAGAAAAAAGAAGAAGCATAAAAGGAGAAGAAAAAAAAAAAAAAAAAAAAACAATGTGCCCCTTCCCAAGGCTCTACCAGACTGCGTTGTTGTGTGGGGGGGGGGGGGGGGGGGGGGGGGGGCGGGGCGGAATGGGATATCCTCCCTTACCGGGTTGTACCGGTACAACCCGGTCTCCCTATCCCAATTCTGTTTGGCTCCGTTTGGTAATGGGTTAAGGTAGAACTAGCTAATCCTGGAATAAGTATAAAGTACGGAACTAGGGTAAAAAAGCGTTTGGGATGGTTCCAGGGATAAGAAATTTTATGTTTGGTATAAAAATGAGGAATAAGAAGAATAAAGAGGTTAGGTTGGGATAATTTACCTTTTTGCCCTCAAGATTTAATATGTGATAAAAATTGTTAAAATCTAATTAGTTATCAATTTTATATTTATGAAATCAAATTTCAGATTATATTTAAAATTGTTGAAATTTTATATTTAAAATTTTAACAATTTTTATCACATATTAAATCTTGAGGGCAAAAAGGTAAATTATCCTAACCTAACATCTTTATTCTTCTTATTCCCCATTTTCATACCAAACATAAAATCTCTTATCCCTAGAACCATTCCAAACGCTTTTTTACCCTAGTTCCGTACTTTATACTTATCCCAGGATTAGCTAGTTCTACCTTAACAAAATTGAGAAATATTAATTTTAAATTATAAATTTTAAACATAAAATTTTTTAATTTTCAAATAATAACTTTTACTTTCTTCGTTTTAATTAATGGATTAAAGCCTTACAAAAATTAAGATAAAATTAAAATCAAAATCAAAATCAAAATCGAAATCAAATTTCAAATTATATTTTATAAAAATAATATTTAATTTAACATTTTATTTGTTTAAATTAAAGTTAAAATTTCGAATATAAAATTTCAAAATTTAAAGCCTTACAAAAATTATGATAAAACTAAAATCAAAATAAAATTTATAAAATTTTGAAAATAATATTTAATTTAACATCCAATTAAATTAAAAAGAGAGAGAGGAGAGAGAGGGATTTGTGATGATGAGAGTGTATTGGGAAGAAGGAAAAGAGAGAGAGAAGAGAGAGGGATTTGTGATGATGAGAGTGTATTGGGAAGAGAGAAATGAGGGGAGGAGGGGTAGTTTGGTAAAAAAAAAAATTATAAAATAATGAGCAAGAACTGTTGTTCCAGCTTATTATGTTTGTACTAGAACTACTGTACCGAATAATTTTTGGTGCGTTTGGTAGAATAAGGGGGATATCCCCCTTATTCCTTGTTCTAGCCCCATTCCAAACCGGGCCTTTGGGTACAAAGGGCGGATATCTCCCCTTTGTACCCAAACCAAACAGCACCTATGTGATTATACCGAGGGCACTTAGATAGTATTTTGTGATCTTTTTGATCATTACATTAACTATAGCATGTATAGTCACATTGAGCTTGACAGTGATATGTGTTATGATACTCAGTAGGGATCGCTTCCATCGAGTGCCGCTCATATACTGTCCAGTGATATAGCAGAGACGGTAGCACATGTGTCGACGGAGCACATGCAGTAGTGTGGTTCAGGCAGTAGGCGAGCGCAAGTTTGACCGGACTGCTAAGTCGGTTGTTGAGATAGGGTCCTATAGCATTTCTTTATCAGTATTATAGTTGATGCACGCATTAGTCATTCTTGGTTTTGTTTCCCTATCTATTGTAGAGGCAGGATAGTCATAGTTTTTATTAGTTCAACACTTTTTATTACTATCATTCTGATAATCTCTATTTTGCTTCTAGTAGACTTAGCGGGTAGACTGTGGTTGTCGCCAATCGTACCCACTGGAAACTACTATTTAGTAGTTCTCATACTCTCTTGTGGATTGATTTTCAAAGCCCTCAGCGCCAATATCGGATCGAGATAAGAGGATCACACAGTAGTTAGCATCTCCTACCTGTGCACATGAGCGTTAGAGGCGGACTGCCAGCTAACTAGCTTTTGGATGTTATATTATACATTGGAACCAGCAAGACTAGGGTGATGGAATTTATATGGTATAAAATAAAACCGAATACATACTAATATTCAGGATCATAAATAAAACTGTAAAATAACTTATAAAGCACCATAGAGAAGAAATTCTTGATTAAACAGTGGAAGCAAGAAACAGCGAAAGCAAGAAATCCGATTGCAATACTAAACAGTACCGACCGAACTAGGTAATCGGGTTTCTCCTCCTTTCTCAGGCACTCTTCCGTATGGTGTGAATTTAATGGATAATCTTACCGGAATACACGAGTAGGTGGCAGGACCATTACTCCTTTATATAGATTCCAGATCGACTTCCCATCAAAATCTGATTAGGATTCTATTCAATTTAAATGGATGGGAAAGGAATAAGATATACTATATCAAGTAATTCTATATTTTTTAGGATTGATCTTATCTATAGTAAATCTAAATTTAAATATAATTAATTATGCCACATATATGAAATCCTAACATAGGGCTCTTTATTTGTATTTATGTTTTGAGAGTTGAGAATGTATGATTACTTGTACAGTGATAGTAGATGGTTGTTTAATTTAGTTTTATATTCTATTCTGATACATGTTTAGTTGCAACCTTTAAGATCCCGTTTGGTTCGAGGATAACGAATATTGGGATAAAATTTTTTATTCCTAAATTAGCTTACTATTCTGAGATAGTCAGGAATAAAAGTAAAATTGTATTTGGTTTGTTATGCTATTATTTTCAAAAATAACTAAAATTGTGCTTGATTAATTTTATACAATAGTACATAATAGTGAAAAAAAGTGATGGTTAAATTTAATATAAAATATAATTTAATAAAAATAATTTGTTATAAAAATAATTTATTATAATATCTTATAAAAATAATTTATTATAAATTATAATTTAATAAAAATATTTTTTGTTCAACTTCTACTTAAACTTAAATTTAATAAAAATAATTCATTATAATATTTAAGTATAATTTATTATAATATTTAAATTAAAATAATATGTATTAATATATATAATTACTAATTTTATAATAAAAATAATGTATTATAATATATAATAAATTATGTCCATATAATTTAGCTTTAATTTAATTTATAATTTTAATAAAATTTAGAATTAATTATTAGAATAACACTATTCCACCAAAATGGTAGAATAGTTTATCTCAAGTTATCATGGGACAATCGAGAATAGCAAGGTTTGACCAGAATAAAATATTCCGATCAAAAAACATATCGTTTGACAGAAATAGCGGGATAAAATAGATTATTCTCTCTTTATTCCTCAACCAAACGTTGCCTTAATAATTGTTTTATGCTAGTGGTAGACTCCTAGATTTGCTATAGGTTTCATTGGTTGTTTCATATGTGGAGAAAATTTTTGTACATACGGCAGATCTATAGACGTATTCCGGAGGCCTCCGCTGTGGACCCGGGGCGTGACACCTAATTTGCTTGGCCATTGAATCAGTTTTGCATTCAACTTTTATACAACACACAAATCACTATACTTAAACAAATTTTCTTATTCAATTCAACCACCAATTATCCAACAATATATAAAAATAGGTAAACAAACTCTCCAATGGAAAAAGACTGAATCAAAAGGCCAATGGCCCCATCAATAACAATCAGATGGATCGATAGGAATATTGATCATTCCATGGAACAAAATGTTTGCCCAAGGCGTCTGCCCGATCATATTAATTGAGTGTAAGAAACATAAATTTTGGTTGAATTAACCAATTAACGAACTTGCCAACTGATACTACTCTTTTTAATTTGAGTAACCCTATTGTGCTCTTATTCCGCGGTATAAATTTTGTTTTCTACTGCAAGAAATCTAGAAAAGAGAGTTACATACCCACTACGTTTTTGTGTAAAAAGATTGGGAATTTTCCTACAAAGTTTAGGGTCTCAAACATCATTTGTCCTACCATCAACAATCTTAGGGAACATATATTTACAATACTTCCCAACAATTTTAAGAAGATTTTGCAATTAGAATGTCATTAATCATATAAATTAATAATTTCGTGCAAAAAATTGGATCAGTTGTACACACAGGTACACCAATGTCAATTCGTACTGGCAAGTTGAATAAATTATTTCATATAAAAAAAATCCAGCATAAATTCATAATCTCTTACGGTCTTATCATATTAAAAAAAAAAAAAAAAAAAACCATTACTAGAGAGTTATCAACTTCTCTCTTTTTTTTTTTTTTTTTTTTTTTTTTTTTTTTTTTTTGACTCCTTAACTAATCTCTTTTTATTTCATCACTAGTAACCACTCTCATTCATTTCTACTTGCATTTGACCACATTCCACACATTGACCTAAACCTCTCAAAATTCGCATGAGTGCTAGTAGTATTAATTTTACCACTTTTTTTTCGAAGGAAATTTTAAAAAAATCTTATCATGATGGTATATGGTCACAACGGTGCCGATTTCTTTAGGAATACTGAAAAAGAAAAATACTTACTAGAAATTTTCAAAAGAAAAAAAAGAAGACAAATATTCCTAGATAGAACATACAATAACCAAGAATTTTAAGAATAAATAGCTTAAAAGCCTATCTCTATAGGACTTCTAAGTAGGATTTGAACAAACTACTGGGGGAGTAGTGACATTGTGGATTAAGGGTAGGAACTCAATATTACCAAAAATTTGCAATTTAAAAGGGAATTTCTAGGATAGGATCTTTTACTTACCTAGGACCTTAATCCCTCAGTGATTCACAGTTCATAGTGAGAGGGGAAACCTCATAGTGGCCTTTGAAGTCTAGGGATGAGGGACAACTTTTTTTCAGGGCGTGCCGCATGTGTGGATATGCACACTTGGTCGAAAAATGCACGTCTCTCTTTCCCGTGCAAATTTCATGAGGTAAGTAGATCTGGGTTATTGTTTCGACCTTATTATTTGCGCTACATAATTTTGGTGAATTTAAATTTTTTATTTTTATACTTTGTAAATTATATATTTTGGTTTTTCACTTGTAGGGTTTTTGGATCATAATTTTTTCAATTCAAAAGACCATATTTCTTAGCATTTTTTTTTTTTTTTTTTTTCTTTAGGGGCTAAAAGAGGTGATTAGGAGACGAGGGTTTTTTTTTTTCAAATTAATCCTCTAAAATATTATAATTAGCAAAATAATCCTGTATAAAATTTATTTGTGAAACTAATCCTACTTTCGTCAGATCAGCGCCACGTTGGAAAACCATTCAGAAGGCGGTGAATCGTTCACTGCCTTCTTAAAGGTGGTGAATGATTCACCGCCTTCAGCATGACCCTATTAAGGCGCTGAATCGTTCACTGCCTTCTAAAGACGGTGAACGATTTACCGTCTTTAACTATTTTTCTCTCCTTAGCCAATTTCAAACAAAATTGGCTAAGTTTCTTAAAGACGGTGAATCGTTCACCGCTTTTAAGACAAAGAATAAGGGGGTGAACGATTCATCGCCTTTCACTTCTCTTAAATGCGGTGAATGATTCACCGCCCTTAAGACAATACAGAACATTCACCGCCCTTAAGACAATACAGAACATTCACCGCCTTTAACTAGGCTAACATCAGGCAGAGTTTTTCTAAGTCAAAAAATTTGTACAAAATTTTTCACAACAACAAAATTTAAACTAAAAGCTTAACTACAATAAGAAATAACCACAACAATCAAAATTTAAATATAAAAGTTAACCACAATAAGAAATAACCGATGAGTAACAAAAAAAGTTCAGCATACCAAAAGGTTCAATACAAACTTTTATAAATATATGAACTAAAAATAGTAGCATGTACGATCTAAAACTCAATATTGAGCTCGTCCTCTTCCTCGACGTCCTTGGCCACGCCCTCGCCCACGCCCACGCTCACGCCCACGATGAACAACAACCTCAATAATGGGTATATCATCAAGAGGCTCGATGCATGCCATGTGATCAAGATCCTCGATAAGAGTGCCCTCATCATGCTTAGAAATCTCCTGAATCTCCTGTGGCTGTGGTCGGTCACCCTCGAAAGCGGCCGGTGTAGATACAGGTAAGTGCTACGATGATGACGAGGTATGACGATGTGAATACATCGAAGCAAGATAAGTATGTGATACTGGCGGTGGAAGCGACTCTGAAGTAGAAGGAAATGTCGTAGGGGCCTGAATAGGAGGAGATGGAGAATAAGTACGTGATATTATGCTCTCAGTTTGTGAAATTTGAGAATGCTCTCGATTTGAATAATATCATCGCTCTCATATGAAAAAACACTCTAAGAGATATACATGTATGTGCGAGAGTGACGGCGAGGAGAGAGGACAGCGACAGCAACAACGGACGGCGGACGACGATGGCGGAAGTTTCAGGGATGAGGGATGAGGGAGAAAAGAGAGAGAGAGAGGAGAGAGAGAGAGAGAGAGAGAGAGAGAGAGAGAGAGGGAGAGAGAGAGACCTCTCTCAGTGAGAGAGAGACAGTGAGAGTGAGAGAGAAAGAGAGGGGTTTGGGGTCAACGAGTTTTGGCGACGGCGAGGCGACAACGAGAGAGACAGTGAGAAACAATGAGATAGAGAGGGGGGTTTGGGGTCAACGACCTTCGGCGACGAATGGCTACAGCGAGGCAACGACTACGGCGACGGTGGAGACTGTAGAGAGTGGGGAGAGTGAGAGAGGACTGTGCAGTGCGGGGTGAAGAGAGGTGATGGAATAGTAAGAAAGGCGGTGAATTGTTCACCGCCTTCTTCTTTGTCTTAAAGGTGGTAAATAATTTATCGCCTTTAAAACACTTAGCCAATTTTCTTTTGAAATTGGCTAGGTTGGGAATATATAGTAGAAGGCGGTGAACGATTCACCGTTTTCTTCAATGTCTTAAAGACGGTGAACGATTCACCGCCTTCTTCTATGTCCTAAAGGCGGTGAACGATTGACCGCCTTTAAGAGAAGTGAAAGACGGTGAATCATTAACCGCCTTATTCTTTGTCTTAAAGACAGTGAACGATTCACCACCTTTAAAGAGACTTAGCCAATTTTGTTTGAAATTGGCTAAGAGGGGGAAAAACAGTTAAAAACGGTGAATCGTTCACCGTCTTTAGAAGATGGTGAACGATTCATCGCCTTTGTGGTAAAAATAAGCCGTCAGGTTGGCCATAGAGCACTTTCTACAATTTATTTAGAGGAACTTTAGTTCCAATCACATCCCTATAGTGAGTATTGCTCTGTGTAGTGGTTGAGGTTGAGCTAACGGCTCTTAATGGAATTTGAGGCGATAATTTTTGCGAGATGTGGCTCTACACATATCCCTGGAGGAGACCACCTATATAAGAGTATTCGTATACGGTCGCGACTATAAGATGTGTTACGGCATTTTGGTCTTGGCATATTTCGTGAGTCTTGTCAGTGAGTTGAGTCAGAGTCTTAAAGGGATCAAATTGTCAATCAGCAATCAAAGACTTAGAGAAGATTCAACAAGAGCTCAAGTTGACACTCAGTGTCTTGAGTCTTGAAGATTGAAGTTGAAGAATTGTGGATCAGTTACATCAATCTCAAGAAGAAAGTATTCAAGAGGATCAGGTATGTTTAACTAAATAATTGTGGTGATCCGAATACTTTCTTATAGTGTAGAAACACTTGGATGAATTTTTATTTGCATAAAAATCAAAAACTGGACATGGGACATGTTCAGGATCCGGATCAGATCTTGCAATCCGGATCCCGAAGGGTACTTGTTCATTGGCAATTTCAATCCGGATCCTAGGCCATTCCGATCCGGATCCCGAACATGGGACTTTGCTGAATTGCATGAACGATCCGGATCGGACCTTGCAATCCGGATCCCGAACCCTTGGTTTTCTGGAATCGTCAATCTCGTTACGACGATCCGGATCGCAGTAAATCCGATCCGGATCGCCGTCCTGAAAATTTCCAGATAAGGTATGTTTTTGATTCTTATCTCTTTCCAAAGGTTTCTAAACTATAAATAGACACTTAGGGTTTCTCAAAAACGCTGGGGAAGCGACGGCCGATCTTTTTATAAAACTCTTGAGAGCAACCCTAGAGGCTAGGTTTTCATCGTTCTTCTTTATAGCCTCTTTTAGGTCAATTCGATGGTTCTTTCAAGAACATATCTTTTGTCGAATTGATCTAATCTTTGCTTAGAGATTTCTTCTACGGTTCTTCATTGATAATCTAAGCAAAGGATCACCATCGAAGTCAATATTCTTATCGACTGAGTTTGCGTCGTGGATTCGACGTGGCATCGTGGATTCGGTGTGCTAAAGGCGTTTCGTGGATTCGAAGCGTGCGTTCGTGGATTCGAACGTGAGCAGTGGACGGGCAAAACGGTGGAGCGCGAGGTCCAAGAAATTGAAGGAGGGGTTAAATCCGTGGAGACGGTAATCACCTTGTTATTCTTCTTTTCTTAGGGATTGTTATTGCGCGGATATCCAACCGGTCAGCGCAAGGTCCGAAGAAGCTGAAGGAGGGGTTGAGTCCGTGGAGTCGGTAATCACCTTGTTATTCTTCTATTCTTAGTGGATTGTTATTGCGTGTTGGTCCCGTGGTTTTTCTCCTGGATTGGAGTTTCCACGTAAATCTCGGTGTGCTGTTTTTATTTTCCGCATTGGTTTTTATTTTGCACTGAGATTGAGTTTTTAAGTATTACACCTATTCACCCCCCCCTTTAGTTGTTTGATAGTACCTATTTAGATCCTTTGGGATTAATAACTCAACAATTGGTATCAGAGCGGGTTTTAGATTTATCTATCATGTTGGGTGAAAGTGGTAATATTTTTAGACCTCCTCTTTTTGATGGGACTAATTATGCTTATTGGAAAGTGCGGATGAGAGCTTTTCTCATCGCAATTGATGAGCGGGTATGGCAATCCGTGGAATACGGTTGGGTGCATCCTGTTGAGGAAGTAGGAAATTCTACTACCCCAAAACCTCGCTCTAGATGGTCCAAAGAGGAATTTGAAAGATCTTCTTACAATGGGAAAGGTATGAACGCTTTATTTAATTCTCTTTCCTCGACTGAGTTCACACGAATTTCCGCGTGTGAAACCGCGAAGGAAATTTGGGATATTCTCAAAATTACACATGAGGGTACTAATCTTGTAAAAATTCAAAAGCTCCAGATGCTTACAAGTCAATTTGACTCTATTCATATGGAAGAGCATGAATTGTTTACAGATTATTACACTAGACTTCAAGATGTAATAAATACATGTGCTAATTTAGGAGAAAAGATCCCGGAGTCGAAAATTGTAAGAAAGATACTTCGGACTCTTCCGGAACGGTTTAGGGCAAAGGTTACCGCCATTGAAACCGTTAGTCATCCGGATGAGATGAGTGTAGAGGAATTAGTAGGTGCTTTGCAAACATATGAGATGACTTTTCCTACTAATCAAGTTTCTTCCAAGTCTTCTTCTAAGCTTACAGGTATTGCATTCAAATCAACAAAGGAAGAAGATAGCGAATCAAGTTCCGACGATGAAATCTCTTTTGCCGATTTTGAAGAACAATTGGCGCGGATCGTAAAGAAATTTCGTCGGAAATTTTGGAAGAATCGAACCGATGGATCTTCATCCACGAAACCTTCTAAAGGATCATCGGGTTCTAAATCCTCTAACCTCAAAAGCTTTGCAAAACCTTCTAAAGAAAAAGAAAAAGATGATTTCGAAGGGGAAATCCAATGCTATCGATGCAAAGGCTACGGCCATTTTTCAATGGATTGTCCTTCTAAGAAATCATATAAAAAGAAGGCTTTGCAAGCGAAAACTTGGGACGATTCTACTTCTAATGAATCAACCTCAAGTAAAGAGGACAAAGGAAAAATCGTTGCTTCTCATGCCTCTCATTTTCCCTCTTTTAATAATTGTTTATCATCTTTAGTCACTGACTCTACTCCTTTGATTTTGTATGAAACATCAACAATCGGCGGAGAGTCATCAAGTGAGGGGGAGTCGGACGAGGAAGAACTCGTTGAGGCATATCAACAACTTCTTGCGGAATCTAAGAAGATGGCCAAACATATCAAGAAGTTGAGGAAGCAACGACTTGAAAATCAAGACGAGAATCATGCTTTAAAGATCAAACTTCATGATCTCGAGGAGGAACGAGAGCTTTTATTGGATAATAATAAAATCCTCCAAGAAAAGATAAATCAATCGGAAACGGTCGTTAATTCCCATATTAACAAGATTGATTTTCTTGAAAAGCAGTTTGAGGAAATTCATGTCACCAATCAAGCATTGACCAAGCAAGTTCATCAACTTAAATCCGACATACAAAGGATTTCAACCGGTTCCAAGAAACTTGAATGTATGTCCGGATTAGGTCAAACAAGCAAGGTTGGTTTGGGATTCAAAAAGAACCAAACTGTGAAGGCTTCAAGTTCCACAACTAAATTGAAAGGAAGAACTTGTCACCTATGTGGACTTGAAGGACATTTGGTGAAGAATTGCCCGAAAAAGAGAAAGAAGAGTCCTTCGGCAACTTCATCTACGGAGCGAACTCAACGGAATCAAAAGACACATCAAGTCAAAGGAGTTCACTCAACCCACCAAAGGTCCGAGCCACAACATCAATCATTCAAGTGGATCACTGCGAGGCAAAGACCTAAGGTGGATCAACAGTCAAAGCGGACAACCCCCGGCCACAACGAATCAAGACAACCCAAAATCCAGCGATTTTGGATTCGGAAAGGTGATATCTTTCCTTGTCTTAAGTTCTAAATAGCTTATGACTGTATGTAATGCTTTGATTAGTTTTCCTTTCATATTTTTCTTAATCTTTGCATTACATGTTTCTCAATGCTCTTCGTTTTTATACTTTGTTTTTGAACAAAAGGGTTTTTACTGAACAAGTGCATTGAATAAAAAGGGCTTCACTTTTATTCACTCCAAATTAATTTTATTTGGATTATCAACTTTACTCCTTAATCATAATCTTGAAGATACTTCATTATAGGAGTTTTTGATTTTATAAGCATCAAATTTTAGAAATCATGTGTGATCTTTAGATGCTTAATCTATCTCGGTTGTGTGAATTCATTGTGATAAACGTGAGACAACCGATAGACTAAAATTTGGGATTTAATTCTTTCACGTAAGAGATTGCATTCTTTCAAGGGTATTGAAATGATTTGCAAAAGATGTGGAAAGAGTTACATCCGAAAGGAGTGTGAAAACTACCACCACATGTAGGAAAGAGCTGCCACCCCGGTCGTCCGGTTTGTGTGTGAAGCTACCACATGTTATGGATGCTTGATAGTATTTTATGAGAAAATCTTTAGTTGAAGCATTTGGAGATTTATATGCAAAACTCTTATATTTTGAACAATCTCCTGGTTGGTATAAGGTGGGATAGTTTAAAGATGCTCAAAGAGCCACCCTTAGGTATTTTAGTGCTTATCTCAATTTGAAAGGGTAGAATTCAAGATTGATGTCGTTTGGAAATCTCCGTATGTCATCTTTGTAAATCCGTTACATCTTGATAGACTTTGGATCTCAATATTATTTTTGATGACTTGTGTTTGATGAATATAACATGAAAAACGGTTTATAATGTTTTACCTTTATTTTTCATGATTTTGGAGTAAATCTTTTTAATTTTGTGAAATTAATTGGATTGAATGACATCTGTGTGAATTCACAGTTTAAAGCACTTAAATTGATTTCTTGATGGAATACAAATCGGTATTTGAAAAGATTCTAAAATCTGGATTTGTTTCAAAAAATTATTTGATTTTTGCTTTCTGGTACCGGTACGCAATCTGCATTTTTGTTATATACCAGAACTGAGCTTTTATCTCTCTTTCTCCATGAACTAATTTTGTTAGTAATTTCCTTTTGTCTAGTATGTTCACTGTTTGACAATTTGTGACAAAAAGGGGGAGAAGAGAAATGACGGAGATGAGATCATCAAGAGAGGACAAACGAAACGAAAATGGAAAAATGGAGGAGAACGGAAAATGATGATCGTACCACAAAGGGGGAGAACATAGATGCTCAAGAACATGGAAAACATGTTAGAGATGCTCAAGATAGGGGGAGACAAAGAAAAAATTGAAAGAGCAGAAAAACAAAAGAACCAAAAGGAAGACGGATCAAACGTAGGATTTTAATTTCTAACAACTAACGTTTGATTTTGTTTGGAGTTTTGTTTTGCAGGAATTACATCACTTTAAGACTCCAAGTCCTAAGTCATAGAGTATGTTCTAGGACTGTTTGGTTCAAATGTAATTTTGTATTTATTGGATCTTTCACGCAAAGAAAATCAATGTTTTGGTGATGACATTGATTTTCAATTTTTTGGTTTAAGATGAGTGACTTGAGCGCCTTTATGTATTTTTGGGTTTTGTCACGAAATTGCCAAAGGGGGAGATTGTTACGGCATTTTGGTCTTGGCATATTTCGTGAGTCTTGTCAGTGAGTTGAGTCGGAGTCTTAAAGGGATCAAATTGTCAATCAGCAATCAAAGACTTAGAGAAGATTCAACAAGAGCTCAAGTTGACACTCAGTGTCTTGAGTCTTGAAGATTGAAGTTGAAGAATTGTGGATCAGTTACATCAATCTCAAGAAGAAAGTATTCAAGAGGATCAGGTATGTTTAACTAAATAATTGTGGTGATCCGAATACTTTCTTATAGTGTAGAAACACTTGGATGAACTTTTATTTGCATAAAAATCAAAAACTGGACATGGGACATGTTCAGGATCCGGATCAGATCTTGCAATCCGGATCCCGAAGGGTACTTGTTCATTGGCAATTTCAATCCGGATCCTAGGCCATTCCGATCCGGATCCCGAACATGGGACTTTGCTGAATTGCATGAACGATCCGGATCGGACCTTGCAATCCGGATCCCGAACCCTTGGTTTTCTGGAATCGTCAATCTCGTTACGACGATCCGGATCGCAGTAAATCCGATCCGGATCGCCGTCCTGAAAATTTCCAGATAAGGTATGTTTTTGATTCTTATCTCTTTCCAAAGGTTTCTAAACTATAAATAGACACTTAGGGTTTCTCAAAAACGCGGGAGCGACGGCCGATCTTTTTATAAAACTCTTGAGAGCAACCCTAGAGGCTAGGTTTTCATCGTTCTTCTTTATAACCTCTTTTAGGTCAATTCGATGGTTCTTTCAAGAACATATCTTTTGTCGAATTGATCTAATCTTTGCTTAGAGATTTCTTCTACGGTTCTTCATTGATAATCTAAGCAAAGGATCACCATCGAAGTCAATATTCTTATCGACTGAGTTTGCGTCGTGGATTCGACGTGGCATCGTGGATTCGGTGTGCTAAAGGCGTTTCGTGGATTCGAAGCGTGCGTTCGTGGATTCGAACGTGAGCAGTGGACGGGCAAAACGGTGGAGCGCGAGGTCCAAGAAATTGAAGGAGGGGTTAAATCCGTGGAGACGGTAATCACCTTGTTATTCTTCTTTTCTTAGGGATTGTTATTGCGCGGATATCCAACCGGTCAGCGCAAGGTCCGAAGAAGCTGAAGGAGGGGTTGAGTCCGTGGAGTCGGTAATCACCTTGTTATTCTTCTATTCTTAGTGGATTGTTATTGCGTGTTGGTCCCGTGGTTTTTCTCCTGGATTGGAGTTTCCACGTAAATCTCGGTGTGCTGTTTTTATTTTCCGCATTGGTTTTTATTTTGCACTGAGATTGAGTTTTTAAGTATTACACCTATTCACCCCCCCCTCTAGTTGTTTGATAGTACCTATTTAGATCCTTTGGGATTAATAACTCAACAAGATGTGGGTTGTCCATAGAAATTCTTATGAAAAATCAAGGTACTGTGCATAACCTTTAACGCACAGACTCACGGCGGAGAATTCTGTATTGTGTGTGGGGTAGCTGAAGCCAGGGTCAAAAGAATATAGTTCAAGACCTAGTTCACTCCAATTCTTTCTAATGAAAGCTGCTTACACTAAGTGAGGTTAAAGCAAGAAAAAATATTCAAGTTCCTATAGCCTCAGGTTGGAAGTTATGCTTGAGGAAGAATAAAATCACAGTTTACATAGCGTCTAGTTGGAAGTTAGGCTAAAGCAAGAATTACAAGTTCCCATAGTTGCAAGTTGGAAGTTAAGCTAAAGTAAGAAGAAAATACAAGTTCACATAGCCTTAGGTTGGAAGTAATGCTTGAGAAAGGAAAACAACTAGTTTACATAGACTCTAGTAGGAAGTTAATCTAAAGCAAGAAAGAATATCCAAATTCACATAGCCTCAGGTTGAAAGTACTAATTAAGCAAGACAAATTGAGAAAGTTTACAGTCTCAGATTGGAAATAAATCTAAACCAAGAAAAAAATAAAAGTTGACATAGCCTCAAGTTGGAAATTATGTTAAAGCAAGAAAAAAATTTAAGTTCACATAGTCTCAGGGTGGAGGTTATAATAAAGTTAACTTGGTCGCAGATTGGAGGTAAAGCTAAAGCGATGAGAAGTTGGCTCGGGTGTCAAGGGTTAAAAGTGTGGTGTCCCGAATTTTTCGCGGGATTTGACCGTGTGGTTGGCGGTGCAAAACACCTATTTTTGGTGTATTGAGTGCGTTGTGCGTCAAATGGATGCCAAAAACGGACTCAGCGCGCGGAAACAGTCGAAATTGATTATTTTCGGGCGAATTCGGGCTTACGGGCCGAATTTGCGGGTGGGCCAGTCCACGGCCCACCGCGTGTGCATCGAGTGCGGTGAACCCGCGCCGTGCCACATGTCGCACTGCGGTTGGCCGGGCGCGGAGACCAAGGCGATGTGGCGGGAGCAGAGGGGCGGGTGGGCGGCGCCACGCGGCAAGCCCGCGTTGGGCGTGCCGCCCGAGGTGCGTTGACGCGGGGCGCTGTGCAGCGTGGGCACCACCACGTGGCGGGGCTCCGTTGGCGCCCGCTCCGCGCGAGGCGGAGCGCGCAGCGGGCACGCTGACGCGGGTGCACCAGCTGGCAGCCCTCAGTTGGCCGGCTACTGTGCGTAGCCCTTTTTGGGCTATTTAAGGCCCGAAACTTCTCTCTTTTTCCCTCCTTTCTCCTCTTTGCTCTGCCTAAAAATCGTGGGAGCGTGAGGAAAATCGTGGGGGATTTTTAGAGTGCCGTGGAGTGCGTCGTCTGTGCCGTGGGACGCGCCGTTTGTGTTGCGGGCGCACCGTTTGTGCCGTGGTGCGTGTCGTTTGCGACGTGGAGAGCGTACGAAGTGTTCCACGAAGCCGAGCGGTCGTGTGTTCGCCCATTTGTCGGCGCGTCGGTTTATGGTAGGTGTCGTCTCATGTTTTGTTCTGTTTTTCGGCACAGTTCTTAGATTTTGTTTTTGGGGTTTTGTCTTTGAACTCTGTGCCCTGGTTCTATCAGGGACCGTTGTTGGAGGTGCCGGTTGCCGCGCAATTTTACCGCTGGACTTTTCGGGGTGTACTGTTCGCGCGTGGCGGGCACCGTTGCGCTTTCTATCGAAAGTGAACGTTTCTGCGGGAGCCCAATTGCAAGTGTCTACAAACAATTGGTGGCAAACCGAGGTGGGTTGGATTTTTCTCCAAGTCTGCGGATTTTTTTCTAATTCTAGTGTTGTAGATGTTAGCATGCTAGAATAGGTGCTACTATTGATGTTTATAGAATTATTGAACTTTGACTAGCACCCTGTCATATGATTGCATGTATTCAACCAGACTGCTAGAAAACTCTCACTTGGGCTAGATTCTTTCATATTCTAGTTTTCACCTCTTGCATCTCTTTTTCCTGGACTTATAGTGTTTCCTCGCTCGGATAGTGGGCCGAGTAGTCGGGTTAGTGTGGGATGCATGTTGCACACGTGCCTGGGGGCCGAGTGGAGTCTGGTAGCTATGGTTAGTGTTGTGCTAGTGTTGGGAGCCGTTGGGTAAACGGTGGTCCCGGGTTGTCGTGTATTCTCCGACCGTTGTCATTAGCACTGTGTTGTGATAGTGTTGAGCTGCTGATAGTAGGACCTTGAACCCGGACTATTTTTGGACACACATAATTTTAGTAAACAAATGTTTTTCCTTCTGGATTTCGAAGGGTCGCCGGAACCTGTTCTTATTTGATGGGGTGAAGGCATGAGCCCTTCGGGGTTTGAAAAAGTAAAACTTATTTTTAACTGATTTTCTTAAAGAATTAAAATTCATTAAATTGGGTTTCACAAATCATAATGGTTTTCGAAAATAACTGTCATTTCTTCTTACAAACTTCCTCACCCGAGAGGGTTGAGTGATCTGGGTTCTAGGGGCTGTTTTCTTGTTTTGGGACGGAAGCTACGGGGGCTGTGCCTAGAATCTGTTCTTGTTTGATATGGTTGTAAATGCTAGTCTCCCGGAACTTTCGGACCCTAATTGGTTCCCTCCGGATGTTTTAACTGAGAGAGCTGATTTCCTGGGGATCGAGAATTTCAAAAGGTTGAGCTTGGAACCTATTCTTGTTTGATTGGGGTTCTAGGCACCGGCCTTTCGAGATTCTCGGACCCTTGTTGTGTCAGTTGGTTTTTTCTTGTCTGTGAGTCGATTGGTTTGTTCTGGGAACCGTTTGGTTGACGGTGGTCCCTAGCTGTGGAGTGTCTCCGGTAGATGTTATTAGTGTTGAATTATTATTATATTTCTGATCTGATTGATCGTGGATTTGGACTATAGCCTGCATGAGCCATATTGAGCTCGACAGAGATGCGCGGATACTTTTCTCGGTGGGGTCGCGCCCCTCGAGTGCCACTCCGGAGTTGGACCTGTTACTTTATTATTGCGACTTGTCGACGCAGTCCGTGTGGGACGCCCTACGTAAGTCCAGTCCTCCGTGGATGTAATGACAGTAGGTGGGCGCAGGTTTGACTGGACCCTATGTGGCAGTCACTGTGATTGGATTGATTGAGTATATTGGGTTAGAGTCGATGCATCATTTTCATCTATATCACCCATTGAGCATTGTAGATAGAGGCATGATAGCTGTAGATTTCTTTCCAGCTTATCTTTACATTATTACAGTTTTCCTGTTATCTTATGCCTCTAGTAGACTTAGTGGGCAGACCGTTGGTCTTGGAGACGGTACCTACTGAGAATTACGTGACGGTGTAGTTCTCATACCCTCTGTTGGTGACAGATTTTTCAGAGGCATCTACCCCTGTTCCTACTCCTGTTGTTGCGCTAGTTGATCGAGGTAAGGGAGTCGCGAGCTAGTTCCCTACCCGTCTTTGGAGTATAGCTGTACCTATTTTTGGAGCTTTGTAGTGCAGTCTGCTCGATCATTATAGATAGTTGCTGTTGAGAGCTTTATTTCTGAGAAACTCATGTTGTGAGGTTTTGACTTGTACTTTTTGGAGTTGTATTTTTATATTTCAGTAGTTTATTTTTCAGCTTTGATATCTGTATAGCCATAGTATTATCTTTTGCAGGTTAGACGCTTCGTCTATACGGGGCTTCCCGTATGGGCGGCGAATCTGTTGGCGGGCCCGGGTCGCAGTTTCGACCCTAGGGCGTGACAAAAAGTGTGGATGGTGGCTGCAGTACTTGGTGTATCTTCTCCCCTACCATTCACACTTGTCGCTCTTTAACTCATCATTGCCATTTTGACTAACCTGTTCGAAAAGCGACGAGTTAATGTCTACAAGCCACAAGATAATCGATGAATTGGCTCAGGTGTCAAGGGCGGCAAGTATAGATGGTGGCTGTAGTTGCATTGCAGTATCTGCCCCCCTATCATTCAAACTTGTCGCTCTTTAACTCATCATTGCCAATTTGAGCAACCTGTTCGAAAAGCGATGAGTCAAGGTGTATAGGCAACAATTTAACCGATGAGTTGGCTCAGGTGTCAAGGGTGGCAAGAAAAAAAAAGAAAGTTTACATAGCCTCGGATTGGAAGTAAAAGTTCACATAGCCGCTGGTTGGAAGTTATGCTTGAGCAAGAAAAAAAATCACAGTTTACATAGACTCTGGTTGGAAGTTAAACTAAACCAAGAAAAAATATTCAAGTTCACATGGCCTCAGGTTGAAACTAAAACTAAAGCAACACAATTTGAGAAACTTTACATAGCCTCAGATAGAAAGTAAAGCTAAAGTAAGAAGAAAATAAATGATCAAATAGTCTCAGGTTGGAAATTATGCTAAAGCAAGAAAAAAATCAAAGTTCACATAGTCTCTAGTTGGAAGTTATAAGAAAGTTAACTTAGCCGCAGGTTGGAAGTAAAGTTAAAGTGATGAGAAGTCGGCTTAGATGTCAAGGATTAAAAGTGTGGATGGTGGCTACAGTACTTGGTGTATCTGCCACCCTACCATTCACACTCGTCACTCTTTAACTCATCATTGCCAATTTGACTAACTCGTTCGAAAAGCGACGAGTCCAGGTCTATCGGCAACAAGATAACCGATGAGTTGGCTCGGGTACTAAGGTAGAATTAGTATTCATGGCGGTTGCAAAATAGTATGTATTTGCCCCCCAACCATTCATTCGTAAAGCCTTTAGCTACATCATATATACTTCACCAATTTTTTTCTGAACCATAACATGCTTGCAGGTTGGATGATAAGTTAAAGAAAAGAGAACTCATACATATGAACAGAAGCTACAGGTTGCAAGGTTTATTAAACATGTTCATTAGAACCTAAGCTATAGATATGAACATAGTAATTAAAAAGATTTTAGCATATAATACATAGCAGATAGCTAATGAAAATTATAAATAGTGCATAATAACATACTAATTAAAACATACAAATTGAAATAGCCAATGTCCTGAATATAGAAAATATGTTAAGGCATGTTGCATACAAGGCTACCCATGCACACAAAATATATGTTAAGGTCTTGCTAATCAAAAATAGTAGCAAAAAGTGCAAGACCACAAAAAGCACAACATTAATGGATAGTCGCAGTTATCTAATTTGGAGGAAAAGATAGTCCTTCGGGAGGGTTGGAGGGTGCATTAGAAGGGAAGGATGGTGCTACTGGAGGTAGTGTTGATGCGGTAGGAGAGAAGAATGCGGCTACTGGTTGGAAAGAGCATGCTGCAGGAGTATAGGATGCAGATGGTGTTGGAAAGAATGGTGCAGCTGGTGGAAAAGAAGGTGCAATAGACCTTTGTGTCGCAAACATCTACTGCTTGCAAATTTGACAGTCGATCCATATATATAAAAGTTCACCACTCAATATCATAAAGATTGGTCGATTGCGCTCATCTTTCAAAGCCTCACAGGCAGCTAGTAGACCATCGGGAGACAAATGGGCAACACTACTTAATCTCTCCATACACTCTTCTATGAAGTGAACTTTCTGTCGTGCTTGTAGCTCACGTTGCATTATGGTTTGTGCAATTTTCGTTCTTTTTCTCCCTAATTCAACAAGCTCACACATAGCTTCATATCGACTATCAACTTTCCTTCGACGGTTTGAAGTTGGTGTGGGATTGGTGGTGACACATGAACCCTTTTTATCGATAAAGTCGGGCCAGAGGCACTATTAGTGTACTACGTTGTTAACTTAACTAGAGTGGATGTGCGGGAAGTTGAATTTGCATCATTAGCATCCTCCAAATTCTTTCCTAAGCTTTCTGTATCAAGCCGTTGTGTAGCGGTGAAGATGAAGAGGTGCCACGAGCATCGTCGACATCCATTTCCGAAGTAATTAAACCCATGCCTTCCGGTTGCAGTCGCCTTTTCGGATAAGAACTCTATAGCTTGAAATAAAGGAAATGCCTTATCCTTGCATTTTGCATATGCCGAATTTTCCTAGTATTGAGACAACAAATATAATTATAAGTACATGTGATATTTTTTGAAGAAAAAAATATTTGTAAATAAAGTTGTAATATAACATACTGTTATGATCGCTTCCTAATCGCTTAGGTCACCGGCAGTTGGAATATTGCGTGTGTAATCCCACATCCATCCGCTTTTGTTGGCTAATGTTTGATAAGTCAAATACTGATGTTTCAAAACTTTCAAATGATTTTGCAAATGAACTCTAGTAAAACTAAATTTAGTCCTCTCGTCGAAGTCATGAGCCATCCTAGTCTATGCTAACGGGGTAAAACATCCATTCACAAAGTTTCCAATAGTATGCTCCTCTGCCATTAAGTTCAACATTATAGAGTCAATTATTTTAGTCTGGGTAGAAGATCGTACTCTACTTTTCGATGGCTCTTGCATAGGGCAATCTAAACTTTGGCTATCAGTTGAGGGGATATCAATAATAAGGGCTTTGTATTTACCAAAATGATGAACCGTCGTTCTCGGAGGAGCCATCTGAGATGAATAGTAAAAAAAATAGATTTATAAAACAAACACATGCCACTTGGTTCACTAAAATCTCAAAAGAGATTATTTTTTAAAAGGTTCAGGGAAAACGTTCAATAAGACATTCATAACCGCTGAAATAGTTTAAAAACCATGCCATCTTGCCATGGATACCAATCAATCTCTTGCCCTTACAATATTGCTTAATTTTTTTTTTCTCGTTCCATCAATTTGAACATGTGAATATCCGAATCCAACTAATTTCGATTGATAAGTTCTCGCCTTTACATCGTTGCTTTATTTCATGTGCAACTGAAATTTATTTCAGCTTCAAAAGGTTGAACTGATTATTTCAATAAGTTCTCTTAGCTTCAGCTTTTCTTCCAACTTGAGGCTATGTTATAATTCTTACTATACGTTGAAACATGAAAACAAATAGTAATAAAAAATATTACTATCCACTTGATACAATACTCACAATAATATTAAATGGATCAAAAGAATACTAAAAATTTTGAAATTAACAAAGTTACAAATTAATGAAAAGAGATAGCAACCTCGGCTTTAGGTTCAACAAAACACAATAAAAAAAAAAAATGCAAATTTAAGTAGAAAGCTTGTATTATAAAATATAACACTATATAGAAGAATACTATATATTACAATATATGATAAAAGGGAGAACCGAATTAGACCTCAAACACATGGGGCATTAAATAACAAATTTGTAACTACAGACAAATACAATAATCTCATGAGTAATTAAAGAAAAAAAAATTGAAATATCTTAAATTTAGTAAACAAATATATGAAATTAATAGGATAGAAGATTTGGTAATGTACATCTAATACATTAATAAGTATTCAAGTTTGTCTCACCTCAATTTTCTTTCAAATCTGTTGGGATCACAAGAGCATATGCTCAAAAACCGACAAAGATGATAACTGCAGCCACACAAATACTCAGAGAAAAATTTATAGAGAGGGTTTTTGTCACGCCACGGCGTCGAAACTGCGACCCGGGCTCGCCAACAGATCCGCCGCCCATACGGGAAGCCCCGTATAGACGAAGCGACTAACCTGCAAAAGATTAACTATACTATACAGATATCAGAACTGAAAGTAAACTGCTGAAAATGAAAATATATCCAACTCAAAATCCTCCCCAAAATACATAAATCTCTCAAGCAGTAAAATAAAATACAACTCTATACCTCACTACAAAGGTCTCTCAACATGAACTCTCAAAAGTAAAGGGGTACATCTACTCTCTGGACGACGACGACTGGTAGGGATCTATCTCGCGACTCCCTTACCTCGATTAGCCGGATCAGCAACTGGAGCAGCAGGAACAGGAGTAGAAGTCCCTGTGGGAAAAGACACCACGACGGGTGTGAAACTACGTCCCAAGTAGTTCTCAGTGGGTGCCGCCAACAAGCCCGACGGTCTGCCCACTAAGTCTACTAGAGGCATAAAGTAACAATATAAAACTAAAATGAAAGGGCTGGAAAAGTAACTCTAGAGCTACTATGCCTCTATCTAGATGCTCAAGGAGTGGAACAGATGGAAACATGATGCATCTACTAACTCCCAAAGTACAGTCACCCAATCTACACTGACTGCCGCATAGGGTCCAGTCAAACCTGCGCCCACCTACTACCGCACATCCTCAACAGGACGGGTCAACCGTAGGGTGTCCGTGACTGCCAAAACTGGGCTAGCCAGAGGGACTGCGTCGACAAGTCGCGATAGCAAGTAACAGGCCCAACTCCGAAGTGGCACTCGAGGGGTGCGACCCCACCGAGGAAAGTATCCGCGTATCTCTGTCGAGCTCAAATGGCTCATGCAGGCTATAGTCCAAACCACGATCACAAGATCGACTAACAACACCAACGCTCACTCACAGGCTGGAAAATCACACAGCCGGGGGCCACCGTCCACCAGACGGCTCCCACAACAGAACACTAAACTCACAAAAAAGACTGACACCATAAGGGTTCGGAGACCCGATAGGCCGGTGCTAAGAACCCTATCAAACAAGAACAGACTCTAGGCTCCGCCTATCGAAGTTCCCGACCCCCTTATAGTTCGGGAACACAACAATCTCATAACTACACGCAGAAGACACCAACAGGGCCCGAAAGTCCTGGGAGACCTACACCTACAACCCTATCAAACAAGAATAGGTTCCAGGCTCGGCCCCCGTGGCTTTCGTCCCGACAAAGGAACGGCCCCTAGAACCCAGACCACTCGAATCCTTTCGAGTGGGGAGATTTACAGGAAAAAGGTGACATTTGTTATTGAAAACCGTTTTCACTCAACCCACACAGGGTGAGGATTAAAAGTAGTACCCTTTTTGAAAAGCTATCTTGTTCTGAGAAGAGATCCATTTTTAATGTTTTTTAGTTCTTTTTAGAAAAATAGTTAGAAAACAAATGTTTTACCCAAACCCCGAAGGGCTGATGCCTTTGTCAAAATCAAACAAGAACAGACTCCAGCGGCCCTTCGATGCTTGGAAGAAAACATTGGTAGACTAAAATCATGTGTATGTCGAAAAGGGTTCTGGGTTCTAGGTCCTGCTAACACTGGTACACTACTGCCACTAACACAGTGGCGACAACCCAAACCGGGAAAAACAAGACCTCCCGGGACCACCGTTTACCCCAAACGGTTCCCGATACAGACAAGCGATCCACTACATCTACCAGACTCCACTCTGCTCCCAAGCACGAGTGCAAATGCAACCCACACTAAAAAGAAGTCCCGACCGCTCGGCCCACTATCCGGGCGAGGATAACACTAAGTCCAGGAATGAAACATAATGTGTGGATGTCTAAACATAAATAACCCTAGCCCAAGTGAGGGTTTTCTACTGGTCTGGTTACACATACAACATATGACGGGGGTGCTAGGTCAGGTTCCAAGATAATAAATATTTAACAGGTGGTAGGAAGCAGAAGAGATCATACGATCATCAGATAAATACAAAGAATATTAACATTCAAATTCTAGCATGCTACCAAGTCCAATCACTATCATGCATGATTCTATATCAATAGAATTAGTGCGCAGTCCATAGATCCTGAAAGCGAAGCCACCCACCTGAAGGTGCTAACTGTCCGGAGTCGTACAACTGAGAATACCCAGAAATAGCTATCTCTGCTCACCCACCAATCCAACAATACAGGAGCAGTGTTCAATACTTCCTGGGTACAAAAATACAACCCAAAGTTACACTTAATTCCATAAAATCCAAGTTTTACAATTCTGCTGGGAACAGTCCTCTTAATGCGAAATTCTCACCTGTAAACCAAACTCCAAAAATTCCACTAAAAATACCACAGCGATCCTCGCGTTGAGACCTTCGAAACAGGTACCTGTACGCCCAATTCCGAGCACTGTAGGCCAAGTTACAAATTCCACAACACAGGTGCGCAAAACCTCACAACCACACAACTGTAATCCCATACACAGATGAAGGGAGAAAACCATACCTCCGGGAAGGTCTCGGAAAAATCCAAGAAAAATACTATGATAATCCTCGCGACAAGTAGATACAAAAAGTGCAAAGTCTTGTCTCAATCCGATGTCCGAGCGCGGATAAAACCCCGAATCAATCTGCTGTCCTCGAATTCCTCACAGAAAACCAGGGTCCCAGTAAGCATGGAAGAACTCCTCGAAAAGCATGAAATGAGGAAATGCTGAAAATACCAAGATCGTAGCCTTACCTGTCGCGGATCCAACGGCGAAGAAATCGCTCGAAAAGGTGGTCGGAGTAGGCCGGGGGAGCTCGCGCACCGAAACGCCACGGGAGAAACACCGGTGAAGGAACGTCGCGACGCGCCAAGAAAATGGAAACCTCGATAAGCGTGCCACGTAAAATCCCCGAAATCGACAGATGGATGCAGCACTGCGTGGGAATCAACTTTGCTGTAGACCTCCCGTCGGTTTGAAGCTTGGAAGTGCCAAAAAAAAGCAAAAGAAGGCGGCTCGGGCTATTTATAGGCCGCACCAAACAAATGGAAAAATTCCATTCATGTCCCAAGATTCGGGCGCTCTCGAAGATTCGGGCGCCCGAATCCGACAGCAAGAAGGGGATCACTGTAGGCGCCCGGATCGTCCAGGAGCGGCCACGTCACCCACACAGCAAACAGCTGTGCGGGGCGCGCCGGGAGTGACCACGTGGCCCTCCCGATGACAGACACGTGTCCCGCACAGCAAACAGCTGTGCGGGGCGCGTGTGGTGCCTGTGGTGACCCAGATCTCTGCAGGGCTTCTACAGTGCGATTAGCAGCTTCTGGAGGCCTATGTGGCATGTCGGCGGTGTTTCTGCACCAATTTGGACTCAAGTGATGGACTTCGGGTGTATAATGGATCACGTGAGTGATCGGAGGACCCCGTCGGATGTTTTGATGTGGTTTCGCGCGAAATGGTTAGTAAAATTGGACTCAGCGCGAAATTTGAGTAAAGAACGCTTCTCCTGGAATTTTCGGCAAATTTTAGAAGAGGAATTTGGCAAATCGGACTTCGGATTTGGATTCAGCGCGCGAAAACGGTCAAGATGGACTATTTATTTGTATTTTTCGGAGTCCGGATGCGAAAACACGGATTTCGAGGTATTTGGTACTGTTCCGGCCGCCGGAGGGGCGCCGGCGGCGGCGGCGGGCGGCGGAGCGCGGCGGCTGGCGGCGGCGGAGACGCGCGGTCCACCGCGGAGGCGTGCACCCGGGGGCTGGCCACGTGGCGGCTCCCAGTTGGCGGGCGCAGCAGGCGCGGTCCACGGGATCGTCGCGGGTGCACGGTGGACCAAGTGGCGACACGTGGCGGCTGGTGGTTGGCGGGTCCTGGTGGGCGCGGTCCACGGGATCGTCGCGGGTGCACGGTGGACCAAGTGGCGACACGTGGCGTCCCGTGGTTCGTCGCGGTGCGTGCGCCGGGTGCGGGGAGCAGGAGCGGGACGCGTGGCGGGCCTAGGGGCTTTCGGGCGTGAACAGTAACGGGCCCGGCCCGTTACTGTAGCAGCCCGGAATGCCAAGCGCCCGAAACTTTGGGCCAAAGTCCAAAATTCGGATTTTTCGGGCTGGGCCTTTAAATAGCCGTCTTGTGAGGGAGTTTTGCCCCCTTTCCCGAGCTCCCCTGCCCATGGCCCCTTTAGGAAAGTTGTAGATCTTGGTGTTGTGCATCTTCTGGCAGAGGCCCGGATTTTTTGGAAGCCGCGGCGTCGACGACTTCGGCATCGGAGCGCAGTGTGGCGATTTTTCATCGGAGGCCCGTTATCGTCGCAGTTTGATCTGGGAGGTCTACAGAGCTACTCCGTCAGTATTTTTGGACGATTTCTGCGGCGTTGGAATCACGAGAGGTACGTCTTCGACTTTCGTGTTGATCATCTTGCTGGATTCAGAGTTTATGACACGGTTTTCGAGGCATTTCTAAGCCGCTGTTTTCTGGTGGAGTTTTTGGACAGCGGCCCCTTGCCGGAATTTTATCTCCGCACCCGAGTGTCGGATTGAGACGAGCCTATACACTTTTTGGATCTACTCGTCGCAAGGATTATCATTGTATTTTTCCGGGATTTTTCTGAGGCTTTCCCGAAGGTATACTATTCCTCTTTTATCTGTGTTTGAGTTTACAGTTGTGTGGTTGTGAGTGTTTGCGCACCTGTACTGTGGAATTTGTAACTTGGCCTACGGGGCTCGGATTTGGGCGTGCAGGTACCCGTTTCGAAGGTCTCGACGAGATGCTCGCTGTGATATTTTTATTGGAATTTTTGGAGTTCGTTTTACAGGTGAAAATTTCGCATTAAGGGGACTGTTCCCAGCAGATTTGTGATGCTTGGATTTTATGGAATTAAGTGTAACTTTGGGTTGTGTTTTTGTACCCAGGAGGTATTGATCACTGTTCCCATATTGTTGGATTGGTGGGTGTGTAGAGATATCTGTTTCTGGACTTTCTCAGCTGTACGACTCCGGACAGTTAGCATTTTCAGGTGGGTGGCCTTGTCTCCAAGATTGACGGACTGTGCTTTAAATCTGCTATAGTAGGACTATGCATGATAGTGAAATGCTTGTGCAGCATGTTAGAATGTAGGAATTGCTATTCCTTGTATTATCTGATGGTATTGTCATCTCCTTGCTTTCTACCATCTGTAAATTATAGTTATTGGAACTTGACCTAGCACCCCGTCATATGTTGCATGTGTAACCAGACTAGTAGAAAACCCTCACTTGGGCTAGGGTTATTTCTGCTTTAGACATCCACACTTCTACTTTCCTGGACATAGTGTTCTTCCTCGCCCGGGTAGTGGGCCGAGTGGTCAGGAGTTATCTTTTAGTGTGGGATGCATGTTACACTCGTGCTTGGGAGCAGAGTGGAGTCTGGTAGATGTAGTTGGTTGTTCATCTGTAGCGGGAGCCGTTGGGTAGACGGCAGTCCCGAGATGTTTTATTTTTCTTGTTTTATCTGTCGCCACTGTGCTAGTGGCAGCGGTAGATCAGTGTTAGCAGGACCTTAAACCCAGAACCTTTTTGGACACACATATGATTTTTATCAACCAAATGGTTTCTTCCAAGCATCGTAGGGTCGCCGGAGTCGGTTCATGTTTGATTGGACGAAGGCATTAGCCCTTCGAGGCTTAGATATAAAACTTGATTTCAACTGTTTTCCTAAGCAGAACAAAAAAATCATTAAATATGGATTTCTTACAGATCAGATGGCTTCAGTAAGAAATGTCACAGTTTTTCCTATAAATTAACCACCGAGATGATTCGAGTGGTCTGGGTTCTAAGGTCTGCCTTTTCTTGGGACGAGAACAACGAGAGGCTATGCCTAGTGCCTGTTCTTGTTTGATTTGGGTTGTAGGTTCTAGTCTTTCGGTGTTCCCGGACCCTTCATTGGGTCAGTGGTTGAGATGTTCGGCCTGTTTGGCCTGTTGAGTCAGCTGTTCGCAGTGGATGCGATGTCGGCCTGTTGAGGCAGTTGTTCGCAGTAGATGCGACGTTTGGCCTGTTTGGCCTGTTGAGACAGTTTCTCGCAGTGGATGCGACTTGGTGCCATGAGTTGGCAGAGTGTGATCTAGATGTTGTTTCTCTGAATTAGTGGTGGGGTGGTTCTCCCACTTAGCCTTGAGGATCTTGGGGTTCTGGCAGATCGAGTCGTGGAGGTTTCCCGACTCAGCCATGGTAGTGCATTTATCAGATTGAGTCGTTGAGGGTTCTCCGACATAGCTGTGAGAGTGTGTTGGGCTATTCCTGTTCGAGTCGAGGTTCTTTTTCCGACTGAGTTGTGCTTTGAGCTTGGAGTTACCGATCTGTTTGATCGTGGATCATAGCCTGCATGAGCCACATTTGAGCTTTACAGAGATACTTGAGATGGGTTACTTTTTACTCGAGCGGGTCGCTCCCCTCGAGTGCCACTCCGGAGTAGGCGAGACCGGGTTGTTATACCGGCGTGAGATTGAGCTTTTCTATCGCGACTTGTCGTTGCATTTGTCCCTCTGGCTGTGCTGGTGTTGGCAGTCATGGACGCCCTACGTAAGTCCGCTCCTCCGGGACGTAACGGCAGTAGATCCTACGTAAGTCCGCTCCTCCGGGACGTAACGGCAGTAGATCCTACGTAAGTCCGCTCCTCAGGGACGTAACGGCAGTAGGTTGGCGCAGGCTTGACTGGACCCGAGGAGGCAGTCAGTTCAGATTGAGTGATCAGAGATGAGAGTTAGTTGTGGCATCATGTTCTTTCTGTCCCACTCTTTGAGCATCTAGATAGAGGCATAGTAGCTGTAGAGTTTACTTTTCCCAGCTTTCCTTACAGCACTGCTTTTGTTACTTTATGCCTCTAGTGGACTTAGTGGGCAGACCGTCGGGCTTGTTGGCGGCACCCACTGAGAACTACTTGGGACGTAGTTCTCACACCCGTCGTGGTGTCTTTTCCCACAGGAACTTCTACTCTGGTTCCTGTTGTTCCTGTTGCTGATCCTTCTGACCGAGCGAGGGAGTCGCGAGCTAGTTCCCTACCCGTCGTTGGAGTGTAGCGGTACCCCTTCAGAGGAGAGCTTCAGTAGATTAGTTATTTATTTTCCTTCTTTGAGAGACTGTTGTAGTGAGGATTGTTGTATTGTGAGCCTGTACACTGTTGTATTTATTGGAGATACCTCCCGGTTGAGTTCAGAGTGTGTATATGAGGATTTTGTATGATTATCATTTTGGGAGACGGACATTGTTGTTTTATTTCCAGTGGTGCAGTGATTGATTTAGTTATACAACAGATTTTTATTTTTAGCTCTGATATCTGTTTAGCTGTAGTACTTCTCTTGCAGGTAGGACGCTTCGCCTATGCGGGTTTGGCATAGGCGGCGGATCTGTTGGCGAGCCGGGTCGCAGTTTCGACCCCGGGGCGTGACAGATTAGAGTGGTATCAGAGCCTAGGTTGTAGGTCATTGAGGACTTAGAAACCCTAGGCTTGTGGTTGGACATTAGGATGACTACGTGAGAGTCGTGACTTTTAGCGAGAGTCCTGATCGAGTTTTGTACCTCTCCCAAGAGACGGGATGAGTGATTGGCATGTTTATGCTCCTAAGCGATTATGTTGGCTGCAGACAACATAATGCTGTGGAATTGATAACATGTCTTAGACTTTCGCTGGATTGGGTCGTTTGGCTGTTGTGTCCTGATGTTTGTTATTGTGCAGTGGTCTACGGTGCTTGTGAGACGTCGTGCAGTGAGGAATGCGCTTTCCGCATCTGATTAGTAACCCGAGCAGCGGGAGGCAGAGCTATCAGAGCAGAGCGAGACCCAAGAGTTATGGAACCAGATGGCACAGATGTCGGAGGCTGTCCGATGCCAGGAGGAGGCCATGGAACGTTTGATGCGCTTGTTGGAGCAGAGAGCATAGCTAGTTGCAGTACCGCTTGAGTGTCCTCCAGTACTTTCTTCCTATGCAGTGGTATCTTCAGTTGTACCAGTGGCGCCGATGGAGCGAGCAGCCCCCTCCGTGCCGACGAGCAGTGCCGAGGCACCGAGGCAGGGTGGATAGTGGATAGTAGCTGAGCTTCGGGACGTCTTTGATCGATGGAGCCAGTTCCGGCAGTCTGAACCATCCCGATTCATAGGTTTGAGTTGGAGCCTTGTAGGCAACAATTGGGGTTGGTGGTGATGGAGAGACTATCTGAGAGCCTTCATGTGCTAGGGAGTTTATGCAATTGTTGAACTGCACGCTCCAGGTTTCGAGGGACGAGGCGCATAGGATATGTTTGACGGGGAATGGTTTGCGCCAGGATACCTTTCAGTTTAGTTGGTCCCTCCGTTTTGAATTATTGACGCTTCGATGGGTAGGCATTGTGTGTGGAGCATGACGCTGCTGTTTCTTTGGATAGGGATCGGCCGCCAGAGGCGAGTTCTGGATATCGGCGTTTGGCGTCGGGTGATGGAGGACAGACTGACCGGCAGAGGCATTTCTCATCTCCGTACCTGGATGGCGAATTTTCGAGATGCCAGAGATCGGGTGGACCCCGATGGCAGCATCAACCTCTATATCGGAGTGGCGCAGCGGTAGCGTGGATTTGTTATCTGCGGAGGACTTTGACCTTCTGCGAGGCAGACGAGAGGAGATTTGGTTGTTGAGGTCGTTAGAGCACACCGGTTTTAGCGACAGTGTGAGAGGTGCTTACGGCGGCACCGGGACCCAAAGGTATCTCTGTTGCCACGAGATTCCGGGTGTGATTTCACCTGAGCTGCTGATAATGCCGCCGGTTAGGGAGATAGAGATTGAGTTTGGCGTGGTTCGGGGAACCGCGCCACCCTCGGCAGCACCTCATTGGATATTGCCAGTAGAGCTGTGAGAGCTGATGGCGCAGTTGCAGGATCTGATGGATCGAGGGGTCTGTTTGACCTAGTGCCACATCGTTGATACACGATTGTGAGGGCCTTTTATGGGTCGAGTGTAGACAGGTCCAAGTATTATTCTGGACCTTTTGATGGAATTATACTCCGGCAGATGTACGATTGATGCAGGTACAGATTTTGGAATCTTACGGCTGAGTATTTCGCCAAGATGGTGTTCAGGTCACGGTAGGGGCATTATGTTTTAGTAAGGCCAATTGGATTGATTAGCGCCCTGCCACTCTTTTGGTTTGAGGAATTGTGCTCCAGCTGTACTTGATTGCTTTGGTAACAAGATCCTCCAGGGATATTATGATCTACTCCCAGAGCGACTTGGAGCATGAGGAGCACTGGTGGTTGTGTTATTATGCTGTGTGGATGAAACTGTATGCCAGGTTATTGGGATACAAGTTTTAGCTTTAGAAGCTTACCTTCTTGGGTCACATTGTGTTAGCCATGGGAGCGGCGGTGGAATTCCGGCCAATGTGGATGCTATTTGAGTTTGGCTGAGATCAACATTTATTGTTGAGGTGAGGAGCTTTTTGGATTTCGCAGTGCCAGGAGAGCATGGCGAATGGATGATGAGACTGGTACTAGCGCCGATTGCAGCATTGCCAGAGATGGGGGATGGACCTTGTGTCAGTGATGCCTCCCATTGTGGCTGTGGAGTTACCATTGGGTTATTCTTGAGCATTTTGTATCACCCCGCTAGGGCCACTGTGGTGGCGGATACCTGGAACCGGAGAGCTATTTGGGGTTGAGTTTGATGATTCCGTTGCTGGCGCTGGGTGGGACCGTTGCGGAACAGGGCTCGAGGTTGTGTCCCTGAGGGTCCCTTTTGACGGTAGACTGCGGTGAAGCAGTCCCTGCGGATGGTCAGGATCCTAGAGTGATTGAGCGAGGACCCTAGCCGATTAGGGCTTCTCTTCTTTGGATGACCGTATGGGTATGTCTCGGATCGCCTGCTTGAGCTGGCACTAGGGAGCGGTTTTGGTGCGTGCTACATTGGTTGTTCTCTCTTTTCCCCCAGCCTTTTCTTCCACGTCTCAGCTCGGGAGTGTCAGGCTTGTGGATTCCTCGCCCGTGATGGACTCGTTTCCTCTGAGATCTGCGAGTACTTGTGGTACGAGGGATGCCGTTGCAAATTCTGGCTCGTGAGATGAGAGAATTATGCAATTTGGGCCATGCCGTACCGGTTGTTGTTGTTGTTGTGGAGTAATCACGGGGAGTGACAGGTGACTCGACAGCTGGAGACGGCAGTGTTATGTACCTACCCTTGTTTTTGTGGCACCTTTTGGGTTGAGCTAGTTTCGAGGACGAAACTTTCTTTTAGTGGGGGAGGATGTGGTGACCCAGATCTCTGCAGGGCTTCTACAGTGCGATTAGCAGCTTCTGGAGGCCTATGTGGCATGTCGGCGGTGTTTCTGCACCAATTTGGACTCAAGTGATGGACTTCGGGTGTATAATGGATCACGTGAGTGATCGGAGGACCCCGTCGGATGTTTTGATGTGGTTTCGCGCGAAATGGTTAGTAAAATTGGACTCAGCGCGAAATTTGAGTAAAGAACGCTTCTCCTGGAATTTTCGGCAAATTTTAGAAGAGGAATTTGGCAAATCGGACTTCGGATTTGGATTCAGCGCGCGAAAACGGTCAAGATGGACTATTTATTTGTATTTTTCGGAGTCCGGATGCGAAAACACGGATTTCGAGGTATTTGGTACTGTTCCGGCCGCCGGAGGGGCGCCGGCGGCGGCGGCGGGCGGCGGAGCGCGGCGGCTGGCGGCGGCGGAGACGCGCGGTCCACCGCGGAGGCGTGCACCCGGGGGCTGGCCACGTGGCGGCTCCCAGTTGGCGGGCGCAGCAGGCGCGGTCCACGGGATCGTCGCGGGTGCACGGTGGACCAAGTGGCGACACGTGGCGGCTGGTGGTTGGCGGGTCCTGGTGGGCGCGGTCCACGGGATCGTCGCGGGTGCACGGTGGACCAAGTGGCGACACGTGGCGTCCCGTGGTTCGTCGCGGTGCGTGCGCCGGGTGCGGGGAGCAGGAGCGGGACGCGTGGCGGGCCTAGGGGCTTTCGGGCGTGAACAGTAACGGGCCCGGCCCGTTACTGTAGCAGCCCGGAATGCCAAGCGCCCGAAACTTTGGGCCAAAGTCCAAAATTCGGATTTTTCGGGCTGGGCCTTTAAATAGCCGTCTTGTGAGGGAGTTTTGCCCCCTTTCCCGAGCTCTCCTGCCCATGGCCCCTTTAGGAAAGTTGTAGATCTTGGTGTTGTGCATCTTCTGGCAGAGGCCCGGATTTTTTGGAAGCCGCGGCGTCGACGACTTCGGCATCGGAGCGCAGTGTGGCGATTTTTCATCGGAGGCCCGTTATCGTCGCAGTTTGATCTGGGAGGTCTACAGAGCTACTCCGTCAGTATTTTTGGACGATTTCTGCAGCGTTGGAATCACGAGAGGTACGTCTTCGACTTTCGTGTTGATCATCTTGCTGGATTCAGAGTTTATGACACGGTTTTCGAGGCATTTCTAAGCCGCTGTTTTCTGGTGGAGTTTTTGGACAGCGGCCCCTTGCCGGAATTTTATCTCCGCACCCGAGTGTCGGATTGAGACGAGCCTATACACTTTTTGGATCTACTCGTCGCAAGGATTATCATTGTATTTTTCCGGGATTTTTTTGAGGCTTTCCCGAAGGTATACTATTCCTCTTTTATCTGTGTTTGAGTTTACAGTTGTGTGGTTGTGAGTGTTTGCGCACCTGTACTGTGGAATTTGTAACTTGGCCTACGGGGCTCGGATTTGGGCGTGCAGGTACCCGTTTCGAAGGTCTCGACGAGATGCTCGCTGTGATATTTTTATTGGAATTTTTGGAGTTCGTTTTACAGGTGAAAATTTCGCATTAAGGGGACTGTTCCCAGCAGATTTGTGATGCTTGGATTTTATGGAATTAAGTGTAACTTTGGGTTGTGTTTTTGTACCCAGGAGGTATTGATCACTGTTCCCATATTGTTGGATTGGTGGGTGTGTAGAGATATCTGTTTCTGGACTTTCTCAGCTGTACGACTCCGGACAGTTAGCATTTTCAGGTGGGTGGCCTTGTCTCCAAGATTGACGGACTGTGCTTTAAATCTGCTATAGTAGGACTATGCATGATAGTGAAATGCTTGTACAGCATGTTAGAATGTAGGAATTGCTATTCCTTGTATTATCTGATGGTATTGTCATCTCCTTACTTTCTACCATCTGTAAATTATAGTTATTGGAACTTGACCTAGCACCCCGTCATATGTTGCATGTGTAACCAGACTAGTAGAAAACCCTCACTTGGGCTAGGGTTATTTCTGCTTTAGACATCCACACTTCTACTTTCCTGGACATAGTGTTCTTCCTCGCCCGGGTAGTGGGCCGAGTGGTCAGGAGTTATCTTTTAGTGTGGGATGCATGTTACACTCGTGCTTGGGAGCAGAGTGGAGTCTGGTAGATGTAGTTGGTTGTTCATCTGTAGCGGGAGCCGTTGGGTAGACGGCAGTCCCGAGATGTTTTATTTTTCTTATTTTATCTGTCGCCACTGTGCTAGTGGCAGCGGTAGATCAGTGTTAGCAGGACCTTAAACCCAGAACCTTTTTGGACACACATATGATTTTTATCAACCAAATGGTTTCTTCCAAGCATCGTAGGGTCGCCGGAGTCGGTTCATGTTTGATTGGACGAAGGCATTAGCCCTTCGAGGCTTAGATATAAAACTTGATTTCAACTGTTTTCCTAAGCAGAACAAAAAAATCATTAAATATGGATTTCTTACAGATCAGATGGCTTCAGTAAGAAATGTCACAGTTTTTCCTATAAATTAACCACCGAGATGATTCGAGTGGTCTGGGTTCTAAGGTCTGCCTTTTCTTGGGACGAGAACAACGAGAGGCTATGCCTAGTGCCTGTTCTTGTTTGATTTGGGTTGTAGGTTCTAGTCTTTCGGTGTTCCCGGACCCTTCATTGGGTCAGTGGTTGAGATGTTCGGCCTGTTTGGCCTGTTGAGTCAGCTGTTCGCAGTGGATGCGATGTCGGCCTGTTGAGGCAGTTGTTCGCAGTAGATGCGACGTTTGGCCTGTTTGGCCTGTTGAGACAGTTTCTCGCAGTGGATGCGACTTGGTGCCATGAGTTGGCAGAGTGTGATCTAGAGGTTGTTTCTCTGAATTAGTGGTGGGGTGGTTCTCCCACTTAGCCTTGAGGATCTTGGGGTTCTGGCAGATCGAGTCGTGGAGGTTTCCCGACTCAGCCATGGTCGTGCATTTATCAGATTGAGTCGTTGAGGGTTCTCCGACATAGCTGTGAGAGTGTGTTGGGCTATTCCTGTTCGAGTCGAGGTTCTTTTTCCGACTGAGTTGTGCTTTGAGCTTGGAGTTACCGATCTGTTTGATCGTGGATCATAGCCTGCATGAGCCACATTTGAGCTTTACAGAGATACTTGAGATGGGTTACTTTTTACTCGAGCGGGTCGCTCCCCTCGAGTGCCACTCCGGAGTAGGCGAGACCGGGTTGTTATACCGGCGTGAGATTGAGCTTTTCTATCGCGACTTGTCGTTGCATTTGTCCCTCTGGCTGTGCTGGTGTTGGCAGTCATGGACGCCCTACGTAAGTCCGCTCCTCCGGGACGTAACGGCAGTAGATCCTACGTAAGTCCGCTCCTCCGGGACGTAACGGCAGTAGATCCTACGTAAGTCCGCTCCTCAGGGACGTAACGGCAGTAGGTTGGCGCAGGCTTGACTGGACCCGAGGAGGCAGTCAGTTCAGATTGAGTGATCAGAGATGAGAGTTAGTTGTGGCATCATGTTCTTTCTGTCCCACTCTTTGAGCATCTAGATAGAGGCATAGTAGCTGTAGAGTTTACTTTTCCCAGCTTTCCTTACAGCACTGCTTTTGTTACTTTATGCCTCTAGTGGACTTAGTGGGCAGACCGTCGGGCTTGTTGGCGGCACCCACTGAGAACTACTTGGGACGTAGTTCTCACACCCGTCGTGGTGTCTTTTCCCACAGGAACTTCTACTCTGGTTCCTGTTGTTCCTGTTGCTGATCCTTCTGACCGAGCGAGGGAGTCGCGAGCTAGTTCCCTACCCGTCGTTGGAGTGTAGCGGTACCCCTTCAGAGGAGAGCTTCAGTAGATTAGTTATTTTATTTTCCTTCTTTGAGAGACTGTTGTAGTGAGGATTGTTGTATTGTGAGCCTGTACACTGTTGTATTTATTGGAGATACCTCCCGGTTGAGTTCAGAGTGTGTATATGAGGATTTTGTATGATTATCATTTTGGGAGACGGACATTGTTGTTTTATTTCCAGTGGTGCAGTGATTGATTTAGTTATACAACAGATTTTTATTTTTAGCTCTGATATCTGTTTAGCTGTAGTACTTCTCTTGCAGGTAGGACGCTTCGCCTATGCGGGTTTGGCATAGGCGGCGGATCTGTTGGCGAGCCGGGTCGCAGTTTCGACCCCGGGGCGTGACAGTGCCGCCGCGTGGCGCTTCCCCGGTCAAGCGGGTAGGTGGCTCTCGCCAATCGCGGAGCGCCACCTGGCCCTGGCACTGTCGCGGTCACACGTGCGGGCAGGCGCAGCCTAGCCGCCTGCCACGCACGCGCCTTGAGGCGCCCGCCCGCGACCCCGTGCGCCGCGCCTCGTGAGCCCGCGAGTAGCACGCCGACACGTGTCCCCTGCACCCGGTCCACGCACCCTACTTCGGGTTCCGTGGACCGCGCCGCGTGCACCGACCAACCTAGGACTGCCACGTGTCCACCCGCCTTGGTCCATGCACCGCCGCGCCACCCAGTAGACCGCGCATCACGAGCCCGCCAATCAGGCGACGCCACGTGTCCATGCGCCGGGTCCGTGCACCCAGCCGCGCCCCTCCGTGGACTGAGTGCTCCGGACCAGCCAATAACAAGCCGCCACGTGGCAGCCGGCGGTCCACGGCCCCTCCCATGCACCGAAATTCAGCGAAAACTTCCGGGAGTCCGTTTTTGGGCATCCGGACTCAGAAACAAACAAGCAAATAGCCGTTTTTAAGCGTTTTTCCGCGCTGAATCCAAATCCAACCTCTGTTTGGCCCAAAACCATTTCAAAAATTTGGCAAATGCAGCCGAAGGCCAATCCAGCTGTGGATATCACACAGGGTCCATCTGTGGCATCTCTTTGATGCACTATGGGCCAGACACACCAACACTAGGTGTTCTACACCACGGTTCATGGGAGAAGCTACACGGGGATCGGGTCACCACAGTTTTAGAGCAACAAGTTCAAGAGAGCTTTGACCTTCTTGCCGCATCAATTTATAGATGGGATACCACTTGAATAGTAAGCCATGTACCTGAAGTGGTATTGCTCGCAGTAAATGACCGAATTGACAATACAAGAAGGTCATCGAAGAGGTCGGCAGTGCCTCAGGATTATAAAGGCATTCTTGGAGGCTAATAGAGGGAGAGAGAGAGGCGTTCACGATGAAGGTAGATCTGGAAGAGATCTTGCTCAATGATGAAAGTGGTTGAGAGAGGCTGCGAGAGTGGAGAGACGGAGGCGTTCGAAACGAGGAAAGAGAGAAAAGAGAGAATCTATAGTAGAAGCAAGATCTAAGCTCAGAGCTCAGATCTCCTTCATTGATAGTAGCAGTTGAGGGAGGAGGTAAGAGCGGAAGAGAAGAGAAAGACGACTGCCCAATTGAGGAGATGAGAAAAGGCGGAGGTGGGTGGGAGAATCTCAACTTAGATCTCTTTCATTGATAGTAGAGGTTGAGGGAGGAGGTGAGAGAGGAAGAGAAGAGGAAGACGACGGCTCAATCAACGGTGAGATAGGAAAAGAGGTGGTGGGTGGGAGAAGTAAATTTCATTCACTACTCCTGATATTTTTAATGGGGATTACCCTATTCCATGGACCCATAGAATAAAAATTAACAGGTTATCTTAGATAACTGTTAAGGCAGGAATTATTTAAATCAAATGTCTAAGACTCTTGTTTGGCAAAATTTGTGGGGTAAAGGGGCTTATTCCTCCTCTATCCCGCAATCAGGGCCTTAAAAATATCTTACCCATTGCATAGTATAAATACCCAATTATTTTATTTTATTTTAATTATTGAGTTTAATTTTTTATTTCAAAATTTTAAATTTTGTGGGGATTGTTGAAATAAAATTTAAAATCCTTGATAATTTTTATTTATTATTTATTTATTTTTTAATGAGAGACCGCATTAGCTACGAACATTTCTTGGTTGAATGTCCATGCTGATATCAAGCATACGTTTCTTTCGGTCCTAATTAAAGGCACTAATGATATTGGGCGAGTTAATTAAGAGAAAGTGAATTATGGGAATCCCAACGTTCTCACCTCTCTCTATATATATACATATGGGTTTTTAGTTTATGTAGTAGGATACTTTTTAGACATATGCATAAGAGGAAAAAAGTGAGAAAGGAAAAGAGAATTCAAAAGAAAATTTGTTTAAGTTTTATTTTTATTTTTCCTCAATTTTTTTTATTTTTAGGTATTGAAAGAGTCTCTGTCAACTTCTTCCGCGATCGTGTTCGTAGGAAGAGGAGTTCCAGTCGTACCTTCGGGCGGTATCTCCGATTAATCCGCACGTTTCCAGATTAATTTTATTTCGGCTTCCTTCTTCAATAATTTCTAAAATTTTCGTAGCATTTATCTATGAGTTTTGCAATTATATTTTAGTCATAAAATTATTAGATAATTTAACCACAATTAAATTTTAGTGCGATTAATTTTTTAACACTAGTATGTGATTGATAACATTAACTTTGTAGTGTCCCGAATTTTTCGTGCGACTTGTCTGGGTGGTCGGCGGTGAGAAAACACCTATTTTTGGTGTACCGTGGTCGTTGTCTCAAATAGACGCCAAAAACGGACTCAGCGCGTGAAATCAGTGAAAATCGGCTATTTTTAGGCAAAGCAGGCCTACTGGGCCCATTTTGGAGGTGGGCCGGTCCACGGCCCACTTGGCGTGCACCGGGACCAGCGAAGGAGCGGCATGGACACGTAGAGCTTCTAGATTGGCCGGGTGGCTCGTGTGGGCGGTGTCGGGCAAGGGCGGGACACGTGGCAGTCCGCCATTGGCTGGCGCGCTGACTCGGTGGACCCGGCGTGCGGCACGCCAAGTGCACCGCGCCGTGCTCCCCGACATGCCACGTGGCGATTGGCCGAAGCCAACTACCGCGCGGGCGCGGAGTGCACGGGGCGCTCACGTGAACACGTGGCGCCCCGCCATTAGCTCCCTTCGTTTTGCGGGCGGCCTCTCAGGCGGCGATGCGTGGCGCAACATCTGGCCGTTCGCGCGGTTTGGTAGAGAGGCCGGATGGGCGATGCGTGGCAGGCCCCGTGTGGGGCTGGGCCGGCCCGTTACAGTAGCATGAACAATAACATTTCTCCAGCTTCTTCTCCGCCTTGGGTTATTTATTGGTTCTTTCTCCTTCTTCCTCCCTCTTTGGCACTTAGTTTTCTTGGAGGGGTTTTTCCAGAGAATCCCCACCTTCATCCTCTTCATCTTCACCAGCTAAAGGGAGGACCCAAGAAGCTATATCACCATCATCTTCTCCAAGAAGCAAGCTCCACCATTGTTGCTGTTTGTGGGCTTCTCCGTCGCATTTCAGTGCGAAAATTTCATAGAGCTAACCGGAGGGAGTTTTGACATGATTTTTGGTTCTGCGTTTTTACAAGAGATAGGCCCACAACTTTGGTATTCAACTATTCCCTTAGGTCATGAGATTTTATAGAGCTTTTAAGCCTTCTTTGGGACCCTTTGTTTCAGCCTGGGATTTTGGACAGTCATTAGTGTTTTGGCTGCTCTGGACAGTAGGATGGGAGTTTTTGGATGATTTTTATGGGGAGATTTTCAGGACTCGAAGATCTACAACATTGGTATGTATAATTTCCCCTAAATTTGAGATTTTCTTGGAGTATAATTATTATCTTTGGAACTCTGGTGTTCTGGGTTGAGTTTGGACTGTTTAGTTTGAGTTTTGGATAGTCTAAAGCAATTATGGGTTTTCTTCTTCATCCGAGCTTGGATTTTGGAGTTCTTTAGCTCGATTCATATCTACTCTCGACAAGGAATCCAATGGTACCTCTCTTGCTGGATTTGGAGCACGTTTGACTAGGTAACATTATTGATCTTCTCAGCTCTGTTTTAAGGGTTGCAACAGATTTCAGATTTAGCATTATTTTGATATTTGGACTTTGGGAATGCAGAAATTGATGTAATTCTTGGTTAATTTCGAGATTTTTAAGTTTGGGAATGTTATTAAGATCAAGGTGAAGATTTCTCCTTTTGGTTTCAGCTTAAAATTCCTTATAGATTATTCTCTTTAATTTTTGTAAGTTTATGTTGGGAATTGGTGTAAATTTGGGACATCAATGTGATGTTTGTTTCATTTGAATTTTAAGGAGAGTTAATGGTGGATTTTTGAAAACTTGGAGATATTTATATGAAAAAGGACATATTTGTTTTACTGTTGGGGACTTCATCTTGAGGTATTTGGGGCTGCACTTGCATCTTATTTAGCTTAGTCTTACTTGCTGAAATTCTGGAATATAATCGCGCAGCGTTCATTGTTTCAGTGTTTGCGCCCAATCCGTGTGGCGGATTTGGATGATTTTCATGGAATCGGAGTTCTAAGAGGATAAGGATTACTCACGCCAAAATTAAGCTTGATCGGGCAGCGGATCGACAAGTTTCAGGCGGGTTGTTGTTTTGTCTCCGAAACCGGCGGACGGTTCTCTAATTCTATATGTTAGTATGCATGCATGTTTAGTGTACCAAATATGTGGATGAGATGTAAGCTTGGTAAATTATACTAGTATGAGAAATTGCAAGAAAAATATCCATGTTATGCCTAATGAAAACTTGCATGATTTAGATATCCATATTGTGGTTAATGAAAGCTTACCTAAGGGAAGTGTTACCCTATGTGATTGATAGCATGCATAATTTAATGTACAACCTATATGATTGAGATGTAAGCATGAGAAATGGTCTAGATTATGTGGATTGATGCTTACTTGATAAATTGTACATGCTTTGGTAGATTTGAGATCTCGCATTTAGTAAAGTGGTTATGTTCACCTTATGCTAGTTGAGAGCATGTTTAGGAAGATGATGTTCACATTGGTTTTTATTAGAGATTATGTTGGATGCAATGCCTTTTACTGATATATGAGCTAGTATCTTGTATGATAGAATCAATTGATGCATTATTACTCTTATAAATGATATTTTGGAACTTGACCTAGCACCCCGTCATATGTTGCATGTTTAAACCAGACTAGTAGAGAACCTTCACTTGGGCTAGATTCTTTTATACTTTAGATATCCCCACACTTTGCATCTTTTTCCTGGACATAGAGTTTCCTTGCCCAGGTAGTGGGCCGAGGGGTCGGGTTATTGTGGGGCGTATGTTGCACTCGTGCCTGGGGGCTGAGTGGAGTCTGATAGCTGAGGTTGGACCTGTGCTAGTGTTGGGAGTCGTTTGGGTAGTCGGTGGTCTCGGGCCGTCGAGTATCTTTCGGTTAGTGTTGTTGGGAACCGTTTGGGTAGCCGGTGGTCCCGGGTCGTGGAGTGTTGTCCGACCAGTTTTGTTAGCCTTGAGTTGTGGGTCGATCCCGGCTGTGGAGTATCTCCAGCCAATGTGTTTAGCGTGGCGAGTTGGGTTGGTGTCGCGAGTTGGTTGAGTTCACTAGTGTCTCGAGATTCGTGATAGCTTATTAGCTGAGTCGTTGAGAGTACTCCGACCGTCGTGCGAGATGTTTGAGGATCTTGAGTTCTTCCGTTCTGAGAGTGAGCGTGGATTTTGACCATAGCCTGCATGAGCCATAGTGAGCTCGATAAAGATGCGCGGATACTTTCCTCGGTAGGGTCGCGCTCCTCGAGTGCCGCTCTGGAGTTGGCCTGTTACTTGCTATTGCGACTTATCGATGCAGTCCCTCTGGCTGGGCCTTTTTTAGGTAGTCACGGACGCCCTACGTAAGTCTAGTCCTCCGTGGATGTAATGGCAGTAGGTGGGCGCAGGCTTGATTGGACCCTATGTGGCAGTCAGTTCGATTGGGTCGATTGAGCACCTCGTATGCGAGTGGTTGCATATCTTTTCATCTGTATCACCCATTGAACATTTAGATAGAGGCATGGTAGTTGTAGAGTTATTTCCAGCTTTTCTCATACAGTTTTTACTGCACCGTTATCTTGTGCCTCTAGTAGACTTAGTGGGCAGACTGTTGTTCTTGGAGACGGTACCCACTGAGAACTATGTGTTGGTGTAGTTCTCACACCCTCTGTCGGTGATAGTTTTGCAGAGGCACCTTCACCAGTTCCTACCTATTCTGTTGCTGCTTCTACTGATCGAGGCGAGGGAGTCGCGAGCTAGATCCCTACCTGTCCTTGGAGAGTAGCTGTACCCCCTGTTCTTGGAGGATTTTAGTACAGTCTGTTGGATTTGTATATTTTACTCTTTTGAGAGTTGTCTTTATTTTCGAGAGACTGATGTATTGTGAGAATATGACTTGTACTGTGAGCCTGTATACAGATGTATTATTATTATTATTATTTTACTTTACCTCCCTTTTTGGACTCTTGGATGTTGTATCAGAGGATGATGTATGATGATCATTTTTAGGAGTTGGATCTTGTATTTTATTCCAGTTGTACAGTGGTTTGGATTTTACTTTTTCAGCAGTTTACCTTCCAGCTATGATATATGTTTAGCTGTAGTACTATCGTTTTGCAGGTTTGACGCTTCGCCTATGCGGGGTTTCCCGTATGGGCGGCGGATCTGTTGGCGAGCCCGGATCGCAGTTTCGACCCCGGGGCGTGACAAACTTTGATCGTTTGCAGATTGAACATGCCCTTCCAGGCATTGATGACTCATGGTTGGTCACATAATTTTTAAAAAAATCAAGCTTATTACATGCTCTTAAGCAATTACATATCGCTCACAATGTGCAAATAAAAGTTCTAAAATTGACTATGAAAGCTTATATAGTGAGTTGCATTGTGGATTTGTGTCATTGGAGACTACATACGTCATTACCAAAAGATGCGACTTATTTTAGAGTGAAGGCATATGCTAGGCAGCATATATGTTTGGCTCTGGTACTTAACACTACACATTGAAATTATACTTCATCTCTCATGTGTCGACAAGTTCTTCCATCATAAAGAGTGAAGATCAGTTAGACATCGGCAAAAATAAAAGAAAATGTTCGTACTAAATTGCATGTAGACGTATCATACTCGAAAGCATGGGAAGCAAGAAGTATAACACAGCAGATTATTTATGATTGCTGGGAACAATCGTACACTGATCTTCCTCGATTTCTCTCCATACTGCAACGCATGAATCCTGCTACTCAATGGTGTCTTGATCATAAAAACCTGCCAAATGAACTTAGACAGTTTGAACTTGATTCATCAGTATTTTAAGCGGTGAATGATTGACTATCTTACAAAAGCAAATAAGTTGTTCACCATCTTATAAAAACAAAAAACAAGTCACCATCTTTTAGATGCGGTAAATCATTCTTTACTTTTAAATACGATGAACCATTCCATACTTAAAGTCTTACAATCTGACGAAAACTAGTCTTATAGTTTGGTGAGGGCTAAAAGTTGTGATGCCCCAACTTTCCAGGGGGTCACCCATCCTAGAACTACTATAGCTCTAGCACGCTTAACTCTCTTAACCTTTTGGGCCTTGCTACCATCCAAAATGCTATAGCCGGGTTAAGAGATTTAGTCCTATTATATCATTTATATATAGGACTAATACACATTTCGGGGGTGTCACATTCTTCTCCCTTTTAAGTCCTGACGCCCTCGTCAGGCTGCCCTAACGTCCTCGTCAGGCTCAAAGACACTCACAAGCACCAGGCGATGTAAGACTCATTTCGCTAGCCTTAGCCGATCTTGTGGAGAGCTGCACTCCACCCACAACGGTCATTAGTCGGGGAGCCTCGCTCTACCCGCTATATAACCCTGGCTCAGTCGAGACTCATCTCACATTTTCGGCTGGTGAATGGCTCTGATACCAACTGTAACGCCCTAACTTCTCAGGGGGGTCACCTATCCTAGAACTACTCTAGCTCTAGCACGCTTAACTCTCTTAACCTCTTGGGTCTTGCTACTACCCAAAATACTATAGTCGGATTAGGAGTTAGTCCTATTATATCATTTATATATATGACTAATACACATTTCGGAAGTGTCACAAAAGTAGAGAGGCTAGGGTCTAAGAAAAAAATCATATTTTAAGACGGTAAATAATTCACCGTCTTATAAAGGCGGCAAACTATTTATCACCGGTTTTATAAAATTATTAAAACTTTTAAATAAAAATAGCAAATAATTTATCGGGATTTTTTTTAAAATAACCCTCCCAAATTTGCAAATTTGCCAAATAACCCTTTGTAAATTTTTTTTGTAAAACTAACCCTGCTTCCGCCACGCGGGCGCCATGTGGCCTGCCACCTTGAAGGAGCTGAGCGACTCAGCGCCTTCACAAAATTTCTGTGAAGGCGCTGATTCAGACAACGCCTTTAGGGTAAAACACTAAAGGCGCCGAGCAACTCAGCGCCTTCACAAACGTTCTATGAAGACGCTGAGTTGCTCAACGCCTTCAGTGCGGCTAGGCACTTAGCAAGATTTCCTGAAAATTGGCAGTCCTGCGCGTGAGGTGTTGCACTAAAGGCGCTGAGTTCCTCAGCGCCTTTAGGGTAAAACACTAAAGGCGCCGAGCAACTCAGCGCCTTCACAAAAGTCCTGTGAAGACGCTGAGTTGCTCAGCGCCTTCAGTGCGGCTAGGCACTTAGCAAAATTTCCTGAAAATTGGCAGTCCTCATGGCATATATGCGCGTGGGGTGTTGCACTAAAGGCGCTGAGTTGCTCAGCGCCTTTACTGTAAAACATTAAAGGCGCTGTTCTGCGCAGCGCCTTTAGTGCCATACACCTTTAGTGCCATACACTAAAGGCGCTGAGTGGCTCAGCGTCTTTATTTAGACTAAAGGCGCTGACCCGTTCAGTGCCTTCGTCTTGGCTATAAACCCCGCACGGGCTACAGTGCCCTCACTTTCCCCTCTCCACCTGAGATCTCCCTCTCCCGCCCTCTCCCGCCCGCTGATCCCTCTCCCGGAGCACAGTGCCGAAGCACATTTTCGTCATCGCCGTCGCCGTCGCACGAAGTCGCCGTCGCTGTTGACTAAGCCGCTGTCGCCGTCGCCGAAGCCCGCGGTTCCGGTCGCCGTCGTCGTCTCTCTCGCTCTCTATATCCCACTGTGAGCCTCTCCCCTCCCCCCTCTCCCCTCTCCCTCCCTCCCTTTCTCTCTCCCTCTCTCTCTCTCTCAGTGTGAGAGAGTTCTCTCTCTCTCTCCCCCCCCCCTCTCTCTCTCTCCCTCTCTCCCTCTCACTGTCACAGTGAGAGTCTCACTGTGAGAGACTCACAGTCAGAGTGTCTCACTGTGAGAGTCTCTCTCTCCCTCTCTCTCGCTCTCTCCCTCTCTCCCTCTCACTGTCACAGTGAGACAGTGAGAGTCTCTCACTCTCACTGTGAGAGCCTCACAGTGAGAGTGTCTGTGCTCTCACTGTGAGTCTCTCACAGTGAGGGATCTCTCACTGTGAGAGTTCTCTCACTGTGAGAGCTACTGTGAGAGAACTCTCACAGTGAGATATTTCTCACTCTCTCACTGTGAGATAGATCTCACAGTGAGGTTTCACTGTCGATTTTAGCACTGTCCGCGCGAGATTTCACGGTGAGAGGTTTCACTGCCGGTCTCCGACTGTAAAGTTAAAATTAGTATTTTGAAGTGGTTAATTTTGTTTTGTAGTTGAAATGGCTAATCGTCGCATGCCCATAAGTGTTCATTGGGATGGACAGTTAGTTATCGATGAGAATGGTCCAAAATATATCGGCGGTCAAAAAAAGTTAATCGCGATACGTTCTGATTCTACATATACTAGTTTCGAGACGAGAATGTATCGTTTAGTAAATTGTACAAGAGAACAATTTCGTTTAAAATTTACTATTCGTTGCCCCACGATCGGTAGTCAATATTTAGCTCACGAAGTAGTAGATGATGAATCATTGGAGGGAATGATTGGATTATGTGAACATCATGGTGTTGTGACGGTATACATTGAGAAAGAGCTACATCTGTCGGATAATTTTGAACCGCAAGGTTATTACACGAGAATGCTCCACAATTATATTGATTTGGGTCATTCCGCCAATGTAATGGGTGATAAAAATATTCCACACGAAGGTGGTGTCAGAATGACAAGGTTAGAAAAATAACATAATAATTTGGTATTTTGTAATCTTCTTTAAACGGACTTAATCATTGTATATATTGCAGAGAAAGTGAGTATGACCCTATTGAGAGTGTTGTACCTTGCTCGGTTAGTAGTGTGCCACCAACGACCACATGTGTGCCACCTACGACCACACACACACACACGCAAGCCACGACCTCACGCGGACACTGCACGACATCACGCGGACAATGCACGACCTCCCGTCTAGAAGCAAGGATGTCTCATTTACAACTAGAACCTTATGATTGGGGGTAAGTACAAATCAAATTAAATGTTAAGTTTTAAATTAATGGCAATGTTGGAATTTTAGTTTTACCAAATTTGCAGGTTATCTAATTCCTATGAACATTGGAATCCAACTGCTATTAATGAATTTGTTACTAATGTTGAGGAAGGAGGTGATAATATCGACGAAGGAGATTGTAATGTTGACGGGGGTGGTGATAGTGATATTAATCATGAGGATTCACCAATCAATGATGAACAGAATAGTAGTGAGGATGACGAACTGGATATTTCATTTCCAGATATAGATGATAATCATGATGGAGGGTTAAATGATCTTGCAAATACAATTTACAGTGAAATGGACAACCCACAAATAAGCAATGATTACGTAGACAATCCTGACGAGGAAAATGAATTTATTGATCATCCGAAATGTTTTCTTTCAGATACTAATTGGATAAATCGGTATGCTGTGGATCCTACAGATCTTCATATTCGACAAATCAATAGTGGTCTCCCTAGCATCGATGGGAGTTGGGCTGGACGTGTCTTTCAAGATAAGGCATCTTTATTGGATGCTCTAGACCGGTGGCATATTGAGCATAATGTACAAATGTAAGTATTGAAATCTACAAGAACGACTTACACTGTCAAATGCTTGGTAGAGGGATATACTTGGAGATTACATGCTTCAGTACCTAAAGATACGACATACTTTAGGGTAAAAACATATGCTGGTCCACAGACATGTGTAATTCCAATGCTGAACGTGGCGCACCATAATTGTAATTCGACCCTTATATGTCAATTGATTCTTCCGACATTAAAGATTAGACTTAATATGACGCCAAAAAAAATTCAAGATACGGTGCGATCAAATTACCATACTGACATAACATATTGGAAGGCTTTACAAATTATTTACGGGAGCTGGGAGCAATCGTACACAGACTTGCCTCATTACTTTACTATGGTAAAGAATTCTAATCATAGTACTTTATGGCGTCTGGATCATAGGTGGCCCGCTGATGGCATTTTTTCCTTTGGTCGTGTTTTTCGATCATTTGGACCTTCGATTCATGGATTCGCACATTGTCGGCCGGTGGTGAGTATTGATGCCACACATATGTACGGCAAATACGAAGGTCATGCTTTGATAACGACGGCTGCAGATGCAAATGATGGATTATATCCTTTGGCATTTGCAATTTGTGAGGGAGAGAATACCGGGAGTTGGCGATGGTTTTTGCATAACTTGCGTCAGTATGTTACCCGTGATAGAGCCATTTGTTTTATATCTGATCGATTTTCTGGATTGAGGAAAATAGTGGCTACTATCTATCCTCCAGCACAGGGTCACTCGCATCGTTGGTGTCTTCGACATATGAAAGCAAATATGAATAAGCGCTTCAAGAACGACATGTTGTTAGATAAATTCTGGCAGATCAGAATTGCTGCAACACCGACGGCATATAATCAGCTGAAGGAAGAATTAGATGTGTTGGATCACGATGCTTGGCAGTGGGTCCATGATCTTGACAGATATAAAGAGTACTGGGCAAGAGCATTTGATGGAGGCCGCCGGTTTGGATTGATGACTACGAATCTTTCTGAATCGTTAAATGGGGTACTTAAGGACAGTCGTGGTTTGCCTATCACGGCTTTTGTTGCGGCTACTTTTTATAAGCTTAATAAGTATTTTTTCGAGCGCCGTGCGGCCGGTGAAAGTATGACGGACGCTTTTGTCCCTAAAGTCAAAAGTATGATTACTGAAAATATAGATACGGCGCGGGGACATCATGTTGAACGATTTGGACTCACAGAATTTGAAGTCAATACTGGAGATTTCTCCTACAAAGTGATCGTGAATGGAACAAATGTAGAATATTAATGTGGTGAATTTTATCTAACAGGAATACCTTGCTTGCATGTCTTAGCAGTTTGTAGTACATCACATATGAGATTAGCCTACCAGAATTTTTGTTCACCCTGGTATAGTACAGACTGCTATCGTGCGGCGTACGCACCACATTTTCATCCTGTTCCTGATAGACGGCACTGGCCGCGACCCCAAGGTCCCCCGATTGTACCGCCTCCTATACAAAGGAAGAAAGGTCGTCCACGATCTACACGTATTCGTAATATAATGGATGAGGGGGGTGTCCGACGAGGAAAATGCTCCATTTGTAAGCAGGCAGGCCATTACAGGAGCACTTGTCCACAAAATGCAGAAAAAGTGCAACAAGGACGCCGACGTATGACTTCCACAATTATATTTATCCTGTCTTAATATTTAATTATTTTTAGCTATCATGTTACTAATATGTAGATTACTTATTGCAGATGGCAGATCACGAGGATGCGGGGCCAGTTGATTCGTCTGTCCTGGTAGAGCAGCATCGCCATAGGTCCGCATTTATCAGGACTGAGGTAAGAGCTATAAAATTTTATTTTTTAAAATATTATAAATAAGCTGAATTGATGTAAGAGCTAACTATATTTTTTTTGCATCACAGGGGTATCGTGCTGTCTTGTTCGCAGAGCATGGGCGCAAGATGAACCAGTGGGAGCTTGAACATCCAGCTGTAATAGATCTACTTCGTCAGTCTGGATTTTACGGGTTATCACGACTCAGATGATTGGTGCTGGATCAGGCTCTGCTGGGCGCCCTTGCTGAGAGGTGGAGACCGGAGACCCAAACCTTCCACTTCCGCCACGGTGAGATGACCGTCACACTACAGGATGTGGCAGTTATTTCGGGTCTCCGTGTTCATGGTGCGCCGGTGTCGGGATCCACGCTTCATGATTGGCCAGCTCTATGTCTGGATTTATTGGGGGTGGTACCTACTCACATCACGGGGTCACAGGTATCTCTAGATTGGTTATATCAGCATTTTCATCATTTACCTCTAGATGCCCCTGCCGGAGCAGTCGCAGCTACGACCCGTGCATACATGCTATATCAGATCGGGGGTAGTTTGTTTCCAAACCCTAGCGGATATAAAGTTCATCTAAAGTGGCTACCACTTTTAGCTGACTTTGATATCTGCGGCGCGTATGCGTGGGGTGCTGCGACGCTGGCCTATCTATATCGAGCGCTAGGAGATGCCGCGCTGAACGGGAAGGCCGAATGTTGCTGTTTTGGGACCCTTTTATAGGTATAAAATCTAATTTTTTGATTTCAGTATTATCTTTATATATTGGTATTGTATATTTTATTTATTATATTAACCCGTTGGCGTAAATTTATAGATCTGGGCTTGGAACCATAAATTTATAGATGAGATTATAGATACATTACCAGATTTCTGTGTGCATGGCTCAGCGGTCTGGCGTGCAAGAACAGTCCTTATTTGCTTTCACATTGTCGAGATGCACGTGCCGGACCGAGTCCTGCGGCAGTTCGGTCTTCTCCAGCATATACCTCTCAATGTGGAGTCCATCCGACGCATCACATCACGTGGGTGTCCGGATGAGGATTGGATCGCATTTCATGCTATCCACATTGAGAGGTGGTCCGGGAGGCTAGAACAGATTTTTGATCAACTCCCGGCTGCTGGTGAGGACCCACTGCATGCGGCATCCGTATATATGCAGTGGTGCTGGACGATTACGAGAAGATGGATGTCTCATCCAGTACAGCGTCCTCCGCTGACTTTTCATCCCCGTGGGCATGTCGAGAGCAGACTGGTATAATAATTTATATATATAAATTTAACATGTTCAACATATTTAATATAAATTTAATTTCTAAATTAAAATGCAGGCCGACACACTACGGCAGGTTCATACTATTGTCGGCCAGTTATTGCATGACCGACCGCCGCCTGAGTTCGCATATGGGACTTTGAGAGAAATGAACGAGAATATTCAGATGGTACTACAGCATGTACCATATGAACCTACGTCCAGAGTGTCAGGCGGACCTTCATATGAGGGAGCGACCTCGAGTCATCAGGTACCATTTAGCATAGAATTCAAATTAAGTTTTCAAATTCAAATTAACAAACTATTTACACTCTTTCAGGTGCCACGATCTCCATCTTCTATCATTCAGGCCCTGACGACAATTTCCTCGACGTCAGAGTCACTCCCGCCTCCTGTATCACGGACATCTTTTGCATCGACATATTCACGCCGTCATCTATCGTCATCATCGCCACAGGAGATCCAGCATATTGCTGAGCAGGATAAGGGTGGTATCGTCGAGGAGCTCGATCAGTTGGCAGCAGTTGAGCATCTCGATGATATACCTATTATTGACCTTGTTGTTCCCCGTGGGCGAGGGCCAGGGCGAGGGCGTGGACGTGGGCGTGGGCGTAGCCGAGGACATCGAGGTCGAGGACGTGCTCAAAATTGAGCTTTTGAGGTTGAGGTTGTTGTATACACATTTTTGTAATGTTCATTTTTGGTTATTACTCAACTGTGATTTATGAATGTCATGATTGTTGAAACTTCATTTGGTGTTTGTGAATGTTGTTTTAGATTTTTGAATGTTAATTGTCATTGTTTGCAACTTGTTGTACAAATTTGGGATTTTTTTAAAATAGACTAAAGTTATGTGTGCAGTTCCAGCTAAAGGCGCTGAATGGTTCAGCGCCTTTAGTGTTCTACACTAAAGGCGCTGAGTCGCTCAGCGCCTTTAGTGTAAACCACTAAAGGTGCTGAGCAACTCAGCGCCTTTAGTGTAGAACACTAAAGGCGCTGAGTCGATCAGCGCCTTTAGTGTAAACCACTAAAGGCGCTGAGTTGCTCGGCGCCTTTAGTGTTTTACACGAAAGACGCTGACCTATTCAGCGCCTCTAAAATATGTCAAAGGCGCTGAATAGTTTAGCGCCTTCAGCAGTTATATCCGAGGATTTAGCCAATTTTCACGAAAATTGGCCAAGTCCTCAGCGCCTTATAGTATATGCTGAAAGCGCTGAATGAAACAGCGCCTTCAACACATAGAATGAAGGTGCTGATGCATTCAGCGTCTTCACAGGATTTTTGTGAAGACGCTGAATGATTCAGCATCTTCATGTCGTCCCGCCTACGTGGCGCCCTGCTGGTAAAAGGAGAGTTAGTTTTACAAAAAAAAAAATTCAAAGATTATTTTTCAAATATCAAAAACTTGTAGGGTTAATTTAAAAAAAATCCCTAATTTATCGCTTTCGCTAAGTCATAAACAGTTCAATGAGTTTATGCTTTCCATCGTACCAAGCCAGTCCCACATGGCGCCTACGTGGTCAAAGTAAGCCAATCTCCTATAAAGACAATAGTTTGAAGGATGTGTGGTAGTACTCATAAATATTATGACAAACGCCCTTCACTACGCCTAGTTGATCTCGAACAGTAATACTATTTCAAGCCTTTTCATTAGGCATAGTTTGTTCAAGATGACTTCGAAGCATACTCCTGATTAAGAAATATATTAATATAACGGGTTAAGGTGAAACACATATTTGTGCAACCATGATGGTAGGAGCATAGGAAATATTTTGTGACGAGGAATACAAAATAGATTACTTTGCAGAAATATTAATGACAAGAACAAAAATGACTTAGCTCGTCAAATAAGTCTAGAGCCTCTTACGCATGTTACACAGAAGACTTTTTAAGAAGCTTCACCCTTACAATAACACGGAATTCAATGAGATTGTATGAATCACCAAAGTTATCAAAGGAACATGAAGTAACTGGAAGGAGAAGAAGATTGCCTTGCTGCTAAACACAACAAAACATTGCCTTGCACAGTGGGCCACTTCACAGTCAAAAACAGTTATTCCAGTGCATCGAGATTGTACTCTGTAAAGTAAAGCCAAACATAATCAATATAGTGATAAATACCAAATAACCAGTAAGTAAGGTGCCAGCCACAATATTGAGGCAAATTATGCGTACTATGATTAGGCTGCATAATAAACCCAAATAAAAGTTCCCACCCGTAACAATAAAGAGTTACAATATACAACTGTTGTTTCTGCTTTTTCTTTTTCTTTCCATAGTTAAACTCAGCCCTCCTGTCCAAACTCCTTTGTGAACCTCTCATGCACTTCAAGGTCCTTCTGGCTAACAGTCGGCCTCTGCCGAACCAGTACCTTCTCGAAATCTCCCCTTGTAATTGGCGGCGGAAGAACCTGCTCACAAAAGAGGAAAAGAAAATATGATAACAGTTTGGAAGAATTCACCTCAGTTAGAATTTAGAAAAGAAATTTCCTGTTTGGAATCAATTCTTTTTTGTTTAGAAGAGATTGGATTTTACTTTGGAACGATATGGATGTGTTTCTTGTAATTCAATCAATCCCGCTATTTGAGCTCACATTTGGTAAGAAGTCTTATTTTTTATGCTTTATCAATAATCCCAAAATACACATTATAATCCCAAAATGCCCATTCTTATCTTACTGTTAAGTAATGAGGGTATACAAGGAAAAATAAACATTTTGAATGAAATACAAAAACTATTGTTCTAGGTAAGCAATAAAATAGATAAGCGTAAATTGGCACCTTAGCACCAAGACCCTTGGCAGAGAGCTCCTGCATACTGGTCTGAATAGCACCACGTTCTTTGGGCCCACAGGGCATCCACATGTCATCTTCCTTCTTAACAAAGAACATGGCATCTTGGGCCTTGCGAACCGGCTCAAACAATACATCCTTGACCTATTAGCAGAAAAAAGTAAAAATGAACACATTTTAGCATAATAAAAAAAAGGCTTTTTTTTTTTTTTTGTTTTGATGTTGTGAATGAGAGTGCGTACACAAACAGAAATATCTGAACCAGAAAACCCTTCAGTCTTGTGAGCCAAGTACTCAAAATCTTTCTCAGTCAGGTTGTGAGGGGTATCTCCCAGATGTACCTATAAAAATCCAACAGTTCGAAATCAAACAAGACCATAAATGTGGCTGAATGGACAGAAAATTGAAGATAACAAATGTTTTATATTCTTCGGAAATTTATGATTAGTTCCGCGATTTCTCAGCAAAGAATATATTTGAAGGCTCCTGTGACTTCCCATTATACAGGAATCTAAGAATATTCCATTAGTATTTTAACTCTGTTCCTTTATTAGAGATTTACATGGATAAATGACTGTTGATTGGAGGATTAAAATTTTAATAATAGAGAAATACTGGAATAAAGGGACTTCAGATGAAAAGGTTGAAGCAAAAGGATAAGACATATGAAAAGGTAGGATTTCTGCAAAAATTGTCTGAAAAGCCAGGACTACGCAAAATGAGATATTCTTTCTTCAATACCTTGAACATATGCTGCCTAGCTTTTAGATCGGGAAGAGGAATATAGATCCTCTTGTCAAAGCGTCGCCGAATAGCCTGTAGGTAACAGAAAAGTAACACATTGTACACAAAAATCAAGACCTTCGTAGTTTATGAAACAGTTGTGACAGTTGAAGAAGTATTAACAAAGGGTCTACACCAAACCTGATCAAGGGCATATGGAGTATTTGTAGCGGCAAGAATAAGAACTTTATCATCGTTATGTCCTACGCCCTGGGAATAAAATAGGGCGCTTACACGGCATTAACAAAGAAATAAAAGGAAAAAGATATACAACCAAATTAGTTGAAGCCAAATGGCAGACTTGCCAAATGTGAAATACAATAAAATGTGCAAGAGAACTGATGTTACAATTTATTCAATCAAAATCAGGAATTAGATGAGATATCCATACAAATCAGAGATATCAGGGTAATGTATTGTTCAAAACGAATACCCATGCAACGAAAACTGTTAGAACTGCTTGTGCAGTAGATCAATCAACCTTCAGAATTGCAATTACTGCTCAGACATAAGATTAACCCAGTAGGGAAGTCCTCTACATATGGTATAACGTGGATGAGAAAGAAAACTAATAACTTTTTTGTTGGATAAATTATATAGGGAGTTCCAAATTTACGGACTCTATTTCACTCAGGTCACAAACTGTAATTAATCTCAACTTCAAGTTGTTCCCAAGGTCATTACCGTATCACTTTGCTCTGAAACTCTGATCTTTCTAGAAGTTGACAAGGCTACATGAATTGAAAATGCTACGTTGATGTCAACCCTCTAATCACTGACAATTGCAGAATTAGCAAGAGAGGTTCTTACATAAATAAATCATATCCGTAATAATATATTTATGTAAACACATACATACAGAAATGCACATATTTTTATATGTATTAGCAATGAATTATCTGCATCGCGTGAATTACTTGTTTAGCTATAGTCAATAATTAAGCCTTCTTCTATGAGGCGGTAAATGGATTGTGTCCCTTCAACCATTAAGCAATAATTTTGCTCATGGCCTTGATAATCAGTCTAATTGGCTTATACAACACCCAGGTTTTGAACCTAAGAGGCACAATCTAACACAGGGAGGACCATCTTCCTTTGTCTCAACCATCTGAGCCTAGGAGTTGAAATATCAAAAGAAATAAGCTACAGTCCCAAAAAAATTTATTTCTAAAATTAAAGCTTAATTATTAGAGGAATTGTTTGATCTCCTTGCGCTAGAAAAGGTTACTTCATCTATGTAAAAGAAGTCTAATTTCAGAGAAAAAAAAGAAAAAGCAATAACCACAATGGCACAATGATTCTTGACTGGTGAACCTCAAGCTGAATTAACCAGTTATTGCCATATCTCAAATAATTATTAATAAGGACATAACTTAAACAAATAAACAGATAAAAGGACAAGCAGACATTCGGTAGAAAAACTATTAAAGTAAAGAAGCAAGGAGGTGATGCCTTTCATATCGATAGCCTAATAATCACTATACGTATGAATAATCAATATACAAAGAAATGACAGGGAAAGATTGGATGATCATCAGAATCAAATCAGGCAATATATTGCTAAAAATTAAAATTTGAGGCTATCATCACATACTACGAGAGTTAATAGCTCCAAAATTTGTAGTTTCCAATAACCTGAGAAAGGAAAATATAGTTATAGGCTTATTGAATATAATTTGTTAAATCTGGTCATAAAAAAAAAAGTGATGTACTACTCCAGAACACAAAAGTTTCAAAGGGAGAGTGCGTGTTCATTGCTTCAAAATACAAATATTTCATGAATTGAAATTGATGCCATACCAGTCTTTTATCGGATACAATATTGTCAGTCAAATATTAAAAGAAGTTAAGTCTATCATCTCGGATTTTTGAGATAATTGTGAAACATAGTCTACCATCTTGGATTTTTGAGATAATTGTGAAACAGCTTGATCCACAAAATCAAGTTTTTTTTCCCGCTTTAAATTAAACTCCCAAATTCAAAAATCAAAGATGAAATGACTACTGGGAAAAGGTAAATACAAGAATGAATGCATAATAGAAAAGCTAATCAGAGTTCAATAAATGCAGCAACTATTATACAACACTCTTCTTATACAAAAAACCAAGCCACCACACCTAAGGCGGAAGAAAAAACAATGCCTAAGTCACTAAATGTATCCTCAAGATGAACATGTAAATAACTATTTCTTAGCCATTCTCAATGGCATTATAATGATCCTTCCTATACTATTCAGATGTAGGTAATTTGCCGCTTTATTATATCTGAGGTTCTATGGCAGTAAATGGCAATTGACTTTGCATGAAATAGAACATTTTCAGAAACTTGAAAAGGCTAGTATAGTGCATGCACAAATTTCTTTTGTAATCTCACCTGCATCTGGACAAGAAGTTCAGTTTTAATCCTTCTAGAGGCTTCACTTTCATTTCCTTCTCCACGCTGACCGCATAAAGAATCAATCTCATCAATAAAGATAATCGAAGGAGCATTTTCGCGGGCCATTTGGAAAAGGTTTGCAACCAGCTTTTCACTTTCACCCATCCACTTTGAAACAAGGTCTGATGAAGAAATACTGCAATATTTTTCAGCATTTATTACAAGCATTATTTAACAGCTGAAGACAAAGAATTCAAAGTACTCAACAATGGGGCATTCAACAAAATGTCCTTCACAAAAGATGAGGTTTATCGACAAAATTTTTATAGATAGACACAGTAACCTTTTCTTTAAAGATCAGACAGGGATCGCCCACCCCCTTCCAGAAAATATTAGTTTTTCAACATGAAGAAAGAAAGAAAACACAATGTGCATATTAAAAATAAAAGGTTACAAGGTGACATAATTTAAAGTTAATAGGTAGGCCTCATTAAATTTCATTCACATTGTTGCAAATAGGCTCAGTAGATAACAATAGTAAGTAGGTTAAGCTAGTTAAATTATAAGTGCTTACATTCTAGAATCTGGTTATCAATCAACACACACCTGATGGTTATCAATCAACACAACTGACTTGTCAACATCATTGTTCACTCTGACAATGCGAATAACAAAAACTAAGACTGTTAATATAATGTTCTCACTTGGGATCATTAGCAACCTAATTGAAGTCCTTCATCACAAGCTGCAAGGACTCCATTGGTATACTCAAGATTCTGAAGAATGATAATGGTGACATTGTTACTAGGATTGCATTATTCACTGGTCACTAGCCCTAAAAAATTGCGAGCTCCACTAATTCTTGGCATAAGGATTTCGAGCTTTTCTTTTATTACTTGGGGATATAAGATAGCATAAAAGCAATTTTAGGAGATCCTTCAATATATACCATTCTTACTTACACTGTAGATTAAAATTTACCATGCATACATTGTTCGCTAACATACTACAGAGATTTATTTCTTTTTAATACTAAGAATCCAAGGTGAAACATTACCTGGAGGCTGGAGGTTTAATTTTGAGAGTTGAATAGATTTTAAAACTTTTAAGCGAAAGCACTTAGTGCTGTTTACTAGCTCAATATTAAAATTGCTTTCAGTTCATCTATGCATTGCATGACATGAGCATCACAACCATGCATTTAAATATCCTCCAACATTGGTTTTATATGTAACTAATGATTGCAAGAATGTTTTTTGCAGCCAATTCACAGACTATCAAATGGCCATCAGTGAATGAAATACAGTTTAAATAGTCACACTTAGTTATGGATGAAACATACTTCTAGATAGTGTTTATTAGGATCCTAACGATCCTGAATGAGAGATCATAAGGGTAACCATAGTGCTGATATAACAGCTGAATATATGACTAATGCAAGTCGGCTTATTCATGAAAATTGCATTTATTCATGAATTGCAGGGCATTGTAAGAGGTAGAAAGGAAATAGTGTAAGATATATCTAATATACATAATCTGTACTTGCTATCAGATGAATCGACAAAGAATAATGTAAAATGTGAGAAAATAAGTTTTTATCCCTGAATGAAGGGCCTGGTGGAGGGAGATTATTATTTAACTACCTACCGCTTCTCTTATACAGAATCATCATGTTATGATGTTATCCCAGGACATTCCCTTAAAACTCAACCAAATTATGGATATATTGAAAAATGATCATAAGAACACTTTCTTAGTTGTATTTATGGTGTGAACTACTAGCCAGCTATATGCTTCAGTCCATTAGACATTTAACTATTTAAGTATCAGAATTTACATAAAGGCTCCCATATATTATTTATCCCATATCTTATTAGCCAAGTCCTTTTAAGTGAGCTCATGTAGAGATTTTCCCATTCCTACCAGCACCTCTTCACATTCTTCCCCACATGAATTTGCTAAGTCTACTGAGGCCTAATGGTTTCCATAAACTGTAATTGTGAAAATTCTTGCACTTCTCCCAAAATGGTCAAGATGTTTGGTGAATTATCCCAATGTAACTAACAGCACATAATGCACAGAAAGAAAACTGATACTGTTAGAAATGAAATTACAAACAAAAGAGATTGAACACTGATAACCTGAAGAAAGTAGAATCTGCCTCTGTCGCAACAGCCTTGGCCAAATATGACTTTCCAGTTCCTGGTGGGCCATACAGAAGAAATGCCTTCCAAGGTTTTCTTTTACCTAAGAAGTGAAGTCCTATTAACTTAGCAACTTTAACAACTAAATTGGAGAAATACTAAATCAGTTGGCCTCATCAAAAGAAATACAGAAGGGTAGAAATCTGAAACATAGACAGCCATGATAATTCCAGTTGACAACGGCACAGAAGAACGATAAATTATGCAGCCCAAAGAAAACAAAGAACTAGCATCAGTAAATTTCATATTGCATCCCAAGATTCCCAACAAGATGGCTCAAAATACTTAAAGCCTGATTACTACATATGCTAGTTATCCATAAACCCATTTCGTTTTCCTACTTCCCCACAATCCTCCCAGGTGGGAGTATTGGGCCATATGATTGATAGTTTGCAGAAAAGCCATAAATAAAAGTCAAAATGCCCTGTGTACATACCATCTTCTTAAGACAATTGGGCTTAAGAAGATGGCAATTGGATCTACTAAGTCAAAATGCCCAACTTTATCAACAATAGCTTTGTGTTTCTCTTAAGACAATTGGATCTACCAAGTCACGAATATTAATTAGGTACAAAAATATTACGTGTTATTTTAAGAGGTACGTAAGAGGAGGATGAAGAGAGAGGGAGAGAAGAAAGAAGTTGGGAAAGGAAATAGATAAAAAAAAATGGAATTGGGGCACACGGTAAGGACATGCCTCGACGCCCCAAGCATATTGAAATGTCTTGCTCCATAAGCCTTGGCATATCAAGGCATGGTGGCAGGCTCAATACCCGCGACACAGTACCATGCTGATTATGCTTGATAAGCTCAATACTTAATCCCGTGGGATAAACATAGGTCCGTGTAAAACCAAAGGCAGGCACTTAGGCCAATTCCCTAAATAAGATGGGCCAAGCTGGAGAAGCCAAACATCCATGCACACTAACTTCTCAAGAAAATGTATAGATTCTGCAATATATCAAGAATTAAATGCATATGAAATATGGAATCTATGGAAACACATCTATAGAGAACAAGTTCCTGCACTACCCCTCCAGCAAGCCTATTAAATAGAGCTATCTATCCCTTCATGGCCATACATCCCTACCAACAATTACATTTATTTATCCTAGTAATCAATGCAAGTGTTATTGCAATGTAACCCATATGCAAAATCGGCTGTGCTAGTGTGCTCTCAATTATCCCAAGACAGTAGATTACAAAGGAATTAGAAAAATTAACAACGAAAAATTTTTACCCTAAAATAATGTGCTCTTATAAAAGAAAGTTTCACTAACTTTAGCAACGTAAACCAAAAACTGTGTTTCATACAAAAGTTAAGCCACTTAAGCCATATAAATGTTCAATTCTTGTGCTAAAAGGAAATGACACTAACATGATTTCACATAATCTCATACTCTCGTAATTAAAAGAAAATTAAAGGAATAAAATAGCACATGCTGGTTGACACTGAACCTTTCGTTGGATCCAACAACATTGTTGACAAAAATGCCTTCTTTGATGTGCTTTTGACTACAAAAACAACTTCAATTCAATATACTTGAAGGCAACATTGTCAAATGCAAAGAGGAACTAATCGATGCGTCATGCAACAAGGTTTGTAGTGCATAAGAAGTGGCAACAGTCAGCTTGCAATCAACATACAAAGAAGAACAAACCACTGACAATTAATATAAAAAAAATTCAGAAGGACATAAAATCTCAAAAAGATATATCTTAGATAGAGCTACCGACATGCTTAGGGCATTCCTAAGCAAGAAAAAAGGATCGCCTATCACTCATTCATTGATTTAGCAGATTAAAGACTTTAATAAACACGGGCGGCGCCCTCAGGATTGATTTTACTTTCAATATAACAAAAATCCCATCTAAAAGACCCAACTCCGCATCTAGTTCATCCAATGATTATATTCCTACAAAAATAATTCACTTTTCACAACATACCGCAATAGTTGACAATCAACGAATCATCTAACGATGGAATACGTATTATTTTAAAAATACAAAGGAAAGAAGGGAGTACCGGTGAAGAACTGCGGGAACTTCACGGGGAGTACGACGGCCTCCTGGAGAGCCTGCTTGGCGCTGTCGAGACCGGCGACGTCGTTCCACTTCACGTTCGGCTTCTCTCTGATGATCGCCGAGTTGAGCCCCGACCGCAGCTTCGTCACCTCAGGGTCCTCACCGTCCCCGCCGCCACCACCGCCCTCCCCGTCCTTGGGCTTCGTCTTCGGGCGCGTGGCGACGGCTCCGTCGCCTCCGTTGGCTGCGGGGCCGGTGCCGCCCTCGTCGAGCACAGCGCGGATCTCCTCGGCGCGGCGGAGGTACTCGGTGAACTTCTGGGTGATAGCCTCCTTGATCTTAGGGTTCTTCTCGTACTTGAGGTGGGTGCGGAAGTACTCGAGCGCGTTCATGTAGAGAGGGAACGCCTTCACGTAGTTCCCCGCATTGTCTTCCTCCACCGCCCTCCTCACGTACTCGATCGCCTGCTCCTTGAAGTTGCTATACATCTTCAAACCCTAGGCCCAACCCCCACGCCCTGATCGCATACGCCCCGTCCTCTCCGATCGGAGAAAACCCTAGGAATCGATCGGAGAAGAGAATCGCGAGGTCTAAGAATCGATCGGAGGGGAAAGAGAACCCTAAATTTTGACCCGCAATCCTAAATCGAGAGGGAGAATTAGGGTTTGACGCGTCGGAATCGGAGGATCGATCGAATTAACTAGGGGAGGAGAGAACGGGGGAGGAGGTGGGAGGGGGGAGAAAGAGGGAAAGAGCGAAGAAAAGTAGACGAGGGGAGGCGACGAACGGAGTCTGGGCCGCTGGGGTTTGTTTTATTTAATTATTTTTGGTTTCACATGGGCCTAGTGCCAGCGTGCATTGCGCCCGGTTCACCACGTCATCCTTGCACCGCCAGTCTTGGCCTATTGTGGTCCCCTAAATTTTTTTTATTAATAAGGATTATTTCTTTTATATATATATATATATATATATATATATATATATATATATATATATATATATATATATATATGAGCAACGCTACATGTACACCCCCAAAGGGGGTGTACATCTTACACCCACCCATCTAAGGGTGGGGGGGTCACTTCACAAATTGTGAAGTGACTCTTCACCACACCCCACCCATTGGATGGGTGAGGTGTGCGATGTACACCCCCAAATGGGGTGTACAAGTAGCATTTTCCTATATATATATATATATATATATATATATATATATATATATATATATATATATATATATACTAGTGACTATCCCGTGCTACGCCGCGGCATTACTGAGTTAGTAAAATTATAGAATATCCAAAGTATAACAAAAATTATTAGCAAAATTTTCAAATTATTAAAAAGTGTACGGAACAAACTACGGCAAATATTAAATTGGTATTGCTAAATTACAACAAACCACAACATAACAAAACGAAGTTAAACAGTTGAAATATAGTTCTTGGATGAAAGTATAAATTTCTTATAATTATTTATTTGCATAATATAAATCTAAATAAGTTATGTTGGAATATGATTCTGCATTATTTGTCTTCACTTGCTTCTTCACTTGCTTCAGCATTATCACTTGCTTGAGTATCATCACTTGATTGAGCATCATGAGGAAATCTATAGGTGGAAAAAGAAAATCATTAAAAAGAAGAAAATAAAGAGGAAGATAATTTTAAATATAAATAAAAAAATTAATTGTTATTACCTAATACACTGCCTTTTTGCCAATGGAACTTGATCTAAATTTTCCACATGAACTACAGAAAAATTTAAATATTAAAATGGCAAAAGTATATTATATCAAACGAATAAAATAAATATAAAATAAGGATACCTTGAAGATTTTTTTGGAGTTGGAGATGTTTCTTGAAATAATTCTTCTTAAATTTGTTTTCCTTTTGGAGATGACAGAAGTTGTTCTTCACACTTAATAAGTAGATTCTTTCCAAGTTGACTTTGGCTTGAGTGAAGTTGTTCTTCACATTTAATATGTAGGTCCTTTCCAAGTTGACCTTTGCCTTTTACATCATAATTTGAAGTATAAAGTTTATTAACTTTGAAACAGGGGTTTGTTGCACTAAATCTTTGTGAGTCTGGAGAAATTTGAAAAATGTGTTTTTGACCGATAATATTTTTAATGGCTGGAGGCAAGACGAATCTGTCTGAACCAACTGCTACAGCAAGATTTTGTGACGGGATGCGAATTAAATCTTGTGCTACTCTTCCAAATATTGTAAAAGTTCCAACATCAGTATCATCTGCGACGGTGGCGTTTAGCTTGTACCTTATAATAATCACAATTGTTAGGAAAAAATAAGTTAAATTAATGTATTTAGATGATAAACCTTTATGTTAGAGTATTTACCAAGGCATAGGAGGTTTGTCGTTGTTTCCACAATGTGGGCAATAAAAAATATCGTCGTATGACTTCACTGCTGATTTACAATAATGGCAAGCCTTATACCACCAACCATACGACGTATCTATGTCCAACAGTGTCACTTCACAGGTAAACTTCATACTCTATCGAGAAAAAGAAAATAAACAAAAAATGATTTGTTGCTTTGTAGGTAAACATCACATTCTATAGAGGGAAAAAAAATAGAGGAAAAGAATTTTAATCGAAAAAAAAAAAAAGAAAAAGTAAATTGTCATAAAAATACATCACTTACTTGAATATTAGGTGAGTCCATAGCTAAGATTTCAGAAATAGTTTTTTTATTCATTCGCATCTCTTCGTCAGGACTGATAATATCTTGTTATGTACAGGTGATTTGCTTAATTGGGTTAGGTGTTGGTCTTACTCTGTACATCAAAATTCACATGTAAATAACAACATGAATCAAAGGAATTAAATTGTAAGCAAATTTGCATGTTTATGTAGACAAACCTATTCAGAAATTCGACAACTTCCGGAATTTCTAAGTTAAGGTAAATTTTCGAAGTCGAACATGTTGATAAATATATCCGGTCTAAAAGAAGTATAACACAAAACACAAATTAATATCATTTTATATAGTAGTTTTACAGGTAAGTAAAAAAAGGGAAAATTGTAATTGACAAATATACCTCTAAAGGAACGAATCGTCATTCCAGCCAGAACTACAACTACTGGGTCACCAACATCCTCCTCAAAAATTTTACTTTCATCGAAATCTATAGCGAATTTATCCCATAATGTCACTGGCAAAATATTATTTCTGTAGTAAAAGTAACGTGCATATTTAATATAGCGAATGCTGCAAGTAGGAGGAAAACATAGGAAAAAAAATTGGGAAGTGTAAATTTGTACTCTAAATCTTGTATTTCCAAATTTCGGATTGGAGTGAGGATTTGACCGACATATTTGTGAGTGAGGTCTGTGACAGAACATATTTTACCAAAGATATCTACAAAGTAGAAGAAGAGAAAAGAATATTAAGAGAAGTACGTAAGTCATCAAAGGTGGTTTCTCTTAATACAAAATGAATAGTTCAATATATTTGTAAGAAATATTACCAGTCAGAATACTATCATTATATCTCCTATTTTCAGCCTCAGAAAATGTACAGAAATTGAAGCTATACAGTGGCATTGAATCTATGCCATCCTCGAGTTGAGTTACCGTTGTCCATTTTTCAATTTGAATCATAAACTTCCTGTCAACAGCAGCAAACTTTTTCTTACTTGGAATAACAACGATTTTTTCTATAAGATACACAGCGCCTTCTATGAGTCGAGTTTTAAATTCTTCGGCATCTTGTTTTCCTATTGTTCCTTGCATAGAATATCCCTATTTAAGACAATAATATATGTAAATCAGCATACAAAATTGATGGAAGGTAAAGAAGATAAGTGTACATAAGTATATAAGATAGTGCAAACCTTCTCATCAACCATAATGCAATCCATGCTGAATATATCCCCTTTTAAAAATGGAGCAGTTGATTTCCATATACGACAAATTCTTACTTTGATCTTACAGTTTTGGTGCTGTAAGGATAATTGCGATAATAGGATGTGGTCCATTGCTGCTCCAATAATATGTTCAATATAAAAATAGAAACAAAGATATGCATAAAAGGATGATTACATGCCAGAAGAACAATAATTTCTTTGTCAAAAAAAGTGATATTTCACTGATGAAATAATGAAACAACAGTAAAAAAAACTGCACATAGCATGAAAACAATCATAGTATCATATATTATTATAGATCATCGAATATTTCATGATAGACGATGTTTCTTGTATATCCTTCTGGTGCTTGATCCTTATTATCTATAAGAATTCGTAGCCCTTGTCGAGAGGTTACTCTAGAAATCGCTACATAAAGTTGACCATGAGAGAATACCGGCTGTGGCAAAAAAAGGCCAATTTTCTGCAATGTCTGCCCCTGACTTTTATTAATTGTCATTGTATAGCTCAAACGTATCGGGAATTGTCTCATTTTCAATATAAATGGCCACTTCGATTCAGTTACATTCATAACTATGCGAGGAATATAAACCTTCTCGTCGATATGATTTCCTGTAAAGATTTGTGCCTCAATAACTCTGGGAGCTAATTGGGTTATTATCAATCGAGTACCATTGCAGAGACCAGAATTTTGGCTAATGTTGTGCAGCAACATTACAGGAGCTCCTACTTTTAACTTTAGTTCATGATGGGAGACTCCGTTGAACTTCAAAGAGGTCAAAAATTCAACCGGGTAAAGTATGTCACTTTCTTCTGCATTCCGTGATGTGTTACATATTGAATCTGAGCTCATATACAATCGTTCTTCTGTTGGCAACAGAGAAAGAACGTAATTATTTATCTCATCAACCATTTCATTCACAGGTGTGATGATAGCTCTATCTCTCAAGTAGCTGGAATCATTGTAGTTTTCTTCGATGTCGTCGTATACTTCTGAAACAATTGTTTCAATTCCATTGTTATTAGGTTTTATAAGTATATCATCCGGAATTTTAATCCAGGTTGGTTCATCATCTCCTTCTAATCCAATAGCAGCTATTTTGCCATCACCAACATCGAGCATCCATTTACTGAATTCCGCTAAAGTTCTATCTGCTAACTCATCTCCTGAATTTCGTATTAATCTCATATTTGTAGTGAGACGAAAAATTTTACAATTTTCCATATATACAATTTAGTAAGTGAAGCATTAAGTATATCTTGCTTCGTCCCGCTGACAACAACCGGAAGTATTTGTCTGAAATCGCCGCCTAAAAGAAGAGTTTTTCCCCCAAAAAGCTTTTCACCCGCATCGGGTTCATTAGACTCCAATATATCTTTCAATGATTGTCTAAAGCCTCAAAACAATTTCTATGATTCATCGGTGCTTCATCCCAAATTATTAAACTGGTACGTGAAATTAATTTTGCAAGCTGGGTCCCTTTCTTAATTTCACAAAGTGAACAATCAACCACTTTAATAGGAATTTTAAACCTTGAGTGAGCTGTCCGACCTCCAGGCAGTAGGAGGGATGCTAGTCCTGATGACGCGACCGCTAATACAATCTTTCCTTCAGACCTCAATTTTGAAATTATTGTCTTCCAAAGATAAGTTTTGCCTGTTCCACCATAGCCATAGACAAATATAACATCTCCAGTGTTTTGATATATAGATGCTAAAACAGTATTATATATACATTTCTGTTCATCATTCAAATCACTGTATAATTGAGCATGCTCGCATTGCAATTCATGTATATTGTAATCCAATTCTTCTCTTATTAATCTGTTGTCGAATTCATCATTCAGTAATCTATCAGGAACCGGAAGCTTATACTGCGAGAGTGAGCTACAGTTTTTGTTAAAAAGGACTTCGAGCTTGAATAAAACATGATTTTGCAACTCCATCTGAGATATTTGCAGATTTTGAATCCCGAGAACCTTTTTCAATCTGTGCAAAATATCATCAGCTAACAATCCCCAATATCCATCCCACAATTTGGCAGGGTCAGCGAGTTCACAATACATAATTAAGGTGACAAACAATTGGCGCAATTGAGCTGCAGAAGACCACTGTGATGCTTCTTCTATTGCTTCTCTCCACTCCTTATCATCACCAAGTAAGCCGAGAGCATCGCACGCTGCACGAAAAGTTTCGTAAACAATACCGTTTACCGTTCTAATCTCTGTATAATTTCTTGGACCTTTTACTACATTTAAAAGCATCCTTAAGAAATAAAGTTCTCCAGCGCTTGGATGGATGTAAACAATTCTACCAATGCGATTCCCTTGTTTTCGCATTGACCAAAATTTATCTTTAGGATGCCACACCCATTTAGTAGGAAACTCAGCTTATGTAAGTTGTCGAGCATCCTCATAAGTTAAATTGGTTTGCATCTATTCGGTGAACATTGTTTTGTCAATATTAGGACGATTTAAGACATCGGATAAATTTTGGTTATCATAATATGTAACATTATTCATCATAGGTAGATGCACCACTAATCGTTCAACTGATGGCTCTCTAAAGTGGATGTCAAACTCAAATATCCATCAAATTGCTTCATATGCTGATAAATATCGACAATCCAAGTATTGTTTAATCTCGTCGACTTGCTTATATTGTCGTTGAAGGGATGTGCTATCATGCTGGACATTATTTTCGACAACAACTTTAGATCGATCCGGGCCCTTATTGATATATTTGAACAGATATTTGATAAGTCTTGTTTTGTTACACCATTCAACATTAATATGAGCTTGATATTTGATAACCAATCGCAAATTATGCGGGACAACAAACCTATTATCAAGTTCAACATGATTTTTCATAATATGTCTCTGATTTTACCTTCGTTTATAGATAGGATAACCGTCATCGGTTATTATCGTTTCTTTCCTGTACTCCTTTGGAAAAAAATTTGTGCATCGACCCTTTATCATACATGGTGCTCCTGGTTTTGCAACCCCGCATGGACCATGCATCATAAATTTAGCAATAGCGGCATAACCAATTGGATCGACAGTAATATCAGGTATTTCTGCCGAGATTATGGAATCAATCTCTGTAGTTGTTAAATATTTATGATCTAAGTGCAACCACACTAAGATATGAACATGTGGAAGGCCTCTCTTTTGAAACTCAACAGTATACAACTCTGCCATAATTCAGAAAAAGGAACGGGAAAAAAACTTAGATCCAATGAGTTTGCGTATATTTTAGACACTAAAGCTGTTATTTGGCCACGTACCAACAGCAGATTTTCCAAAAAATTGACCTTTCTTAATATCAGTCATCAAAGCTTCTAATTTTAACTTGAATACCCTACTAACAATGTCTGCCCTATCTTCAGATCTTTGGCCAGGTATAAACTGCACAGCCTCTTGAATTTCTTGCCATTGTGCATTACATGTAAATGTAATAAATAAATCAGGAGGACCACATTGTCTGCATATAGCAATAGCATCATGATAATTTTGAATCATATAGCGAGGGCCAGCAGTAAAACTTGAAGGTAGCACAACACGTTTACCGACGGCGTTACCATCTACATCTCCTTCAAAGACGGCATCCTTAATACCTTTATAAAGCTCAGATCGTAAAGTAGTTTGGTTCCTTCTAATGTAGTCGAGCCTTTCTTATTCAACACATGAGAAAGCATCAACAATATATTGTTGAAAAAGCTTTCCTCCTCGAGTTAGTGTTTTTCCTTCCCTCAATCGATTTTGAATTCTATAAGCATAGAATTCACGCATTGTAATATATTGTCGTGAATTTGTTTTTTTGCGTGAACTTTCTCTGCATTCTATTCCAAGTCTGAAACCATCTTCACCGTAGGGAAACAAAATAGGATATTGCATAGCCATGAAAGAGGGATGTAAATCAGAAATGCGCTTTAAACCATTTGCTTTATGTTTAACAATAATATCTCGTTGTCGATCTGCGCATCCCAGATCCCCAATTATCAAGCCAGCAATTTCTGCACACGAAGGAGGATTATATTGCCGCATATTATCTCCACGTGCACCAATCAATCTCAATCTAATAGGTAAGAAATCAGTTTCGCTAAAACGATCTCTTGCCATTCTAAATGCTTTAACTATCTCATTTTGAGTATCAAAGATATGCATCAGTTCTCGGACAATATTTCTATCGATATTTTGGAGATCACCACTGCCAGAAATTGCGTTCATTCTGTTGTCAACTTCACTCGCAGTATCATAAATGTATAGTTGAGCAAATTTGGGCCGGTGGCCATCTACCGGAAGAAGAGAACCCATAAGATGATAATTCTGCCCATTGATTCTAAAAACATACGGACCTGTTCTCATATTAATTTCTGTATCTATTTTTGCACCGATTGAGGTAAACGCAAACATAGAATTGTACACTCGTATATTATCTCGAAACTTTCTAGCTTCTCTAGAACCTTGGTAATCTAATAAAGTATCTAAAATAGGTGGGGTATGGCGTAACAACGACAAATAAATTCGACCTTCTTGACAACATAAAGAAAACCTCGGAACACTTTCATTTCGAGATTTATAAGTTCGTTCATTGTACCATAAGAAAGCTCCACATGATTGGCATTCATATTTGGTAATCCGAGATATGATTGTTCAATAGATGGACTTGGAATCTGAGAATTCTCTGTACTATCTACAGTTACCACCATCTTAGAAATCGTAAAATCAAGATTTCCTGTATTCGCACCACTACGACAGACATCATAACTATGTAATACTTCATTAATATCACTTGTATGTTCAGAAGCTTCTAGTGTCTCTTTATTTCTTCGTTGATTAAGAATAACTTTTTGTCTTTTCCTATTGTCAGAAATACCAGTGTGCATATACTCAGAAGCTTCGATGTGCTCTTTATTCCTCCGTTGATTAAGAATAATCTTTCGTTTTTTTCTATTTTCTCTGCACACTGCTGCTATGTCCATTTAAGCCTGACGTAAAAAACCATACCGAAAAAGGAATGTTTATACTTCAAACTATATTGCTCGCAAGGCATGAATGTTAAAACTAAAGAGTTCAAACTGGCATACATGTGATAAAGTGATTTGTTGGTTTTAAACAGTTCATTACATACATCTAAAACTTCATGAAGAATAATTACCAAAATGAATAGAATAATTATCATGCTGGTATATTATGTATAATTTTTATAATTATAAATTTATTAAAATTAAATAAATTGAAAAATTGGATAATAACAACTATGGATAAGAGGACGAAACAGACATGTGTATCTAATTCACTTTATAGTGCGTGCACATTTAAAAAAATACTAAGATGCAAGAGAAGGTAATTAAAAGAAGAACAACTTTCATCTATTTGAGCACCTCTTTTCCACTTCACATTTAGAAAAAGACCCCTCGGGCACATATTTCAAAAAATACCAAGATCCAAGAGAAGGTAATTAAAAGAAGAACAACTTCGTGTATTTTCATGCTCTCTGTTAGGGTATGCACATTTTAAAGAAGACCACATAGAGTTTGAATCAAACATGGAAGTATCAATTAATTTGTAAGGAAATCAATTGAACATATGAAGCATCAATTAATTTGTAAATGAGCACCTCTTTTCCACTTCACATTTAGGAAAAGACCCCTCGGGCACATATTTCAAAAAATAACAAGATCCAAGAGAAGGTAATTAAAGAAGAACAATTTTCATGTATCTTCATGCTCTCTGTTAGGGTATGCACATTTAAAAAAAGACCACCCAGAGATTGAATCAAACATGGAAGCATTAATTAATTTGTAAGAAAATAACTAAATATATGAAGCATCAATTAATTTGTAAATGAGCACCTCTATTCCACTTCACATTTAGGAAAACACCCCCCCGGGCACATATAAAAAAAGCCCCCTCAAGAATATTAAATGGAATTCTCTATATCACTTCTTAGTGTAGGCAGATGAAAGATGAAAACTTCTTAGTGCAGGCAAACGAAAGTTGGAACTAAAAGCAAAGCATATGCATTCTGGTAATCTAAATCGAAGATAAAAGCAAACGAAAATCAGAAACAACAACTATCCTATCAATAAAGAAGAAAACATACATAATTTGCTCAGATTTTTCCTCTAGTCAAAAGGCACCATTTGAATTTCCCCCCTATGCAAAAGCCACTGTTTGTTTCGCATCATCGGCCAAGCTGAGCACAAAGCGCGAACCGAAAGTATACATTGTAGGGAAAAGTTGGGCAACTGGTTGCCTGCAAAGTAGGCCATCCAAAGTATACCTACTATCCACTAAAGAGCAAAAATTTCCCGCATAAGCCGTCCAAAGTATACCCACACCAACGAAGAAAGAAACTCCCCACATTTCTATCAAGAATCGCATAACCGACAATCCGACTTCCAACATAATTAGTAAGCATCAGAAGACTGTATCAAAGAGGGAAATCATCATAGCAAATAACTATCATAAGAAAGTACGTAAAAACAATGCAAGTAGAAGTTTGAGAAACCCAAATTTAAGCACTATCCAAAATATTTGAAGCATCAATTAATTTGTAAGAAATCAACTGAATATATGAAGCATCAATTTATTTGTAAATGAGCATCAACTAAGCACTTACAGAATAGTCATTTTCTCTCTCAAAATGACTAACTTAAAGATAGCGGTTTGCATTTGAGCAGTGATCCACCCAATTTTGGTGAGGGATCATACAGTTGCAGGATAGATGCACAAAATCCAAAAGTTTCTTCTCGAGGGCATGGATCGATTGATATGGGCAGTGCTTCTGCAGAAGCCTGTCGTCGGCAGCATGAAATTACTGTGATTGTATGAATTCAGTCTAATTTAGCAACTCTTTTGAATACTTTACATTCTTGCTTTTGTGCATATACATTGCTTGCCTGGTTACCATCTGTTGCTTCAGTATGTTTGGTTTGAAGAGAAGAAACAGATACTGCATTCACAGTAGAGAGGAATTGGTTGAAGAGACAACAAATGGAGACATGGATGGTGCCAAGATACGGCTTCCAGGTGAAGTACAGCTAACTTGTGTTGTGTACCATAGTGTTGTCACTCTAATTTAGAGAATTCAAAATGAGTTTTTGATGATTCTTCTCTGCAGTATATATCACCAGCTGAGAGAGATTCGATCAATCGATTAATTGAGAAAACAATCTTAGATGAAGAAGAAAGAGGGACCAAGTTATAAGTCTACGTCTCTTGAACCAAGTAAGTTGATGTTGTGTGTGAGCTGTAGATGCATGTATGCTAAACTTGCATTGAAGAATTTAAGTTGCTTGTTTATAGCATCCATAATCACTTCTAAAAATTAATAACTAAGCCTTTAATGTTCCACATGCTTGTAATTTCAGGGCAGTGAATTGAATGGACATGGCAAGCTTTATGTCAAAAGGAACCCTACTTTGAGGCTGAGACTTGTGGATGTCTCTTGAACCAAGTAAGTTGATGTTGTGTGTGAGCTGTAGATGCATGTATGCTAAACTTGCATTGAAGAATTTAAGTTGCTTGTTTATATCATCCATAATCACTTCTAAAAATTAATAACTAAGCCCTTAATGTTCCACATGCTTGTAATTTCAGGGCAGTGAATTGAATGGACTGTTAGATGTATGCCCTAGAAGCCAACTTGGCCGACACATATATTCTTTCTAGGTTATAAATTTGTATTTGACATTTACATTATGAATGTTATTGGTTTTTATTCCATTCGTGTTGTGTATGTGTCCATGAATTGTCCAAGGAATTAATAAGATGATGATACGTGTTCTCAAGAGTTGAGAATTTGAGACATGTATCATTAGTGATTAATTCCTAAATGCTCCCGATCGATGGATCATCACGGGGACAGTGATTGATCCGGTGAGATGGTGCACAGTCGCTTCCCTTTTAGGGTAGACGAGTCTCGAGTCAACAGTGTGGGGACACTGGAGCGAATGTGCAGGTGGTTGTTGGAGAACAAGGGTACCGAGCGTGATCATCACGAGAAGTCACTTGGATGTCTACTCACTCGTTAGTGACTTACTCGATGTTGCAGTAGTGTGACTGGTCCTTTGACCTGCGTGTCTCGGCTATTCACAATGGGTTACTGTAGTTTGACTGTACATACACTTGGTCCCTAGCCATTTGGGTCCTTGCAGTGGGTGCATGTTGGCTACAGTAGGTTCGTTGTAGGAATAGGGTGTACACCTATATGGAATCTATCGCCCTTAGTAAGAAGGGAGTTAGTCCTATGTGATTTATGAGACCGAGTTTAGAAGACCTTGGCCAAGGCGTAGTAAATAACGGAAAAGGGTTTCCGACATTAGAAACTCGAGTCGAATAATTTGACATATGACAGACGGTAGGGTTTGACGAGCATTCCATGACCTTCGTCTAGTTGGGACTCCGGATAGAAGGAGGATTGTATCACACGTTAACTGCACCTAGAGGTTCAGTATTCCATTCTACTTATGGCCAGGCTACATGCTGGGCTAGCGTCACTTGTGGATTGTGGGG